>JAVGWX010000006.1:31056453-31376453 GCA_036924085.1 Ariolimax columbianus
AGCTGGCTATGGAAACAACATGAAGTGTTAGAACTTTGGTTCAACAAATACAATAGACAGTACAGTAATACGCCTGGGCAACCAGGATACATCGCGCCGAATGTTCATGATCGCGACTGATTCTAGACTTCCATGAGTGGAGCCAGCCCAGGACGGGTGCTGACCCTTGTTCACCCAATTTTCACGCACAAATGAAGAATCTGATGGGCTGGGACATCCGGAGAGAAGCTGGCTACATGGCCGAAGAAACAATAACGTTGCAGAAATGCTCTCGATGTGTGTCCGTTGGGCCATATCAGTTTTGTGAGTAGGTCCTACAGAAATGCTCTCGATGTATGTCCGTTGGGCCATTGCAGTTTTGTGACTAGGTCCTACAGAAATGCTCTCAATGTGTGTCCGTTGGGCCATATCAGTTTTGTGACTAGGTCCTGCAGAAAGACTCTCATTGTGTGTCCGTTGGGCCATATCAGTTTTGTGACTAGGTCCTACAGAAAGACTCGATGTGTGTCCGTTGGGCCATATCAGTTTTGTGAGTAGGTCCTACAGAAATGCTCTCGATGTGTGTCCGTTGGGCCATGTCAGTTTTGTGACTAGGTCCTACAGAAATGCTCTCGATGTGTGTCCGTTGGGCCATATCAGTTTTGTGACTAGGTCCTACAGAAATGCTCTCGATGTGTGTCCGTTGGGCCATATCAGTTTTGTGACTAGGTCCTACAGAAATGCTCTCGATGTGTATCCGTTGGGCCATATCAGTTGTGTGACTAGGTCCTACAGAAATGCTCTCGATGTGTGTCCGTTGGGCCATGTCAGTTTTGTGACTAGGTCCTACAGAAATGCTCTCGATGTGTGTCCGTTGGGCCATGTCAGTTTTGTGACTAGGTCCTACAGAAATGCTCTCGATGTGTGTCCGTTGGGCCATGTCAGTTTTGTGATTAGGTCCTACAGAAATGCTCTCGATGTGTGTCCGTTGGACCATGTCAGTTTTGTGACTAGGTCCTACAGAAATGCTCTCGATGTGTGTCCGTTGGGCCATGTCAGTTTTGTGATTAGGTCCTACAGAAATGCTCTCGATGTGTGTCCGTTGGGCCATGTCAGTTTTGTGATTAAGTCCTACATAAATGCTCTCGAGGTGTGTCCGTTGGGCCATATCAGTTTTGTGACTAGGTCCTGCAGAAAGACTCGATGTGTGTCCGTTGGGCCATATCAGTTTTGTGACTAGGTCCTACAGAAATGCTTTCGATGTGTGTCCGTTGGGCCATATCAGTTTTGTGACTAGGTCCTACAGAAAGACTCGATGTGTGTCCGTTGGGCCATATCAGTTTTGTGACTAGGTCCTACAGAAATGCTTTCGATGTGTGTCCGTTGGGCCATATCAGTTTTGTGACTAGGTCCTACAGAAATGCTCTCGATGCGTGTCCGTTGGGCCATATCAGTTTTGTGACTAGGTCCTACAGAAATGCTCTCGATGCGTGTCCGTTGGGCCATATCAGTTTTGTGACTAGGTCCTACAGAAAGACTCGATGTGTGTCCGTTGGGCCATATCAGTTTTGTGACTAGGTCCTACAGAAAGACTCGATGTGTGTCCGTTGGGCCATATCAGTTTTGTGACTAGGTCCTACAGAAATGCTCTCGATGCGTGTCCGTTGGGCCATATCAGTTTTGTGACTAGGTCCTACAGAAAGATTCGATGTGTGTCCGTTGGGCCATATCAGTTTTGTGACTAGGTCCTACAGAAAGACTCGATGTGTGTCCGTTGGGCCATATCAGTTTTGTGACTAGGTCCTACAGAAAGACTCGATGTGTGTCCGTTGGGCCATATCAGTTTTGTGACTAGGTCCTACAGAAAGACTCGATGTGTGTCCGTTGGGCCATATCAGTTTTGTGACTAGGTCCTACAGAAATGCTCTCGATGCGTGTCTGTTGGGCCATATCAGTTTTGGGACTAGGTCCTACAGAAATGCTCTCGATGCGTGTCTGTTGGGCCATATCAGTTTTGTGACTAGGTCGTACAGAAAGACTCGATGTGTGTCCGTTGGGCCATATCAGTTTTGTGACTAGGTCCTACAGAAAGACTCAGGAGAAGCGCCGGGGGTTGCGCATGCGAAGGCCTCAAGACCACAATTCTCCATAAGACCGTCCAGGTTTCATAGCCAATAAATGGATTGGGAGGATACATTATTTATAAAAGCGCAGTTTGGTTTCCAAAGAAAACACTCTGCTGAGTCCAGAAACTCTGCAGAGAGCCCATAGAAGATGATGTAAGGTCGATCCTTAAAGTGCTGTCAAGGTTCTTACGTGCATTAAAAGTCTCTGCTGCCAAAGTAGACGAAGTCCTCTGTGGGATAGTCCTGGTTACCGTTGATAGTGATTTCCGTCGAAGGCGAACTAATGTCGTCTTGGATTTAGGCCTGAGTCCTTGAAACCTGCAAGCTTACTTGTGAAGCTGACTGTTCTAAGTACTTCAGAAGGTTTGTCAAAGCACGTGAGTCTGAATCTGGTATAAGCATATTGTCTGCGTAATCGAGGACGACCAAACGCAAGTGGCTGGCAGAGATGCATTGGTTGTGTGTTTCCATCTACGCGAGGATCAATGCCTGATGGACTCCAAAACATTTAGAGAATTTATCAGTGAGATTCTGACCAATGCGAATTCTTGCGCTTATGTTTTGTCACAGCTCCTCTATTAGCCCTCAAAAATTGTCAGAGACAGACATCAAAACATCCTAATCTTTCACAAAACAGATCTTTCCACTGATTCAGTCTGCCCTGTAGTCAAGATAAGTCATCAAATGAAACAACTGGGCGATTACGAACTGAAGGAATAAGGAAAAAGACTGCTCATTTCCCTCTTAAAAAACCCGACAATATTTGTGCCTGAAATTCAATAAGGCAAATGCTACAGTTGAACTGCAAAATCTGCGACTTTAGCTAGTGTACATTTGCTTTCTGCAACTTTTCAAAAATATTAATTAACTCTAAATCGCATTAGGCTGTCACAAGACACAGGTGGTTTAAGTCTAGACAAGTCTGGTTTAAGTCTAGACAAGTCTGGTTTAAGTTAACGAGATTGAGAACTCTTGATGTCTGCACTTTTATGTACACACATTTTTTGAGTTAATGGTCCATAATTGTGTGTACGTTTGTGAATAAATATTTATAAGATAATGGGCCACCTTTGTGTGCACTTCTGTGTATTAATATGTGATGGTTTAAGGACCACCTTGCGCATACTTTTACGACGATGAGTCAGTAAATAGGTCACACACATACTGATACAGGATAGCTGAAAATATGACTGTTAGTTTCTAAATGTGTCATTAGATGGAAGAAACATTCAGCTTCGAGATTACTGTAGGTTCTAAATGTGTCATTAGATGGAAGAAACATCCAGCTTCGTGATTACTGTAGGTTGTAGACGCTAGTTGTTGAACGCAAGTGATCAGCTGAAATACTAAAAGGCCTCCGGGTTTCTAGAGGGTACAATACAAAGAACAGCGTGCTGTTGTGCGTTTTTTGGAGGCAAAAGAACTTTCTGTAAAGGATATGCATACGAACATTGTTCTTGTTTCGCGTAAAGGTAAATAAATTTGTCGATACATTTTCTCACGAACGCTCAATAATTGTTGATGAAGACAGACCTGGTCGTCCTGTTGAGATTGCATCGGCGTGAAGGGTGGAGAAGATTCGAGCTGGGAGGGCAGTAATGATGGACAGTGGTGCATTGTGGTGTTCGCGTGGTTTACTCTACATCATAATGCATGATCGATTATATTTCCGTAAAGTTTGCTCGCAATGGGTTTCGAGACAACTGATTGACGAACACATAATGAACAAAGTGGACGCGTCTTTGCACTGATAAAACGATGGAATAAATGTATCAATATTGACACCAGCGGTTTCAGTTAAACATGAAAGTTTACGAGTTTAATGATTATCTATATGTGGACGTCTACATACAAACACTTATAAGTTAATGGACCAGCTAAATCAGAAAATAAAGTAAACAACTTTAAAACAATAAAGAAAAACAACAAAAGTAAAGGTTTTTTTTTACATGCCAAAATGGGAAATGGGAAAGAGGATGTTAAACCCATATTTCAATGACCATCAGCACACTACATGTGATGAGGTGAGCACAAAACGGCCCATTTACTTCCAGACATATCAAGAATGTTATTAATCAAACAATAACACTATCGTACAAGCTGAAGAACTGGAATCATGAAAGTTCTGCCAGACCTTAAATCAAGTCTCACGTACGCTTGACATGTGGAATAAAAAATAATGGCAATAATATGAGGAAACAGGAGTTATTTTCCGTACCATTAAAATACCAGGAATTGCAGAAACAGACATGCAAAAAGTCAAAGCCCTAGGAAGGAATTATTTCTTACCTGGCACAAAGAACAGTTTTAAGCAACGAAGAAATAAATAGATTAGGTCAACTAATTAAAGAACTTGAAAAGAACAATGTGTTTCATGAAGATATTTACCTTAAGGGTGATTTAACTACCGGGGATCACGATGCTGAGCAGCGCTTGAGCCGCAGCGGTCAGCGACCCACAGCTGACTGCTAGCGTCAGGGCCAGCGAACCAGAGCTGCCAAGGCCCTTCTACACCTCCACGCGGTGAACCTGGATAACAGTCTGCAGCAGGGCAGACTGGCTAAGGAGAAGGGATCGAAGAGGGAATGCTAACCAGGTACTCAAAACAGTTTGCTTAAGTCGGATGTGTTGGACTGAAATGTGCAAATATCGCAGTCAAGCTGTAAACTACGACACAACGCATTCCATTCTCTGGACTACATTCTGCTACTTAAGCCCTTTCAGGGTTTGGTAGCGGGAGATTGAGAACGAACGAAGCCAAGCCAAGCCATTTAACTACAGAAGAAATGTTAAGACGTAATAGGAGTAAACGGCAAAAGAACAACAGGACAAGACATACTGAGCTATGTAATCCTCAAGACAACCACGATAAGATAAATAACATGAATATTTAAGCAAATATTTAACACAGTCAATACTACTGACTTGGAAAACAGAAATAATGATATCATTGCTAAAACCAGATACAAAGGCAAATAACACAAGCTCATAAAAACCTATCTCATTAAAATCTCATCCAGATATAATCTTTGGAACGATCACAAACAATCGCGTCCAGCTCCATCTAGTATTAAATAATATGTACAGCGACCAAATCAAACATGATTCAAAGACGAATTAACTTGCTAAATTGGAAAATGGACTTGATGCAGGATTTCCAACACACGAAGACAGTAGCAATCTTTCTTGATGTAGCACGAGTACATAACAAGTGCTGGCGGGAAGGTGTGCTGTATGAAAGTTGTAGGGGTGTATGGTTTGTCAGGGAGGGGCAGTACCTCTAGTGGCGGACATGTCGGGCCCTATCTTTGGTAGTATGTTTATTATTGGTCCTCACCTGGCCTTCAACTCTCACTTGTGGCTCCACCTAGCTGGAAGCATGCGGCAGCGGCCATATACCGGGCAATAGTCTTGACATGATCGGCTAAACCAAATGAGGGTAACCGATGGGTCTAATAAGCTCACGGTAATATAGGGCTTGTCTAGCTAAGAATGTGCAGACTGGATTCGGCGGACTGTACGGAAGAACCACTGACTGGTCAACGGGCAGCAAGGCACTGTGGAGCGTTTGAAGGAAGGCTAGACACAGCAGATCCCATTGGTCGTCCACTGCATCCGGGTTACTGCTCCAGTCGTCTTGATCATATCTTTAAAGGCAGTCTTCTTCTGCTTCTTCTTCTGCTTCTTCCTCTTCTTCTTCTTCGATTACGAGGACGAAGATAAAGAAGACGAAGACGAAAAAGAATAATAATAATAATATTATTCAAGACTTGAGGCCTTTCATATGCGAAATCAGCGACACATCCTTGGCATTCGTTGGTACGACTTCGTCCGGAATGTAGATGTTTCTGCAAGGACACATCCCCCCCCCCCCCTATCTCGGTTATTCTGGAACGTCGCCGCATTTTCCTGTTCGGGGTCATGTTGTCTGACTGGACAGGGAGGTCCCAGCTCATCAGATTCTTCAAAAGACAGTCAACAGTGCAAACGGCCTCCTCCCTGCTGGCTGGAAGCGCCGGAGAGGTCGTCCTCGAAACGCGTGGCTCCAACAGGTAGCAGCCTCCCCATCTGCCTTAGAGGAGGCCTGGCAGCACGCAGTTACAACTGGACATTCTGGTGTTCATCCGACGCAACGGGCCTCAGACGCCTAAGCGAACAATATTATTATTATTATTATTATTATTATTATTATTCAAGCACAATAAGTGTGCTTATGTTAAATAACTCCTTTGTAGCAGGACAATTGGACTACACATGTATAGTTCACAGCTCTGCAACGCATTGCAACAAAGTATATCTAGATAGGACAATTCTGCAACACAATGCAACAAAAAATAGCTAGACATGATCTAGAGCTAGGAAATCTAAATAATATCTAGGTCATAAAAGAGCAGACCACGTAAAGTACAACACAACAGTTCTCTCAGCAGAATTAGCAGCAATATCTGAGACAATGGAAACATTAAAATAAAACCAAGAGCCATCTAACGAAATATAAGTTACTAACAGACTCTCAATCTTCAATTTCAGCAATCAGCACACGTACAAGAGATAGACCTCACCTTATCTATGATATACTAAAGCTAAATGCATATTAATATTAGACAGGTTCCATATGGATACTACCACATGTTGGCATTAAAGGCAATAAACTTGACGATAATGACATCACAAAGGAAGAACAGGCAAGAAACTAATGGAAACTGGCCTAGGACCAGCAGAAGTAAGGCATATCATTAAAAAGATCAAAATGGAGAAGCGTATAGAATTACGCAATATTTGCACCAAAGGAAGACAGTCTAACAATCTATACAAAGACCCCAGAAATAGAGGCAAAATAATGGACGAGACCAAGATAGCAGTTAATAAAACAAAATTTAAAAAACTAGAAAAAAAACTGCAGTGACTTAGACTTGGAAGAACCGACTTCCAACTAGTAGATCCAAAACGTGATGACTCCGACATAGAACTCTTTCCATCCCACTAGCAGACCAAACATCCAACATATGATGACTCAGACATAGAACTCTTTTCATCCAACTACCAGATCCAACATCGAACATATGATGACTCAGACATCGAACTGTTTCCCTCCTACTAGCAGATCCAACATCCAACTTATGATGACTCAGATGGAACTGTTTCCCTTCTACTAACAAATCCAATATTCAACATATAATGACTCAGACTTCCACATGTTTCCCTCCCCCTAACAGATCCAACATGTGATGACTCAGACATAGAACTGTTTCCCTTCTACTAACACATCCAACATGTGATGACTCAGATCGAACTGTTTCCCTCCCACTAACAGATCCAACATATGATGACTCAGACATCGAACTGTTTCCCTCCCACTAGCAGATCCAACATCCAACATATGATGACTCAGATCGAACTGTTTCCTTCCACTAACAGATCCAACATCCAACATATGATGACTCAGATCGAACTGTTTCCCTTCTACTAACAGATCCAACATCCAACATAGGATGACTCAGATCGAACTGTTTCCCTTCTAACAGATCCAACATCCAACATATGATGACTCAGACATCGAACTGTTTCCCTTCTACTAACAGATCCAACATCCAACATAGGATGACTCAGATCGAACTGTTTCCCTTCTAACAGATCCAACATCCAACATATGATGACTCAGACATCGAACTGTTTCCCTCCCACTAGCAGATCCAACATCCAACATAGGATGACTCAGATCGAACTGTTTCCCTTCTAACAGATCCAACATCTAACATATGATGACTCAGACATCCAACTGTTTCCTTCCTCCTAACAGATCCAACATGTGATGACTGCAGTGAACATAACACAACCAACAACTTCCAATCAAAATACCAACGATAAGATCAACAAAAAGACGACCTCAATTATTGAGTGTTAACTGCAACAATAAGATAATTGATATAATGAATGGTATTGTTGCTGATGCCACCTTCCCTCTCCACGTCCGCCTATCCGTTTCTAAATGTCCAAAATGGAGATACTAATTACTCGCTTTTGTGTTTTATCACATCCACAGAACCGCTGCAGCCTCGCCTTATTTTAATTATATATTTTATTTGTACCACCATTGCTGCTACTACTCGTTATCTTGTGTCGTCTTACCTTCCATATATATGTTGATTTGTTAGTTCAGTGTTGTTGTCCCTGATGAAGGCCTATTGGTCGTAACGTAGGTTTTGTTTGTGTTCTCGTCTCGGTGCGGTATCTGACCATACCCATTTTTAAATTTTGATTAAGCTCAACCTTAATCAACTTTTACTAGTTTTTTTTCATGTTTTTTTCCCATTGTATTTTATCACGTATCGTCACCCGCAGAGTTTTCTTAATATGAATGTTGTTGACTTTACTCAGATGTTTTATCGCATGCATTGAATACCATACTGACATAAAACAATGTTCAAATGTAAAAGGTTGAAACACACGTGTACACATAAAACACACACATATACATATATCACTTCTATATACTCATTCTTCTTCTTCTTCTTCTTCGTCGTCTTCGTTCGTTCTCAATCTCCAACTACCAAACAATGAAAGGGCTTAAGTAGCAGAATGTAGTCCAGAAAACGGAATGTGTTGTGTCGTAGTTTACAGCTTGACTGCGATATTTGCACCTTTCGGTCCAACACATCCGACTTTAACAAGAATTTTTTTAGTACCGGGTTAGCATTCCCTCTTCGATCCCTTCTCCTTAGCCAGTCTGCCCTGCTGCAGACTGTTATCCAGGATCACCGCGTGGAGGTGTAGAAGGGTCTTGGCAGCTCTGGTTCGCTGGCTCTGACGCTAGCAGTCAGCAATGGGTCGCTGACCACTGCAGCTCATGCACTGCTCAGAATCTTGATCCCGTATTGGTTTAATTCGTGGAATTTTGCCACCAGAGGATACGTGTTAGCGCAATCATTGTACGCATTACTTTACATCAGAGACGTCATCTTAGCTCGATGCTCTGCGTTATCCTATACTCTAGGCTATGGCATCAATTATGACCACACACATTCAAGTACACATTTACACTCCGAGTAAACACATTAAGTAAACATATATATGGACAGCACTTGTACACACTGGAGTCAACAGTGGGACAATAGGATGCAACAAAATCGATGTTAAATACAGTTTACATTCAGTATCGACTGTCTGACTAACAGAATGGTCAAGTGATCGCTTCACTGGATAGAACTGCCTTGTTTAATCTAAACTATCGAAACGCTTTAGTCGATACAGCTGCAAATGTATACCTGACACTGTTAATGAAGGAAAAAGCAAAGAAGGACACAGCAAATTACACAGGATATTTACAAATGAGGTTTAGTTCAATTAAGTCTCTAATACCATTCCCGACAGCAGTGAGAATACGTCTAATGTCTTTCAGCTCCTGTGTGTTACTGGAGTCGGAAAATTGTGCAATGATAAGTAAGACTGTAACCTACAAAAGATTATGCGACAAAAAAATGATGCGCCAGAACATGGCTATACCATTCAGTAAATGTTACAGTAGGGCAAGCCAGTTACAGAGCCTGGCTATACCATTCAGTAAATGTTACAGGAGGGCAAGCCAGTTACAGAGCCTGGCTATACCATTCAGTAAATGTTACAGGAGGGCAAGTCAGTTACATAACCTGGCTATACCATTCAGTAAATGTTACAGGAGGGCAAGCCAGTTACAGAGCCTGGCTATACCATTCAGTAAATGTTACAGGAGGGCAAGTCAGTTACAGAACCTGGCTATACCATTCAGTAAATGTTACAGGAGGGCAAGCCAGTTACAGAGCCTGGCTATACCATTCAGTAAATGTTACAGGAGGGCAAGTCAGTTACATAACCTGGCTATACCATTCAGTAAATGTTACAGGAGGGCAAGCCAGTTACAGAGCCTGGCTATACCATTCAGTAAATGTTACAGGAGGGCAAGCCAGTTACAGAGCCTGGCTATACCATTCAGTAAATGTTACAGGAGGGCAAGCCAGTTACAGAGCCTGGCTACACCATTCAGTAAATGTTACAGGAGGGCAAGTCAGTTACATAACCTGGCTATACCATTCAGTAAATGTTACAGGAGGGCAAGCCAGTTACAGAGCCTGGCTATACCATTCAGTAAATGTTACAGGAGGGCAAGCCAGTTACAGAGCCTGGCTATACCATTCAGTAAATGTTACAGGAGGGCAAGCCAGTTACAGAGCCTGGCTATACCATTCAGTAAATGTTACAGGAGGGCAAGCCAGTTACAGAGCCTGGCTATACCATTCAGTAAATGTTACAGGAGGGCAAGCCAGTTACAGAACCTGGCTATACCATTCAGTAAATGTTACAGGAGGGCAAGCCAGTTACAGAGCCTGGCTATACCATTCAGTAAATGTTACAGGAGGGCAAGCCAGTTACAGAGCCTGGCTATACCATTCAGTAAATGTTACAGGAGGGCAAGCCAGTTACAGAGCCTGGCTATACCATTCAGTAAATGTTACAGGAGGGCAAGCCAGTTACAGAGCCTGGCTATACCATTCAGTAAATGTTACAGGAGGGCAAGCCAGTTACAGAGGTCACAAATTGTTATACAAAATACTAATTAAATGAAATTAAAAACCATTGCATGCAACATTGTCCCTTATTTCTCAGCATAATTTCCAATAACATTGTTACACTAGGGGGCTCACAATCCGAAGGTACTGGGTTCGATCCCCATCACAGCACCGGCCGTTACCCCGGGGAAGCAAACCCTTAGAAAATACAGTAGGAAGCAGACCCTTACATAAAATGCATGCTGAAGTCGGATGCACTGGTCCGACAGGGGCAAAATAAAAACCACAGTGCAACGCACACCGCTTTGGGGAATAGAGAAATAAGGCGAACACAAAGAGAATAAGAACTGTTACACTATCTCTTCACTTTATCAATGCACCAAAACGTGCAGTATAATAGTCAGTGCACCAAAACGTGCAGTATAATAGTCAGTGCACCAAAACGTGCAGTATAATAGTCAGTGCACCAAAACGTGCAGTATAATAGTAAGTGCACCAAAACGTGCAGTATAATAGTCAGTGCACCAAAACGTGCAGTATAATAGTCAGTGCACCAAAACGTGCAGTATAATAGTCAGTGCACCAAAACGTGCAGTATAATAGTCAGTGCACCAAAACGTGCAGTATAATAGTCAGTGTACCAACACGTGCAGTATAATAGTCAGTGCACCAACACGTGCAGTATAATAGTCAGTGCACCAAAACATGCAGTACAATAGTCAGTGCACCAAAACGTGCAGTACAATAGTCAGTGCACCAAAACGTGCATTACAGTAGCCAGTGCACCAAAACGTGCAGTATAATAGTCAGTGCACCAAAACGAGCAGTATAATAGTCAGTGCACAAAAACGTGCAGTATAATAGTCAGTGTACCAAAACGTGCAGTATAATAGTCAGTGCACCAAAACGTGCAGTATAATAGTCAGTGCACCAAAACGTGCATTATAATAGTCAGTGCACCAAAACGTGCAGTATAATAATCAGTGCACTAAAACGTGCAGTGTAATAGTCAGTGCACCAAAACGTGCAGTATAATAGTATTTGGTCTACTCTCAGCCCCATTTGCGTGTCGGCGATCATGCATTACAGGTAGGCTAAACCCTTTGAGAACCATATTGCAATTGCTGTATGGTTTATCATTTCTCGTCTGTCAGCTCGAATCATCTTGTCAACATGTCGCAAATATGCTTGCAATCTTAACCGGACGACAAAGTTGACCTTGATCAGCAATTTTTGAGCGTCGTTGAGATAATGTACCGACCCAGTTTAGGCGACAAACGCTTCTCATCTTAAACAGGAACAGTTGCTCAACGATTCTTTTTCGCTGATTATTTTCGTTACAAGGGTCGTCACAATTACAAGATGTCGTTGTTTGATTACATTTAAAAATAATCTTTCGAAATTAACAGAAACAAGGATTTGGATGACAATATATGTATGTATTACAATTTACATCAGGTTGTGAGGATACATAAGACCTCCTCTGTCCAATGTTTTATGTTTGTTCATATTGACTTTGTGTGACATCCATATCAATGTTATCAACTGTCAAGTACAACTTACAGAACACCATATGTGTTAGCTCATATTAGATTAGGTGTGACATTCATGTCAAAATAATCAACTTTCAAGTACAACTTACAGAAAGTGCATTTCAGTTTCCTTATAGCTGAAAATATACAATATCCTGCAACATATTTTAAAATAGGGATTAAATCCATGGAATTCTGCAAATCATCATAAGGAACAATTATTTTTCCTTGACAGAAAGGAAGTGATTTATCTCTAACAGCTTTGCTAAATTCACCAACTTCATTTTTATCTACATCAACACGATCTACACTGACATGATCTACACCAACAAGATCTACACCAACAAGATCTACATCAACATGATCTACACCAACATGATCTACATCAACATGATCTACACCAACATGATCTACACCAACAAGATCTACACCAACAAGATCTACATCAACATGATCTACACCAACAAGATATACAACAACAAGATCTACATCAACATGATCTACACCAACAAGATCTACACCAACAAGATCTACATCAACGTGATTTACATCAACGTGATCTACATCTACACCAACATGATCTACACCAACATGATCTACACCAACATGATCTACATCAACATGATCTACAACAACATGATCACATGATCTACATCAACATGACCACATGATCTACATCATCATGATCTACATCAACATGATCACATGATCTAAATCAACATGATCTACATCAACATGATCTACATCAACATGATGTACATCAACATGATGTACATCAACATGATCTACATCAACATGATCACATTATTTATCAATATGATCTACATCAACATGATCTACACCAACATGATCTACATCAATATGATCTACAGCAACATGATCTACATCAACATGATCACATTATTTACATCAACATGATCTATATCAACATGATCTACATAAACATGATCTACATCAACATGATCTACATAAACATGATCTACATCAACATGATTGATTTACACCAACATGATCTACATCAACATGATTGATTTACACCAACATGATCTACATCAACATGATCTACATGATCTACACCAAGATGATCTTCATCAACATGATCTACACTAACATGATCTACATCAGCATGATCTACATCAACATGATCTACATTAACATGATCACGTGATCTACATCAACATGATCTACACCAACATGATCTACATCAACATGATCACATGATCTACATCAACATGATCTACATCAACATGATCTACATCAACATGATCACATGATCTACATCAACATGATCTACATCAACATGATCTACATCAACATGATGTACATCAACATGATGTACATTAACATGATCTACATCAACATGATCTACATGATCTACACCAAGATGATCTTCATCAACATGATCTACACCAACATGATTTACATCAACATGATCTACACCAACATGATTTACATCAACATGATCTACACCAACATGATCTACATCAACATGATCACATGATCTACATCAACATGAAATTACCCATACTTTGCAGAATTTATTTTCTGAGGGTTAATGCTATGCAAGCATAGTTTGCTTTCCGTTTCAAAGATCTGTTGTGAAGAAATGAAGTACTGCGAGCCAGCAAGTCGGCGAAACTGTTCAAAACTAAGTTCCGGGGCATCTGTTTGAAGTTTTCCTATTAAAATATATGAAAATCCCAACTCTTCTGCACAATATGAGGTTAGCTCTCTAATATTGTATGTGTTGTGTGTCTTAAAGAATGAAATGTTTCTCTAGTTATAACTCCTGTTGTATACTTGCTGGCCCTTCATTTGTCGAGCCAGTTACAGAACTTATTTAAGATGGTCGGTTGCAATGGATCTCCAACGTTCTCTGGCTCTGGTCGTCAAAGACATTAATTCTCCTTTTCAACTGTTTATTCATTGTCCCTGTTTCAGCATCATCATAGATCAAAGACGAATACAAATTACATTTGTAATATTGATCCCTAATCCATATTCTTTACTTCTGGTGTTGTCTATATCAATATCCATCATGTCACTCTGTCATCATATTCCTGAAAATTATTTGTTTTCTCCACCTCTGATTTTAGTATTTCTGGTACTTCATTATTCTGTATCTGTAGCTTATGTACTTTGTTTTCATGGAATAGTTCACAGACATATTCTGCCCACTTATTTTGAAATATCTTCCTCATCGAATATTATTGCCTATCTCTGTTTTTAGTCTAACCAACCACTTCCCATTTCATTTTCTTCATACATAGGTCTACCTTTCTTATTGTGCACAACCATTATCTTACTGACATTTTTCCTGAACCCATTTCTAATTTGCAAATCTATACAACCTACAAATGTTATGGGGTGCCATAAGCTTTCTTCCTAAAAAAAAATTTAAAAAAAAAAAAAAAAAATTGCAAACACAACATTTGTACCCTTCACATAATTGAGTCAATCTTTCCCCTTTTTCGTTTCTGAATCTTTTCATATTTTTCCTCTTTGTTTATTATTTTCATGTTATAGCTAATTGTATAGAACTATCCGTTGATTTCCCACTGAAGTAGATAACACTGTTTTATAATGACTTTAAAATGAATTTATTAACTAAATATGTTAAAATATATTACTCACTCTGGCATTATCAGTTGGAGTGAAG
Source organism: Ariolimax columbianus (assembly GCA_036924085.1). Taxonomy (NCBI): domain Eukaryota; kingdom Metazoa; phylum Mollusca; class Gastropoda; order Stylommatophora; family Arionidae; genus Ariolimax; species Ariolimax columbianus. The sequence goes on from JAVGWX010000006.1 coordinate 31,071,293, forward strand.
TTTTCTCAGCTTAAGGCTTTTATCCAATCTTTTCGAAACAGTTCTTTACCTAGGAACTTAAAAACCGAAACCCGTGGGTCATTTGTATAATTACCAGGAGAACATGAAGCCGCACAGTGATAATGCATCGTCAACGACGACTTCGATGAAATATAGACTAGTCTAAATGATACTGAATACGTTTAAATTATGAATAAGCTTTGACTAGGTAAGAACACAGATGTTGGTACGAATTGAAAGATTGCAGATAGGAAACTTGTCACGGACGTATGTTGTCTACGTCACGACTTCTCTCACGATGTCCCTCTAATTTGGATCTACCTCCAACTAGTTGTTGTTGGACGGATAACTCCCAATTCCTGTTCCTCAAATGTCACAGCAGGCCGTTGCGGCCTCTGACTATCACCAACACCCCTACTGCGCTAAAACGGAACGCCAGAGTGGTCAGCTCCGAACCCCCACCTGTACTAGACGCATTCTTCCCCCTAACCCTTCGTTTCCTCTGTCGAATTAGTGTCGAGACGGTGAGTGACCTTGGCACACGTTCAAGTGACATTTGTTCCCAGAATCGCCCGCGGCAACACCCCTGCCCTTAACGCCCATGTTCTAACTGCAATTGTTACATAATCATTACTTTTATGAAACAAGATAGATAGCCGCCATTACTTGAACTGAGCTCTCGATATAGCATGAGTTCTCGTTCAACAATATAGACATCAAGTTCTGCCGAAGACGCATGTGTCGGACCGAAAGGTGCAAAAATCGCAGTCAAACTGTAAGCTAGCGACACAACGTATTCCGTTATCTGGACTACATCCTGCTACTTGCAAAGTCCTGTTCAGGGCTTGGTAGTGGGAGATTGAGAACGAACACAGAAGAAGGGGACATCAAGTGTAATATTGGACGTAGAGAATTTTAACACATGGATAAATGCAGTTTTTACTTTTTCTGGGTAAGATGGAGGGTGATGAATTTCCTTTTTCACAATCTTGCTAGCCTTAGTTGTAGCAATATATATCCATTTACAGCTGAGTACTCTGGAGAGTACTATATTTATCAAGATGTCATCTTTTGTCTGAGTGAGGGGTAATCAGGGTCTTTCTAATTTACTTTCCGTGTCTGTTTGTTGTTATGGTTTTTACACCTTTTGAGACATGTTTTTTCCATTACGTGCCGTGTCTATTTGATAATATTAAGGGGTTACGTAAACACAGTGTAACAGACCTATTCTGTGCTGTTTTCTCCAGTTCTCTCTATCTTCTTTCCGTTTTTTTTATTGTATCGGCCGCTATTTCTCTTCTCGGTGTGTTCTTTGACCTTCCATTGTCTCCTTTTCCCTGGAGATTCCATCAAAAATGTTGTCTGGTAATACTGTTTCGCAGCTTCTGCTATGTGGGGTTTATGGAGCGTCACCTTACGTCTATCATGAATTCAAATGGATCAGAACTATTGGCCGAATAACCGCGAATACAGGGACCCTGGAACACTTCCGCACTCTTCTCAACAAACGGTGGCTTATCTGCGATGAAGCCCTCCCCAGACACCTCTGAACAGCGAACTGGACCTTCCTTTAGATAGCAATGAGCTGAGGACATCGGTCAGTCAACTTTCAAACATAAGAGCCTCTGAAGATGATCTGATACCGGCTGAGATCTACAAAGCAGACAGCTGTGCACTAACACAGAGACTAACTGAGTTATTTAACACAATATGGACCTCTGAGACTGTATAACAAGAACTGAAAGATGCTACCATCCTCCACTTATTCAAGCGAAAGAGAAACTGTAAATCCTGCCAAAACCACAAGCTCTCATATCCCCTGTCTGAATAATATTGGCACGAGTTCTCCTCAATCGATTGATCGATCATTTAGAAAGGGTCTCAGTGAATATGATATTCGCGGTTCGGCAACTTCAGAAGAAATGCCAAGAGCAAGCAACAGCGTGGGATAAACATGGGACTTTCAAAGACCTGAGACAGGCTTTGGACATTGTCAACAGAGATGGGCTCTGGAGGATCACGGGAAAATTCGACTGTCCTACCAGATCCCCAGATCATCAAACAGTTCCATGAGAATATAAAAGCTCGTGTGCTGAGTGATGGACACATCAGATGCCTTTTCTGTGCCAAATGGCGTTAAGCAGGGCTGTGTACCCGGTACTCAAAAAATGCTTTCTGAAGTCGGATGTGTTGGACCAAAGGGTGCAAATATCGCAGTCAAGCTGTAAACTACGACACAACGCATTTCGTTCTCTGGACTACATTCTGCTACTTAAGCTCTACAAATAATATATATGTTATTCACATTTATTTCGTTGTTTTAAGGAATGTAGTCTTATTCTCCTCTCGACGCGTATTCTGTAACTGACACATCACTTTTAATTAAACGAAATAGGGTTGTAAATACTTTGCGTATATCATAATTGTTTACCTGTCAGCACATTCGAGTGCACTGTTGTTTTTGTTGGCTATTATGTCTTATATCCGAAAATTGGGATCACGGTGTTGAGCAGTGCATGAGCTGCAGCGGTCAGCGACTCATAGCTGAATGCTAGCGTCAGGGCCAGCGAACCAGAGCCAAGACCCTTGTCTACCTCCACACGGTGATCCTGGATAACAGGCTGCAACAGAGCAGACTGGCTAATGAGAAGGGATCGAAGAAGGAGGACTAGCCTGGTACAGGCTGCAACAGAGCAGACTGGCTAATGAGAAGGGATCGAAGAAGGAGGACTAGCCTGGTACAGGCTGCACCAGGGCAGACTGGCTAATGAGAAGGGATCGAAGGGGGAAGACTAGCCTGGTACTTAAAAATGCCTGCTGAAGTAGGATGTGTCGAATCGAAAGTTGCAAATATCGCAGTCAAGCTGTAAACTACGACACAACATATTCTATTCTGAAGACAACATCCTGCAACTTGCAAAATCCTTTTAGTTGCTTGGTACCAGGGGTTTGAGAACGAGCGACGAAGAAGAAGAAGAAGAACAAGAAAAAAAAGGAAAAAAAAAGAAGAAGAAGAAGATAAATATATCTGCAAACTGAAATAATTATACTTAGTTCTGTTTTTAAGAATCGACGTCACTGCACTCCGGGCATACCCGAAGGTGCTCAGTCTCTCTCTCAGCAAATGTCACGGGTTGGATGCTGATGATCCCTGTAGCTCGCTGGTTGTACACTCTCATGCTCCGTCCTCTCATGCGCCCTACTGCGCTCGCATTGTTAAATTATATTTAATGAGAAGTCACTGAAATTGGCGTCCAGAACACAGAGGACAAACATTTAGATGATGAGAATAAATTCAAGTAACGACAATCAAGTTGTTTTGGGAGATCACGTGACAAAAAAAAATAAAAATTATTTCTAAGCTCGACTTCATTGCCTCGGGTTTTTTCCCCATTTTAGCTCGGTCTCTCTCATCTGTCGAGAGCATCGCACAAAGCTCGAACTCCGTAGCTCCAGCGATGAACCCAGGGATCTCCAGAAAAAATTGACATCATGGACCGACCGTCGAAGCTCAAAATCGAACCCCGACCGTCTGAACACTAAGCAAACGGAAACGGAGGACGTTGATAAAGTTGAAATGGTTGGCGTGTAATTGTTGAAGACCAGTGCTCCACAGGGAACTGATAAGTTTGAAGATGAGGATGATGATAATGATGATAAATAAATATAAATATAATAATGTAATAGGTAGTCTCATGGCAGACGCTGCTGTCAGGGATGAGATGTGTGATCAGTAATCTAGATCGTGAAAATTAAGCGGTCAACAACTGCACCAGATTCTCTATATAGTAGGTACAAAACCTACTCTAGGATACTGGAGCAGATACTAAGACATCTGGCTGAGCCACAGCTGGGAAATTTTCAATGTTATTTCAGAGCAGACCGAAGTACTCATTACTATATCTTCAGGTAACTGAGTAAAAAGGTTCTAGAGCATGAGGATGAGATGCACCTCTAATTCTTAGACCTAGAAAACTCATTAGATAAGGTTCCCTGTTGCAGGCTCAGTTAGAACACTCATTAGAAAAGGTTCCCTGTTGCATGCTCGGTTAGGTTAGAAAACTCATTAGATAAGGTTCCCTATTGCAGGCTCGGTTAGAAAACGCATTCGATAAGGTTCCCTGTTGTAGGCTCGGTTAGAAAACGCATTCGATAAGGTTACCTGTTGCAGGCTCGGTTAGAAAACGCATTCGATAAGGTTCCCTGTTGCAGGCTCGGTTAGAAAACGCATTCGATAAGGTTCCCTGTTGCAGGCTCGGTTAGAAAACGCATTCGATAAGGTTCCCTGTTGCAGGCTCTGTGACTGCTTGAAAAAGGAGAACATTCCAGCATCCATGATCCACGCTTTACAGAGTTTTACAAAGGACCTGCAGATACTATAGGACAGGAAACTAAACACCAGAGCAGTTCAAGACCACACGTGGAGACATACTTCGTTTCTTCTCTTGTCCTACTGCCCTTGCCATACAGCGTCGCAGCGAGCTGGGATGCGTAGATTTCTTGTTAACTCCAGGTGGGAGGGTTGTGCTATCGTTAGGTGAAACTTCATGAGAGTGTCAGAGACACCCTCGATCCACCGACGTAAAGGTCTGCCCCATGCTCGTAGACCGGAAACTGCATATTATATGCTCTTCTGCTGCAGGCTGCTTGATGCATTCTGACTAAATGACCAAACCATTTGATTTACTGTTCTTCAGTAAAGTGACTAACTGGGTCTGTCCCCACTATCTGCGTTAGTGTGGTGTTACGGATTCGGTCACGGGCTGTCTTTCCGGCTGCACTACTCACACAGCACATCTCACAGCTCTGGATCTTACTCTATGTGTTTCTAGTAAGGGCCAAGATTAACATTGGTAGCACAATGTAAGAATAAATAGTGCTTTTATCAGCCTCCTCTTAGTTGAAAGAAGCACTTTAGAGTGCATTAGTGAACACTCTTCGCCTTCTGAATTCCATGTGCAATATCTCTGTCCACTCTGCCGTCATCAGTGAACATACTACCTATGTGTTTGAACTCCCGTACTTGCTTGATATCAATGTCACTGATGTGGAAACTTCTGTGAACTTGTTCAGGTGATATCAACAAAGTCTCTGTCTTGCCTGTGTTGCATCTTCATGCCATATTCATTCTAAGCGAAATGGAGAAAGCTAAGGTTCAGCTACAGGTCTTCTCCATTCTTCTGATGTTTCTCAGGTTTGCGGTTTGAAAAGAACCTTTTGTCACGTTGTGTCGTAGTTTACAACATGACTGTCAAACCTGTGCCTTTCGACCCCAACACATCCGGTTTCAACGAGCCACATTTTCATGGCATCCTGGCTAACGAGGTAAGGATCGACGTGATCTCCGTAGTAGTAAGTTACACGCAGATGAAGCGAAGCATAGCCTGAAGGACCCCGACCCACCTTCATCAGCACGCTCGGGATGTGAGGAAAACTTATCTTCATCTTCAGGGCGCACAAAAGAGGAAACCTACTCATTGTTGGCATTCGAAACAAACAAACATATTTTTCTCGCTGTTTCTCGAAACATCTCTTTATAATTGCTTATCAACTCATTCACTGTGGAACACTATCGACCTCTGAACACATTAAATCTTGTAAATATAAAATTGCCACTAGGTATATATATATATATAAATTTAGGAATACTTAGTATGTAGAAACTCGTATGTATAATTATATTAACAGTTAGAGCCAATGCATCACCTCTACGGCTTTGTTAGAAAACTTACGAGCCAGTACATCGGCTATTCGGAGTGAAGCTGTTACATTCTAGAGACCAGATTAAAAGATGTAATTTTCAAGTTAACTCTAAGAACAACAGCGAGCTGATGAAATCACTTAAACTGAAATGGGAGCTGAAAGTAGGAAGAAACGCGTTGAAGTCCGGGTTGCTGCCACCAGCTTTGGCGGGCGCGCGGCTAGAGCGTGCACGCGCGAAATCACGAGTGAGCGTGTATGAGTATGGAGGCAACATAAGCTGAACTAAAAAAAAAGAGAAACGAGGAAAATGAAACAATACTTCGAGCCTCCGTTGGCTGTAGTAGCAAGATTTGCAGTCTCAGGGTGTTAAGCTGCTATGTTTCTTGTTCGTCTTCTGTGAAGGATTAACTGTGTGTGCATGCTGGGATTAAAATAAATTTACATATATGAGTCACAAATAATTCTGAACCACACATTTCGCCATCGTCAGGGCCATATTCTCACGAGGGGAACTTGGCTTCCTGTAGAGGGAACGGTTGTCGTTTTTCTTTCTCTAGTTATTCCTTCATTTGGTCGGTTTATGAGCTGAGGTGTTTTTTGTGAATTCAGTTCTTTTTTGCGAATGAGGCTACACGGGAATGGTGAATTGGGACAAATCTTCACCGATTTTTTGCTGTGGATTAATTCGTGTGCCATTTTATTCACGTAAGTACATTTTGAATTTTCTAATGTTTACGACAGCCGTAAGTTGTGGACTGTGAAATGTATCAAACTGTATGACGTATGTGTGTTGAATTATCTGTGTGCTTCTAAATGTGCAGAAGGGCAGGGGAGGTTTATAAGGCTTGTATGCTTAAAATAAGGTGTGTACTACGTAATGTATCCAACATAACGTGTGGTTTATGAAATGTGTCAAATATAAAGTCTGAAATATGTCAAATTTAAAATATGGTTTGTGAAATATATCAAATTTAAGTAAATGATATGTCATTTCGAATGACAAATCCTTTACAGAACGTAGTCTCCGTCTCAGCAGCGCTGAACACGTCTCGATTTCTGGCCAGCTTCACACACGAACATCTTCAAACTGTCAGTAATGTCCGGATTAGTATCCGGTCTACTTCTGGGTGGACCACTTCTCATTTTCCCCATTCCCCGTGCATACCACTATCTGTCTCTCCAAGCCATTGTGTCTTTCCACATGACAGAAATAACCTAACTGTGTTGTTATTTATAAGCATTTTCTTCTATACCTACTCATTGAAAAATGATCATGTTTTATTTGTTCTCTGTCCGAACTTTTTTTCAATATCCTTCTATAACACTTCATTCCAAAAAATTATATATTTTGTTCGCAATTATTTTTTTTAATGTCCATGTCTTGCACCCATATGTTGCCTCGGGGAAAACACATGTCTTAATCAGTTGGATCATTGTTCACGCTTTGGTGCCCTGCCGCACATTTTTCATCTTCATTACTCTGGGTGGGGCTATTGCAAACAGTAAATGTACTGTATCAAACATCAAGTATGGTCTTTGAAAATTGTCAAATTTAAAGTATTATAATTGAAACATGTTAAATTTAAAGTATTATAATTGAAACATGTTAAATTTAAAGTATTATAATTGAAACATGTCAAATTTAAAGTATTATAATTGAAACATGTCAAATTTAAAGTATAACCTTTGAAATGTGTTAAATTTAAATTATTATAATTGAAACATGTCAAATTTAAAGTATTATAATTGAAACATGTCAAATTTAAAGTATAACCTTTGAAATGTGTTAAATTTAAATTATTATAATTGAAACATGTCAAATTTAAAGTATTATAATTGAAACATGTCAAATTTAAAGTATAACCTTTGAAATGTGTTAAATTAAAATTATTATAATTGAAACATGTCAAATTTAAAGTATTATAAATTGAAACATGTCAAATTTAAAGTATAACCTTTGAAATGTGTTAAATTTAAATTATTATAATTGAAACATGTCAAATTTAAAGTATTATAAATTGAAACATGTCAAATTTAAAGTATAACCTTTGAAATGTGTTAAATTTAAAGTATTATAAATTGAAACATGTCAAATTTAAAGTATAACCTTTGAAATGTGTTAAATTTAAAGAATGACCTACTGAGACGCTGGTCAAGTCAGGCACATCATACTGACCAGGCCGTCGCGTCAGGGGCAGGCGCAATACACTGACCAAGACCACAATCTGTCTTCTATGTAGCTTTACCTGTAAACAGGCTGTTTTCAAGGCAGCGTGGCTGACAAAATGTGGATCGATGTAATCCTCGTAGTAGTGAGTGCCACGCAGATGATGCCAAGCATAGCACAACAGCCTGGAGGTCCGCGGTCCACTTTCATCAGCATGCTCGGAATGTGAGGAAAGCTACTTCAACCTACCACAACGTCCTTACAAGGCGCACGTAAGAGTACAACTTACTCATTATGGGCAGTAAACACAAAAAAAAACAACAACAACAAAGAACACCAAAAATATTACAAACAAGGTATCTTCTTCTTCTTCTTACGCTGTCAGACGTCGACCTTTATTTTTTCAAAAAAAAGCAGCTGTCGACACTGCCATAGAGCTTGTCTAGTGTTGCCACTGGGGATGGCCACATCTGCTCTCTCTGATCCTCGTATGTCGGGCACTTTTGCAGCAGATGTTCAGCTGTCATTTTCCCAGTACCGCACGTGCATTCGTCGGTGCCACCTATCTTCAATTTGTTGAATAGGTGGTACCTCAGTCTATTGTGACCAGTGCGAAGTCTGAAGACGACGACCTGCTCTCTTCTGTTCAATTGGTAATAGGCATCGTTTTTTGTGTAGCCAGTATATTCTGTTTCCCATTTGGTCATGTATCTAGCTGTAATAAGCCGTTTTGACCCTTCGTATGTCACACTAGTATCTGGTTGTGGTAGTCTTGCACCTTCTTTTGCCAGTCTGTCTGCCTCCTCATTGCCTTGGATGTTGCAGTGGGATGGAACCCACTGTACCACTACCCTTTTTGGTGCGGCCTGCTGGCATAGTTGGCAGAGTACTGCTCTTAAATCATTAAGTTCAACAAACAAGGTATGATCAAGGACGGCTGTCTTCATCGTCCGTGATGGACAAACAGAAACAAGGCGGTAAACAATATATCGTTAATATCATTAATATGATTTATTTCTGTGTAGGGGAAGACATTACACACTTCAAGGAGCAGCTGACCGAGTTGTTTGTGTGCGCGGATCTCGACCACAAAGACATGCGTTCAAAACGTCTGCCAGACATTGTTTTTTTTATGTACGAGTTTCCTGTACAGTGTTCCGTGACTGCGGCATCAAGCGAGCTTTATTTCTGAACTTTATAAACCCTCGTGTTGGACCTCGGCGATGAGAATGAAGCCACCAGCAATGTTTATCCACATGGCTCTCCTTAAACGATTAGGGCCACAAGAGATTTTCTCAATCAATCCCAATTGTGTGTCATCTTCTCGAGTTCCATCCGCGAGACCCCAGCTGAACTGACTAACTTCTTGATTCTTCGCCGCCAGAATTTTCTTGACTCCCCACTTGTCTCTTTCCTTGTGGGTTTCGATCTAGTGTATGTCTGGTTATGCTGTCAAGATTAATTCTGACAGTGTGTCCTATCCATCCTTAGTTTCTCTCCCCAATTTCTTGCTTCATTGGTTATTGCAGTTGTTATTTCCCATAGATCTGAATATGTCATTACCTCTGGCAATGAACCTCGCAGTGAAGATGACTAATTACTGAGTCGTGGGTAACTGAGTCGTGGGTGACTGAGTCGTGGGTGACTGAGTCGTGGGTGATTGAGTCGTGAGTGACTGAGTCGTGGGTGACTGAGACGTGGGTAACTGAGCCGTGGGTGACTGAGCCTTGGGTGACTGCGCCTTGCCGTTGTCTTCACACCCGGAACACGGGTTCGAAACTCCGACTAGTTGACCAAGTTCTCCGAGTCCGCCGGCTTAACGAGAAGCGCAGAGTGACAACATGAAATTTCCTAAACCCAAATGTGGGATAAACTATATGGCGACGATAGAGACCTGAGCCAGATTACCAAGTTTATGACTAAAATACTTACGATTATATGAGAGCGAAAAAAAGGGACAAAATTTCCTCTCGTGCGTTGAATATACTCGTACAAAACAGCACACGCCGACTGTAGGAACACGTCTCTTAAAACTTGGCACAATAAATTCTTCAAGCGAACACCAACAATGAGAAACAAAGCAGTGAGGATATATTTTTAGTGATTTTCGTTTTTAAATATGAAAGCCTGTTTTTGTCAAAGTCTTCGAGTAAACAATTCATCATGGACTCGCACATCGAATACAAAGATAAGAGAAGAAGAGAATAGGAATGATAAAAAACATATTTAACAGCATGAGAAGTAAACGGATGTCCAGATAACGAACAAATACATTTTAAAATTGGAGTCATGTGTTTTATATTTACTCATGATTACTATACAGTGCCGACACATGGCCGAGCAGCAAACAATTGGGGGACACCATTAGAGGCCAATGAAAGGAGTATATACAGAAGAATGGATCGCATTTCGTGAGTTTTCGGAAAGGAAGACTAACGCCTGGTCAGGCACAACATACTGTCAGGCAGGGTCAGGTAAAATATACTGACAGACCCCCACCTGGACTCCCTGGAAAATGACAGTTCCTCTTGGCAGTCTGGCTAACTAGATGAGAATCGACGTGATCTTCATAGTAGTGAGCGACTCGTAGATTAAGCCAAGCATAGCACAACTGCATGGAAGCGCCCCATCCACCCTTATCTGCACGCTTGGGATACGAGGAAAGGTACTGGAACTCGTAACTTAATGTCCTTTTCAAATCGGACAAAAGAGTAAACCTAGTCATTGGAGCCGCGCAGCGCAATGGTTAGCGCTCTGGATTCGCATCTGAGTGGTCCTGGGTTCATTCCCCAGTTGAGGCGGTAATGTTTTTTTCAGACCGCAATGGCTCCTGGGTCGACCCAGCCTTAAATGGGTACCGGTTTAGTCCTGGAAGTAAAAGCGGCGAGGGAGAGGAGATGGCTACCGCCCTCATATAGCCAAGCCTTTGAAATGTGAGATCGCTAACACCTCACACTCCTACGGCAGTAATGCTATGGGTTACTTTACTTTACTTACTCATTATGTCACAGCTACAACAACATCATCATCATCATCATCATCGCATTTGGTGGAAAGAAAAGCAAACAAATAAGTCTGGATCAGGAATATGAGTGGAAATAACAAAAGACATACATATTATTCAAATAACACATTGCGTGCAAATCTAGAGACACGGTGTTCTTCTGAAAACATTACTGGAGGGATATACTGAAGGAAGGCGGACACGAGGAAGACAGCGCTATACGTGGGAGACCAACATTGAGAAATGGGTCAATAACAATAGGTCGGTGTGTGCCATGAAGGTAAGAAACATCATATTAGATGTAGGTTACAGTCAACCTTTGATACGGAGATGGCACCTGGCACCATTCGTATCATCCTACAGACAGGCATGACTGAAAGGGTCTACTGCTACTCCTATTACCACTACCACTACTACTACCAATACTACTACTACTACTACTACTACTACCACTACTACTACCAATACTACTACTACTACTACTACTACTACTACTACCACTACTACTACTACTACTACTACTACCACTACTACTACCAATACTACTACTACTACTACTACTACTACCACTACTACTACTACTACTACTACTACTACTACCACTACTACTACTACTACTACTACTACTACTACTACTACCACTACTACTACCAATACTACTACTACTACTACCACTACTACTACTACTACTACTGCTACTCCTATTACTACTACCACTACTACTACTACTACTACTACTACTACTGCTGCTACTGCTACTGCTGCCACTGCTGCTACTACTACTACTGCTGCTACTGCTACTGATACTACTACTGCTGCTACTACTACTACTACTACTACTACTACTCCTACTAATAATACTACTACCATTCTTTACTAATATGTTAGCGTGTCCCTGTAGTTGTAATACCTTATCCATATATTAATCCTGACAGAGCCACCCCAAGAGAAGCCACGGCCGCTCATATAACAACAACATGATCTGTTCTTCCTATCATTCCTCCCTTACCTTTCCAGCCATCAATGTTGTTATGTGTTATAATGAGCTAAAGTTGTCTTTCATGGACCATGTGTGCTTGATTGGCCATTAAATGTCCGTGTTGTTGTAGGATGTCTATTATCAATGTGATTTAATATATCCATTTACCAGGTGGTCTTCCTCGTACCTTGTATCAGATCTTATTGTGTTATGTTTATACACACCGTTAATTTATGAAATAGAGAACACAAAAGTAAAAATATAACTTGATTTCCCATTGGTTGATGAGGAAGAAGAAGAGCTGGGTAAACTATACGGTATAGGGACGTGGATACGAACTCTATTGATGTGACTGCTAATGGAGATGCAACATCTGACAGGGGAGTGTCAACAAGAAGCAATGACATTTGACCCTCAATGGGGACTGCCGAAGTGGATGGATGAGAAAAACAATCATTTGAGATTGATAGTTGCAACCAAATTTGTCTATTGAATTGAAAGGAAATATGATGAAAAACATGTTTGTGTTTTAGCTAATGTATGCTCATGGATACTAATTTGAGTCGCTAGAATTAGGATCAGGTGATAGATACTAACTAAGACCCCACTTCACGTGAGGGGCAGGTGAAACATACTGACCAATACCTTATTTCACGTGAGAGGCAAGTGAAACATACAGACCAAGACCTCATTTCACGTGAAAGGCAGGTGAAACAAAGTAATCAAGACACCCACCTCACATCATTGCTAGGTGAAACATGCTGACCAAGACCACACCTCATGTCAGGTGAAACATACTGACAAAAAACCAACTTCACGTAAGGGTCAGATGAAACATACTCACTAAGACACCCTCTTCAGGTCATGGTTAGGTGAGACATATTGACCAAGACCACATATCAATAAAGGTAAAACAAACTGACCAAGACCCCACCTCTCGTCAGTGTGAGGTAAGTCGTACTGACCAAGACCTCCATCTCACGTCAGTGTCAGGTGAAACGTATTGACCAAGACCCCACCTCACATCAGGTAAAACATACTGACCAAGACCCAAGTCCCATGTGAGGATCATGTGAAACACTAACCAAGACGTCCAATTCACGTAATGTTGAGGTCAAACATACTGACCAAGACCCCGACTCACCTCTGGGTCAGGTCAAACATACTGACCAAGACCCCACTTGACGTCCAAGCTGTGCATCTAGAAACAAACTGTGTTGTAGCGATCTGACTAGTCAGGTGGTCAGAAGACCAGCATTGCTTAGAAGACTAGCATGCATTACATCCAGCGTGACTAGATACAACTTCTTCAGTACGCTCTGGGATATAAGAACCCCTATGCTCGTTGCAATAGAAAATCAGTCAAGAGTGACAAAACCTCTTCATGTGTACCTCCGGACAGCAATATGTTTTCACAACATACACTAACAATGTGTCGTATGTCTGTCCGTTGTCTATTATGAAGAGCTTTTGGTCGTAACTTCGGATTCGTTCACGTTTTTGTTTCAGTGAATTTTTCATATTTTCTTACGCATACACATTGTGTTCAGTTCTTTTTAATGTGTTTCTCATACTGTATGCTATACTGTCGTCGTTGTCTCTGTTTGTACGCTTTGGAATGATCACTCTCCAATGACGACATAAATAGGACTACTGCAACATTACAAGTATGTCGTAAAGGACTTCTACAGATGGTTGTGCATGGGACTAGCTATCTCATAATTGAAAACACATTCGTATAGAAATGGGCTGAGCAGTGTGCGGTGTTGGTCTGCTGATACCAGGATATGCGATTCAAACCTCATTAATATTTAGATTTTATTTATTTCAAAAGAAAAATACAAACTTAGTCTGTACAGTACGTGGTCACTGTCGGAGCAAGAGGCATTTATTCATCAGCACAATAAATCCCAGCAATGGGAAAAAGCCACTAGTGATTGTTTTGTTAAAGTAGGTAAAGAAATAGGGGGATTTCGTGGCGAAGTGGTTCAGCCGTCAGTCTCGTGATCAGGTGGTGTGGGTATGACTCCGGACTCCGGACTTTTTCACGGGTGCTTGATGCGGAGTCACCTGCAACTCGTAGTCGCCTCCTAGTCGTCTTGTCCTTGACTTGCCACTGGGGTCGGGCGGCACGAGACGACAGAGTGAGGATAAAAAGTAGCGCAGTTAATCCTTACTAAAAATAGCGTTAGCGGTGGCCTTTGCCTATAAAGACCACCACGAGTAAATGTCCATTGCCGCGAGAGAACGCCTCTTGGTTGGACAACAGGCAAGTCACACCCACAATTAGTTTTGGACTAGCGGTTTTACTCCACATTATCTGGGATAGAAATGTAAGTCAGCCAACACATTATCTCGTCAATTTTTTTCTCACCCTCAAACTCGTTCACATCAAACTCTTCCGTATCAATCTTCCTTACGTCTGTCTATCTCTTCAGCCTCTAAACCTGCTCTAATCCATCTCTTCAGCCTCTAAACCTCCCCTAATCCATCTCTCCAGCCTTTAAACCTCACCTAATCCATCTCTTCAGCCTCTAACCCTCCCCTAATCCATCTATCCAGCCTCTAAACCTCCTCTAATCCATCTCTTCAGCCTCTAAACCTGTCCTATTTCATCTCTCCAACCTCTAAACCTACCCTAATTCATCTATTCAGCCTCTAAACCTGCCCTAATTCATCTATTCAGCCTTTAAACCTGCCCTAATCTATCTCTTCAGCCTCTAAACCTGCCCTAATCCATCTCTTCAGCCTCTAAACCTCCCCTAACACATCTCTCCAGCCTCTTAACCTGCCATAATCCATCTCTCCAGCCTCTAAACCTGTCCTAATCCATCTCTCCATCCTCTAAACCTGTCCTAATACATCTCTCCAGCCTCTAAACCTGTCCTAATCCATCTCTCCAGCCTCTAAACCTCCCCTAACACATCTCTCCAGCCTCTTAACCTGCCCTAATCCATCTCTCCAGCCTCTAAACCTGCCCTAATCCATCTCTCCAGCCTCTAAACCTGCCCTAATCCATCTCTCCAGCCTCTAAACCTGTCCTAATCCATCTCTTTCTTCAGCCCGCCAACTTCCCGTCCTTCTTCTCACTCTTTGGTTCTATCGCTGGACAGGTTGTTTAAGGAACAAACACTTCATCCTGTCAGTTTTTCGCGCAATGATATGATCATGTGCCCATAAGTCGTAAAGGGAACGACATAGCGACTTGATGATACGCGTTGATCTATAAATTGACTATAGAATGTTCGATGAAAATTTCAACTCGAAATGTCGTTACGTTCGCGAGTTATGACGTCTTCAGACAATATAAATCTATAAATATGCAAACTTTCAGAAACAAAGTACTAATATCACTTTGGTTTCAGCTGGGGATATTGATGTGAGCATGCGCAGAACTCACTACAGTGGTTTCCGCAAACAACAGTTCAGTTCATTCTCTGATCTCTTGAGACAGTTGCGGCACCTTTTTTGACACCTCCAATCCTGCGCCATCCCTCTCTGTCTGCGGTTGCTATTTGTGCCTCATTGAGTCGTAGATTAGTCCATTCATGGATGTTGTATTCCCATCGTTGTCACGGACGCCTACTCATTCGCTTGCCTTGTACTGTGCCATTTAGTATCATATTTACAAGGCCATTTTACCTCTAGACGTGGCCATATCAAGTCAGCTTCGACTTTAGATCTTTGTGAGGAGGCCCCTGTAAAGTCCACTTGCATTCTCGATTTTTCGACTTACTTCATCATTTGTGATACTGTCTTTGTAGGTGATGTTTATA
Organism: Ariolimax columbianus; assembly: GCA_036924085.1. NCBI lineage: Eukaryota > Metazoa > Mollusca > Gastropoda > Stylommatophora > Arionidae > Ariolimax > Ariolimax columbianus. Next base: position 31,086,922 of record JAVGWX010000006.1, read on the forward strand.
AGTCTTGTTAATCATCTCATCTCCATGGCCTAGATTCTTTTTCTTGAGGTCTGCTATATTGGTCCATGTTTCGCAGGCGTAGAGGAATATCGAAAGAATCAGTGAGCGTATTAGTTTGACCTTTCTGCCGAGAAATAATAGTTTATCTTTCCTTATATGTTTCAATAAATCAAGCGATATAGTTGTTTGTGTTATTCTAGTCAGGACATCTGGTTTTGACCCAACATCACTGATTGCTGAGCCTAGATATTTGAAGCGGTTCATACATATTAGAAGCGTAACAAAGCACGAATTTGTGTATGGTTCAAAATATAGCGCTAGGACGAAAGATAAGAATGAAACTTACGTACGACCTGAAAACCTTCATAAAGGACATCAGAGTTACAAATATGAACTAACACATCATGGAAGAAGAGATGAATAACTCAAAATTAGTTATGAACACATACATTAATATGAACAAGTACTTAGCTGGATACATCATGCGGGCTCGTCAATAGGTTAGACCGCAAGTAGACACGTCTGACAGAAAACGGAAGTGTATGAACACTTTCTTTTCTGCATGCCGTAAAAGCCGACTAACTAGGGCTGTATATCGGGCTGACAACTTCATAATGTAAAAACCATTACTTACCGCATTGCAAATACGGAAGTAGACTTTCTTAGAAGCTGGTCATCGTAAGGTAAATAAAGTGTTACATCAAAATCGTTCTTCACCAACTGGGACGAGGGAGAAAGAAGAAGAAGAAGCCAACACTGCAAAAATACTTACATTGCTTTGGCACAGGTTTCATGTAAAGGACCAATTACTTTGGAGAGCATATACCCAAGAAGTGAAATGAAGACAAGACGAGAATTTAAACATTTTCTTACAAAATGATAGTTTATGTGGTTTCCATTTGTCATCCTCTTTGTTGTTTGATAATGTCTCGCTCGTTTTGAAACGGTTGGCTGCAACGTTTCTGCAACTCGGTAGTTTTTAACTAGGATCTTGATGAATATCTTGGTGTCTCGCCCAGAACCGGACAAATTACCGGGTACCAGGCTTGTTAACCGTTATCGGATTATCCCCCATCTTCCCCCCTCCCACCCCCTTTACGGTGTTATCTCCAAATCACAATCCGCCGCAGACCTTGACACTAGGTCGATATCTCACAGGGTCGTGTTGATCTTCTGTAATGCTCGCTGCCTATTCATTTGTCTCAGCCCGGCACAGGGAGATCCATCCGATCTTTTCTGAGACACATTTTGTGTCCGATCACAAGTGACGCTCATTATGATGATGATGGCGATGCAGAATATATACTCTACGCGATTTTGTCATCTTTCTACATTTCCTTGTTCTGAAGTTAGATTTTGTCATCTTTCTACGTTTCCTTGTTCTGAAGTTAGATTTCGTCATCTTTCTACATTTCCTTGTTCTGAAGTTAGATTTTGTCATCTTTCTACATTTCCTTGTTCTGAAGTTAGATTTTGTCATCTTTCTACGTTTCCTTGTTCTGAAGTTAGATTTTGTCATCTTTCTACATTTCCTTGTTCTGAAGTTAGATTTTGTCATCTTTCTACGTTTCCTTGTTCTGAAGTTAGATTTCGTCGTTACTTATTTCGATGACAATGATCGTTCCTCAATCAGTAAGTCGGTCCTTAGTGAAATAACCACTTGATAGTTACTCAATCAGTAAGTCGGTCCTTAGTGAAATAACCACTTGATAGTTACTCAATCAGTAAGTCGGTCCTTAGTGAAATAACCACTTGATAGTACTCAATCAGTAAGTCGGTCCTTAGTGAAATAACCACTTGATAGTTACTCAATCAGTAAGTCGGTCCTTAGTGAAATAACCACTTGATAGTTACTCAATCAGTAAGTCGGTCCTTAGTGAAATAACCACTTGATAGTTACTCAATCAGTAAGTCGGTCCTTAGTGAAATAACCACTTGATAGTACTCAATCAGTAAGTCGGTCCTTAGTGAAATAACCACTTGATAGTTACTCAATCAGTAAGTCGGTCCTTAGTGAAATAACCACTTGATAGTACTCAATCAGTAAGTCGGTCCTTAGTGAAATAACCACTTGATAGTACTCAATCAGTAAGTCGGTCCTTAGTGAAATAACCACTTGATAGTACTCAATCAGTAAGTCGGTCCTTAGTGAAATAACCACTTGATAGTTACTCAATCAGTAAGTCGGTCCTTAGTGAAATAACCACTTGATAGTTACTCAATCAGTAAGTCGGTCCTTAGTGAAATAACCACTTGATAGTTACTCAATCAGTAAGTCGGTCCTTAGTGAAATAACCACTTGATAGTTACTCAATCAGTAAGTCGGTCCTTAGTGAAATAACCACTTGATAGTTACTCAATCAGTAAGTCGGTCCTTAGTGAAATAACCACTTGATAGTTACTCAATCAGTCAGTCGGTCCTTAGTGAAATAACCACTTGATAGTTACTGAATCAGTAAGTCGGTCCTTAGTGAAATAACCACTTGATCGTTTCTCATTCAGTCACTCGGTCCTTCCTGAAATAGCCACTTGTTCGTTCCTCAATCAGTAAGTCGGTCCTTCCTAAAATAGCCACATGGTTTTTCCTCAATCAGTCACTCGATCCTTCCTAAAATAGCCACATAGTTTTTCCTCAATCAGTCACTCGGTCCTTCCTAAAATAGCCACATGGTTTTTCCCCAATCAGTCATTCGGTCCTTCCGAAAATAGCCACATGGGTTTTCTCCAAACAGTCACTCGATCCTTCCTAAAATAGTCACTTGGGTTTTACTCAATCAGTCACTCTGTCCTTTCTAAAATAACCACATGGTTTTTCTTCAATCAGTCACTCGGTCCTTCCGAAAATAGCCACATGGGTTTTCCCCAATCAATCACTCGGTCGTTTCTAAAATAACCACATGGTTTTTCTCCAATCAGTCACTCGGTCCTTCCTAAAATAGCCACATGGTTTTTCTTCAATCAGTCACTCGGTCCTTCCTAAAATAGCCACACGGTTTTTCTCCAATCAGTCACTAGGTCCTCTCTCAAGTAGCCATTAAGACCTAATCAAGTGCACCCATTCAAGTCTCAGGTAGATACTTAGGCTTGTCTTAACCAGTCAGTCAGATCTTTTCCAAGGCAAACAAAGCCCGCAAAAAATGTTTGAGTGGTCCTCCGGGTTCTTCGTGTATGACAAAGACAAGAATAGCACCACTGTCCATAGAGAGCATGTCGTAAGAGGCGAATAACTGTGTGACATGGTATAACACCGGCCATGGTTAAGTGGTTTGTTTAGAGCAGCAAAGATGCCACTAATACTCTGCGGGTCTACTTTGCTCTTGTGTTTGAGTCCATGAAGATGAACTCACACATCGGTTAACCACTTAATATATACGTAATATATTTTACACCTATTTGTAAATATATGCGTGCGTGTTTGTGTGTGTGGGTGTGTGCGTGTGTATATTTCAATATGCATTTACAGTGGTTGGTGAGGAAATAGATCAGGTCACGCATTTTGAATATCTGGGCTTCAGAATTGACAAAAATGGCGACTGCACGAAAGAAATCAGAAGAAGACTAGCCATGGCAATGCAGAGACTGAACATGCTAAAGAAATTATAGTAGTTCACAAACAAAACGACAAAAGTGAAAGTCTTGAGGGCCTGTGTTTTTCCTGTGCCAGCATATGGCTGTGAATCATGGACAATTACCAAAACGTCTAGACAAAGAATAGAATTCTTCGAGTCAAAATGTTACAGAAAGATCCTCAGAATTCCCTGGACAGTGAAAAAGACAAATATAGACATTCAGCAAGAGTTGAACATAGAGAAGAACTGGTTTATCAATTCCATTTTTGTAAAAAAAAGGAAATACGTTGGTCACATCAAGAAACACAATGGTCTTGGGAGAACAGTGATGGAAGGTATGGTGCCAGACAAAATAGGAAGGGGTAGACCAAGAAGACGATGGCACCAAGATATCCAGGAATGCGTGGGTACGACTGGAGGAGGCTGGAGTTTTGACAAGGGAAAGAGTTTCTTTCAGACAGACTGTGATGCGAGCGACGTTCTATAAAAGTAATGCTAAATGACGAAATATATATATATATATGAAACTTAATTTCGTGAAAACAATATTAGAATATTTTCACATATATGAACAAGCGTTGCATTTACATTCAAACTTTGCATCAGGTAAAATGATTGTTCACACAACTATCTACTATTCACAGCCAGGTCTGGCCGCACACAAGTAATTAGTTTTGTGGTTGAGCTGACGTCCCGGGCATGTCGGCTTTTCATTGTCTCCATGGTTACAGGAGTGATGCTGCTGTCAACGCAACGACTGTCTCTAGTCTGCCTGAGTTTTGTTTATTCGTTTATTGAAGACTAGAGTTTCAAATTCAATTTACGATTGAAATATAATTATAGACAACGCTCCTATTGTGCTATGTAACATAATTTTGTAAAGAGTTTTTTTGTTTTACTTCTTCTTCGTTCCCTTTTAGACGTCAACACGAATATATCTGATGAAAGTCTGGGTTTATTTTACCTTTATTGTATTTATCTAGGAATGGTGCTGGTATAACTAACAAAGCGGTCAATATGGTTGTGAAGAATATACAGAAGAACAAGTGCAATGCACAGCATCAACGCCATTACAACAAATTAATTATACGATAAATACCATGGCCGAGCACATTTACTTTCTAGATTGCTTTGGTACCCAGTTTTGGAGGTTGGGTCGACCCTGGGGCATTTGAGCGATCGAAAAAAAATGGGGACTGAATACAGATTGCTCGACTGGGAAGCAAGTGATCTAACCAATGCGGTTCCTTGATCCTTGAAAACCTAGGATTAACGTCTGGTCAGCTAAATCATTTCGATCACACATGTTAGTCAGGGTACGGCAAAACATTCCGATCAGACATGTCAGTCAAAGTCAGGCAAAACATTCCTATCAGACATGTCAGTCAAAGTCAGGCAAAATATTACCTGAGAGTTAGGTAAATTGAATTGAACAGTTCTAGTGCCATCTCTCAAACATGTCGTAATAGGCGAATATTGAAATCTGCTACTGGCATACTTGACGTGTTTTTGTTGAAGACCTCTGCTCGGAGGGAGGGGAACATGTATGGATTGATTAATTGATTGAAGTTTTAATGATAATTCTCCATATACGAATGTAATGATCTGTCCACTTATCGCATAGTCTCCGGCTTCTGAAGTTGAGAACGTTTCGAAACCATGAAATATAAACTGTAAAATAACTAAATGAAAAAGTTTCTTAAAATAATTTGAGAAACGAAATCCCTTCCAGAAAATTCTTATAATAAATAAAGACCAGCCACTGTCCTATTGAATTCAAGTCACCAGCAATGGGAGCCTTGGCAGAATAATGTGTTTTTTTGGGCCTCGCACTTAGTAAAATGAAAAAATAGCCATTTATAAAACTCTCCAATCTTGTTTAGCACTTCTCGTCTGGACAGTTAATGAGGTAAAAGTCCCCGGTGACCAATTCAATTTCAAACGCTGCTTTGCTGTTTCAACGCTGGATCATGTAGAAGACTGCATGTCTACACGAGGAAGTGTATGGGCATTTATATTTCTTAACTAGATTCATATATTGATGTAGTTGATATTGTTGTGGTTGATGTAGTTGTTGATGTTGTGGGTGATGTAATTGATATTGTTGTGGTTGATGTAGTTGATACTGTTGTAGTTGATGTAGTTGTTGATGTTGTGGTTGATGTAGTTGTTGCTGTTGTGGGTGGTGTAGTTGTTGCTCTTGGGATTGATGTAGTAGTTGTTGTTAGGGTTGATACAGTTGTTGCTGTTGGGATTGATGTAGTTGTTGCTGTTGGAATTGATGTAGTAGTTGTTGTTGTGGTTGATGTAGTAGTTGCTATTGTGGTTGATGTAGTTTTTGCTGTTAAGATTGATGTAGTTATTGTTGTTGGGGTTGATGCAAATGATGCTGTTGGGGTTGATGTAGTTTTTATTGGTGTTGATGTAGTTGTTGTTGGGGTTGATGTATTTGTTGTTGGGGTTGATGTAGTTGTTGTTAGGGTTGGTGTAGTTGTTGTTGGGGTTGATGTAGTTGTTGTTGGGAATTGATGTAGTTGTTGTTGGGGTTGATGTAGTTGTTGTTGGGAATTGATGTAGTTGTTGTTGGGAATTGATGTAGTTGTTGTTGGGAATTGATGTAGTTGTTGTTGGGGTTGATGTAGTTGTTGTTGGGAATTGATGTAGTTGTTGTTGGGGTTGATGTAGTTGTTGTTGAAAATGGATGTAGTTGTTCTTGGGGTTGATGTAGTTGTTGTTGGGGTTGATGTAGTTGTTGTTGGGAATTGATATATTTGTTGTTGGGAATTGATGTAGTTGTTGTTCAAGCTACTTTTGCTGAGTTATCTAATGACGACGTTTCTTTGACAGCAGGTTATAGTGACCCTACTTACATCACAAGGGAGAGGGTGAAAATGGTCTTTCTGGCTGTAGTGCAATTCGATGCTCCTTAGCAAGCTCACTAGTATGTGGATCACAGCTACGATCCCCACCACGACTGCAATAACCGAGCTTGTTTCCATAGAGCCCGACCTGAAGTGAGGTGGGGGGGGTTGCGTGTTTCATCTGACCCTGCTGTTACTCTTCGCTGTCTCTCGTATACTGATTGGATGATTCATATTTCTCTACACGTGAAGCATATGGCGACCATCTACTGTTGGTCCCTCTAAATAAGGCCTATATCCGAACACTAATGGTTCCAATGGAATAATTGACTTGAGCAATGATTTCGTTTGAAATAAGGAGCTACCTTAGTCCAGTGGCAAGGCGTAGTCGAGATGACAAAGTGCAGAATTTTTCTCAGGGTGTACACCAGAAACCGTGTTCCAATAATGATGGTTTTTAACGACGAAGTTCCTAGCCCCATGCACACCCGCCTGTTACAAGATGCATTAGTCCTGCACTGTCATAAACTCGTGTCGGATCAGTTAAAGCTCATGTTTGGATAGTCGATATTCCTTTGTTACTTGTTTCTTCTCTATATTGATTTGTTTTTGGCGTCATACTTGTTAATGACGTTTTTGGTGTCATGTACACGTTAATGACGTTTTTGGTGTCGTGTACATGTTAATGACGTTTTTTTAGTGTCGTGTACTTGTTAATGACGTTCTTTGGAGTCCTGTACTTGTTAATGACGTTTTTGGAGTCGTGTACTTGTTAATGACGTTTTTTGGAATCGTGTACTTGTTACTGATGTCTTTTAATATTGTGTACTCGTTTAGTGCATTTTTGAAGGTATTTCTAGGAGGTTACAATCCATAAGTTGAGTAAGCAACAGTCCCTATCAGAAGTCTACGCTCACACTGGTATATCTTACTATTTGATTGAGACACGAAAGTCTACCCCAACAGCGTCAAAGTGGTGTCCCAATGTGGGTGGGGGATGTGGGGGGGTTGAGAGGGTCTTTCATCATCATAACATGCATTGTTCCTGTAAATAATACAAGAAATGTACATACGGCTAGAAATTGCAACAGGCAAACAGTCGAAACAAATATAATTAAATGCCTAAACAGAAACTAACGAAGGTAACTCCCAACGAGTTTACACCTCCATTAACTATCAGGATTTATCGTCCCCTGCTGTCTGCAAAGGGAAGGAATGCAGTAAACGGCACGTAAAATAAACCAGATTGTACGTCATTACGCCAATAGAGAAGTATCCTATTGGTCTAGAATACGGGATAGTGCGTTCGATCCCTTTGTTCGATTGAAATGTTTTTGCTGTTTTGTGTGTTGTTATTGCGTTGATAATTAGCAGACTGATTGAGTAGGGGGATTATATCGATAATTGCGGCGGCGTTCATTGACCTTTCCTAAATGGATGTCTAGCAGAATTGACCGCGTCTATGTTCTCCGTTATGCTTCTCTTGGATTCTACAGAGGAGCGGAGGGGGAGGGGGGTATACGGGGATCTGGGTGGATGAGGAGGGATAAGGTTACTTGGAGGAGAGTGATGGACTTGATTGCAGTTGGCCTCTTAGAAGGATGACTGTGCTGAAACACGTAGCGTGTTTTTCCAGTACTTGTTTCTGCTTTAGTAAGTTTGCTTTGTTAGTCTGCTAGTTCATATGTTCTGAGATCTTATCTGTGTCCATTTATGATGTTGGACAATATAATGACATCACCTTCTGTAACGGCCTATTGTCTTGGTCCTCATTATTTATAATTAATGCCTCTGAATTTTTACTTTTTAAAATATTTTTTTAAACTATAGGCAATCCATATTTTTCTTAAAAATCCACTTGTTCTGAAGTTCTGATGTCTCGTGTTATAGGCCGGTGTAGCTTATATTTTTGGAGACATTTTTATCATTTGTCTAGACAGATAAGTACGATGTCTATTATCACATGTATATGGGACTATTGACAATCTCTGTTTGGTGTCTTCGCTTATCGCTCTATCTCTTCTAGTGACCAAAGCGATTGTCGTAAGCACCTTATCTCATCGGATGTTCTCATTCGTTCATATACCGTGCTTGGTAGTCGTCAATGTCCGATATTGATAAAAGAGAGATAACATCACATATATATTTATAAATCCGCACGAATAAATGTTGAAATTGCATTGTGCAGAATCAGTCAATTAATTAATCAATCAATCAATCACAGTCGCTTCTTTTGAGACATAAACCATTGACAACTCTCTTCAAGCAGGTTAGATTTTCAGCGGTCCTTTCTGCTTCTCTAGATTGAGGTCCAGTGACCGAAGTTCAATTTTAAAGTCTTTTCTCCAGGTGTTTATTGACTCACTCATCTTTCATTTCTCCCGTGGATTCCATGTCAGGGCGCATATAGCCACGTTTAATGATGTTTTGCTTAGTGTGTGTCCTGTCCAACCCCATTTCCTAAGTTTGTCTGCTGGCTTCTTACCCGTAGTGCTGCCGGCTCTTCACCCGTAGTGCTGCCGGCTCTTCACCCGTAGTGCCGCTGGCCTGGCTCCTTACCCGTAATGCTGCCGGCTCTTCACCCGTAGTGCTGCCGGCTCTTCACCCGTAGTGCTGCCGGCTCTTCACCCGTAGTGCTGCTGGCCTGGCTCCTTACCCGTAGTGCTGCCGGCTCTCCACCCGTAGTGCTGCCGGCTCTTCACCCGTAGTGCTGCTGGCCTGGCCCCTCATCCGTAGGTCTACGTTTCGCACGATGTCTTGCCAACCTATACCATCCGTAAACATTTATTGACGAACCACTGGAGTTTCCTATATATTTTCTTTGTCGTTATCGAAGATTCTGATCATTTGACATTTAAGAATGTGCCCAACACTGTCCTAGATTTGTGCACGCGGTGTCTCAGTTTTGGATCGAGTTCCAAGACTGATTCCAAGATTTTCACTTTAAAAAAAGACACTGTGAGTGGTAACTAATACATTTTCACTGAATGGGATGGGGACTGCAGGGGACTTCCAAACATAAATCATGAACTTCGAATCTAACTCAGACTTGAAAACCAAATTTGATGTAGTGTCTCTCGTTTTACCAAGCGTGTCATAAGATGCGACAAAGGAGGGGTTGAGGGATTTGGCATGAGACCGGAGACCTCATCCTGTAGAAACTTAAAACCACAAAAGCTTCAACAAATATGAACAAGTCAATTAGAACGAAAAATAAAACACAGCCTTCTAAGAGAGAAAAGGTTCTCTGTTAGGAGAGCAAATGACACGATGCAGAGAAACACGCACGGACTATGTAGCGCTGACTTACTTGTCTTTCTCTAAAATGACTTAGGACAGAACAGCGTGTATATGTTGAAAATCTATTCTCCACCGGGAGCAGACAGGCTTTCACTGGTTGATGCAGAAAAATGTGCTAATTTAAAGCTGTGCGGCAAGAATATGCTTTATCTTCAGAAGCATATACTTATGTGAGTATACGTTTTCAGAATGAAGCCCTTCATATCAGAGCGTGTAGCCTAGTCAATAGTGAGCTGCCTTACTAGACTAGGATTACAGCGTACCAGGGTTCGAGTTCACGGACGAGAAAAAAAAATCCTGACCGGGGTTCGTTCCTAAAACGACATCTTCTGCAGTCGACGCAGCTGTTAATGGGTACCAGATGAATGAGTTGGATAAGTTAAAAACACTAAGGAAGGTAACTGGTCGCACAACCTCACATAGGCTGGGGCTTAGTACATCAAGAATTATCATCATCCTCGACGGCAATTGTTGCCATGGGGGCTGACCTTTACCTTTGTACTTCAAGTCAAAATTGAGTACAACTACTTAGGCTTAGTCGACCTGTACTTCTACATAACCAGATGCCCTTGTACAGGTCCCAGCTCTGGCGTGAGCTGGATGTATCCGGGATGAGGATTACCTGCTTAGGGGACTAGGCTCGAGCAGTTTATTACTACACTCCATTGCGACAAGTTACGCGGAGGATAGTTAACCGATGTTTGAGTCCATCTTGATAGACAAACGCTAGAGCAAAGTAGACCTGCAGCCTGTTTGGCGCCATCTATGCTGCTCTAAACAAAGTACATATCCATGGCCGGTGTTTTACCATGTCACACAGTTAGTCGTCTCTTACAACATGCTCTCTGTGATGCAGTGGTTCTATTCTTGTCATACATAAAGACCACTCAACCATATGGAGCATTGCTTCAAATTCGCTACCACATAAATAATTTCTAATATTGAATAAGTGGTTTCACAGCGCTAAAAAGCCAGAACAACACTGAGCTTAATGACTTAAGAGCAGCACTCTGCAAACTGTGCCAGCAGTCCGCACCAAAAAGGGTAGTGGTACAGTGGGTCCCATCACACTGCAACATCCGAGGCAACGAGGAGGCAGACAGACTGGCAAAAGAAGGTGCAAGACTACCACAAACAGATACTAGTATGACGTACGAAGAGTCAAAACGGCTTATCAAAGCCAGATACATGACCAAATGGGAAACCGAACATACTGGTTACACCAAAAACGATGCCTATTACCAGTTGAACCGAAGAGAGCAGGTCGTTGTCTTCAGACTTCGCACTGGCCACAATAGACTGAGGTACCACCTATTCAACAAATTGAAGATAGGTGGTACCGACGAATGCCCGTGCGGTACCGGTAAAATGACCGCTGAACATCTGCTGCAGAACTGCCCGACATACGAGGATCAGGATGGCAGTGGCGACAGCCTCAGGATGACCGCCGCTTTTTTCGAAAAAATAATGGTTACTGTCTGACTGCGTACGAAGAAGAAGAAGAAGAAGAAGAAGAAGAAGAAGAAGAAGTGGTTTCACAAATAAATAAAGTCAGTTTTATCACCAAATGAACTTGCATTCCTATCACTGTATTGTCCAATTCAGAAATAATGATCAAGGGAAATGTTTTTAAGTCGCAAAATTAAAAATATTCACATAATAGTGAAAAGCACGAAACAACTTTGCAGTTTGTTTCAAATGTTTATACTCAATAAATTGTCCGTTAAGCGTTGCTTCAGAATTCTAGAATAAAAGTAGAATATAAGACGCGTCTATTGTGTACGATGTGATGTGTACCAATATTGTTAAATTCCCCGTGATTTCCAAAAGGTTGAACGCCATTGCTACACAGGAAGCCTGTCTCCCGGCCAATGTAGTCATGGTTATAATATAAATGATTTGATGTGGTAAGACTGCTATCCCACGCACAACCCGCTTTAGTCACGTTTAGCAACGTCATAGTAATAAAGTAATAGTGGACCTATTCTTTCATAACGATGTGCCAAGTGGGTATCAAACATCATCTTGCAGTTCAAATAAAGTGTCTTTTTCTCTGTATATCCTTTCCAGTCCATACAAAGCATAGGGTGTCATTTATGCCCGAAGCTGGCCATTTTCCAAGAAGTATTTATCAAATCATTTTGGGGGACGACGTTGACTAGTGGTTTAGTAACACGATTCACAATCGAGGGTCCTGGGTTCAATTCCCATCACAGCACCGGGCGTTACCCCGGGGAAGCAAACCCTTAGAAAATGCAAGAGGAAGCAGACCATTACATAAAACGCATAAGTCGGATGCACTGGATCGACAGGCACAAAAATAAAAACCACAGTGCACACCGCCTTGAGGAATAGATAAATAAGGTGAACGCAAAAACAAAAATTAAATAAATTAAAACAAAAGCATTTCCGAGCGAGCACAAGTTGTGCTCGTTTCTGTAAGCAATTCGTTTAGCGTCACGAGGATGCTAAGCATATGCTCAATTTAGTTCAGATGCAATATCTACATCGAAGATCTGATGAAATGAATCTCCAACGTCAATATTTTCATGCTATCCTTCCACTTATAGCGTTGTTTACATTCATCATGTTTGTCCTTCAAATCTTTGATTCCATTGTTGTTTTCAGTGAGATATGTTTTCCGATATGATCAAACAATCTCAACTACCTTGTTATGATTTCGTTCTCCAATTACCTTCTTTGTACCCATAATTTCTCCTTATCTGAATTCTTTTCATTCCAGAAAATGTACCAAATTCTCCTTATCTGCATTCTTTTCATTCCTGGAAATGTACCAAATTCTTCTATATATCCATCTTTCAAAAGCATCAATTCTCTTCTCTAACTGTTTGTTCGTAGTCAACATTTCAGCTCCACACAGTAAAGACAAACTTACAAAACGTATGATCACCCTCATTGTTGATGTGTGAGTTAATTGTCTGGAAGTTAATATATGAATATTGATCGTGAAAATAGATTTGTTTCTTTTATATAACTGCGAGGTCAAGATGCTGATCACTGCACGAGTTGCAGCTAGCCAAAGCTGACTGCTAGCGTCAGGCCAGCGAACCAGAGCTGCCAAGACCCTTCTAAACCTCCACGCGGTGATCTTGGATGTCAGACTGCAACAGGGCAGACTGGCTAAGGAAAAGGGAACGAAGAGGGAATGTTAACCCAGTACCCATAAATGCTTGCTGAAGTCAGATGTGTTGGACCGAAAGGTGCCAATATCGAAGTCAAACTGTAAGCTACTACACAACCGATTCCGTTCTCTGGACTAAGCTCTTTTCAGTTCTTGGTAGTGGGAGTTTGAGACCGTTCAGGGCTTGGTAGCGGGAGTTTGAGAACGTTCAGGGCTTGGTAGTGGGAGTTTGTGACCGTTCAGGGCTTGGTAGCGGGAGTTTGAGAACGTTCAGAGCTTGGTAGCGGGAGTTTGAGACCGTTCAGGGCTTGGTAGCGGGAGTTTGTGACCGTTCAGGGCTTGGTAGCGGGAGTTTGATAACGTTCAAGGCTTTGTAGCGAGAGTTTTAGAACGTTCAGAGCTTGGTAGCGGGAGTTTTAGAACATTGAGAGCTTGGTAGCGGGAGTGTGAGAACGTTCAGGTCTTGGTAGCGGAAGTTTTAGAACATTCAGAGCTTGGTAGCGGGAGTTTTAGAACATTCAGAGCTTGGTAGCGGGAGTTTGATACTATTCAGGACTTGGTTGAGGGAGTTTGAGCCCGTTCAGGGCTTGGTAGCGGGAGTTTGAGATCGTTCAGGGCTTGTTAGAGGGAGTTTGAGAACGTTCAGGGTTTGGTAGCGGGAGTTTGAGAACGAACGACGAAGATGGAGAAGAAGTATTAACTGTGTGAAATATAGCACCATCAATGCAATTTATATAAGAGAATATGAACTACTGGTTTTATTAGCAATGGTTTTACATGATAAGATTGTTTGTTGCATGAACAATCTTCGTTTTGGCATTTAACGACATGCTTGGTAGGTTACATCGGTTCTAATTTTTACAACCCAAGCACAACCGACATTGATCATCGAGGTCAGATACTAGCAGGTCAAACATCTAAGTTCAGAGACTGGCAGGTCTTGATTATGGTTAGGGTTAGAAGGTCAAACTAGCAGGTCAAACATCCAAGTTCAGAGACTGGCAGGTCTGGATTATGGTTAGGGTTAGAAGGTCAAACTAGCAGGTCAAACATCCAAGGCCAGCCAGGGTCTAGCAGGTCAAACATCTAAGTTCAGAGACTAGCAGGTCTGGATTAGGGTTAGGGTTAATAGGTCCGACTAGAAGGTCAGACATCCAAGGTCAGAGGCTGGCAGATCAATCATCCAAAGTCATAGACTAGCAGGTCAGACATCCAAGGTCTGGGTTAGGTTTAGTAGGTCAGACTAGGAAGCCATGCATTCTAGGTCAGAGACCATTAGGTCACACATCTAATACCAGAAACTAGTACGTCATACATCTGAGGTCAGAGATTGGCAGGTCATACATCCAAGATCAGAGACTAGTAAGTCAGACGTCCAATGCCAGCTAAGTAGAAATAGGTCAGACATTCTAGGCCAGAGACTAGTTGGTTATACAGACATTCAAGGTCACTGACTAGTAAGTCAGACATCCAATGCCAGCTAGGTAGAAATAGGTCAGACATTCTATGCCAGAGACTAGTCGGTTATACAGACATTCAAGGTCACTGATTAGTAAGTCAGACATCCAATGCCAGCTAGGTAGAAATAGGTCAGACATTCTATGCCAGAGACTAGTCGGTTATACAGACATTCAAGGTCACTGATTAGTAAGTCAGACATCCAATGCCAGCTAGGTAGAAATAGGTCAGACATTCTATGCCAGAGACTAGTCGGTTATACAGACATTCAAGGTCACTGATTAGTAAGTCAGACATTCAAGACCGGCCAGAAACAAGCAAGTCTGTGTATCCGATTTTTTAATTTGTTGAACAGACTGTTTTTGAATACTGTCGTTTAACAAATTGAAGATAGGTGGCACTAAAGAATGCCCGTGTGGTACCGGGAAAATGACCGCTGAGCATTTGCTGCAAAACTGCCCGACATACGAGGATCAGAGAGAGCAGATGTGGCCATCACCAGTGGCAACACTAGACAAGCTCTATGGCAGTGTCGACAGCCTCAGGATAGCCGCTGCTTTTTTCAAAAAAATAATGGTTGATGTCTGACTGCGTAAGAAGAAGAAGAAGAAGAATACTGTCATTTGATCTATCTTTGGTAGTGTTTGGCGTATGTAATTTATAGCAGACTCCCAAGGCCTTTCTGTGCGATGGGAGTTCTGATTGTCCACTGTGTCAATAGTCTCTGAGTGTTATATGTGCCATTTGTCTCTGAGTGTTATATGTGCCATTTGTCTCTGAGTGTTATATGTGCCATTTGTCTCTGAGTGTTATATGTGCCATTTGTCTCTGAGTGTTATATGTGCTATTTGTCTCTGAGTGTTATATGTGCCATTTGTCTCTGAGTGTTATATGTGCCATTTGTCTCTGAGTGTTATTTGTGCTATTTGTCTCTGAGTGTTATATGTGCCATTTGTCTCTGAGTGTTATATGTGCCATTTGTCTCTGAGTGTTATATGTGCTATTTGTCTCTGAGTGTTATATGTGCCATTTGTCTCTGAGTGTTATATGTGCCATTTGTCTCTGAGTGTTATATGTGCCATTTGTTTCTGAGTGTTATATGTGCTATTTGTCTCTGAGTGTTATATGTGCCATTTGTCTCTGAGTGTTATATATGCCATTTGTCTCTGAGTGTTTTATGTGCTATTTGTCTCTGAGTGTTATATGTGCCATTTGTCTCTGAGTGTTATATGTGCTATTTGTCTCTGAGTGTTATATGTGCCATTTGTCTCTGAGTGTTCTATGTGCCATTTGTCTCTGAGTTTTGTTTGTGTCATTAGTCTCAGCATTACGCCAGTGTTATCTATCTCTGAGATTTCTCTGTGTCATTAGTCTCAGCATTACCCCGGTGTTATCTATCTCTGAGTCATCTCTGTGTCATTATTCTCAGCATTAACCCGGTGTTTTCTATCTCTGAGTGGTATCTCTGTCATTAGTCTCCGAATTCCCCCGGTGCCATCTGTCTCTAAGTGCCCTCTGTGTAATTTGTCTCTGAGTGTTCTCTGTGTCTAATATTAGTCTCTGAATGCCCCATGTGTCATTTGTCTCTGAGCGCACGACTTGCCATATGTATGTCTATACATACAGGTTATATGAAATGAGTCACATACAACATTCTATACATACAAGTTGACAGGATCCACATACAACATTCTCTACATACAAGTTGACAGGATCCACATACAACATTCTCTACATACAAGTTGACAGGATCCACATACAACAATCTCTACATACAAGTTGACAGGATCCACATACAACACTCTCTACATACAAGTTGACAGGATCCAATACAACAATCTCTACATACAAGTTGACAGGATCCACATACACCATTCTCTACATACAAGTTGACAGGATGCACATACCATAGTCTCTACATGTATATTCACAGTAGATAACTCACTCAATGATTTCTTTCAGTTTCTCTTGTGATAAGTTTTCACTTTTCACAATCTGTCAGTGTTTATCAGCCTCTATCTTCTCTCTTCCCACCAGTTTTACCTGTGTACTCTAATCATTTCTTTGTATATTATAGTCTCCGTTGTAGCAGACTTTCCAATTAGAGACACTGCACTACACCATTCACACAAGCGAAAACCTGCACAGTATGGAGTAACCTTCTGACCATGAAAGAAAGCTTCAGAAACAATGACCGTAAATATTCACGAATAACAGAATGAACGTGTTTTCATGGTGATCCTAAAAAAGAAGAATAAGATTCATCTCCTCTTCTAAAAAATAATATTATTTCTTTCTTACCTGGGTTCATTTGTGTATTGAGACATCCTCATTAGCTCTTCCTTATTGGGCGTTTTAGCATTATGCATAAAACCACACATCTGTGGGATTCAGTAATCTTGATGTGCCTTTATTGATCTTCTATAGCAGGCTTTCATAGTATTTAATTGGCTCAATGAAGAACTCGACTGAAGGTCTTTCATTCTTACTTTCAGTATTCCAGAATTTCACAACTTATTGGAAACTGCACACGTGACAAGCACAACAATGAACGAACCGAACCATTGACAAAATAAAAGATGTTTGACATGTTTTAGTTGAAAACTGGCAGCAGCTCAAGCTAGTTTAGAAATCAGTTCATGACTGCTGACTTCCTGGTAATGACTACCAACTCAACCCGTATTGTATTCTCGCTATACATAGTAACTTAACTTAACTTAACTTAACGTCCTTAGACTGGTTTAGAAGACTCTACAGAGTCTGTATACAACCAGTTTCATTTCCATTTCCTGTAAGCTTTGCGCATCTAATCTATTCTTAAATGCATTACTTGTCTTTGCTTCCACTACTTCCTGTGGCTATGCATTCCAAGCATTCACCACTCTCTGACTAACAAAAGATTTCCTAATATCTAATCTGGACCTTTCTTTAGTTAATTTGTAGCTATGCCCTCTTGTTCTTGTAGGTGGTTGTATATTTAAAAAGCTTGTTATAGTCTAATTTATGCGTTCCCGTGATTATCTTATAAACCTGTATTGTCACCTCGAATTCTTATCTTTTCTAGAAACTGTAGGCCAGCATCTTTAAGTCTTTTCTCATAACTGTAATTATGGAATCCCACTATCAGCTTTGTAGCTCATCTTTGTATCATTTCCAGCATGTTAATATCTCCTTTACGATAAAAACTTCACACCTGTACACAATACTCCAATCTAGGTCTAACTAATGCGTATACAATTTGATTATCATTTCCTTGCTCCTATGTTTAATATTTCTTTTGATCATACCTAACACTGCATTATTTCACGTTATGATTTGTTAGTTGTTTTCGTTTGTTCTTTGCCCCTGACGAATACCCTTTCGCCGTAACGTTGATTTCATATTGTTTTCCTCGTAAATTTATTTTTATCGCTCGAAATCTATTTCCAAATTTCTCTTGTGACCTGTGTGAATTTTAATAGTTTCACCAATCCTTCAGTCCTATCAGGGCAAATTCGATGCTTGATATTCTGTCTTACAACAAGGAAAGTATTTTCACTGACACATTCTTTTCGTGAACAATCGAATACGTTTATAAAAAGGGTCAAATTAATTGCATAGAATGCCGACATTTCTAAGTTTTTCCACAAATCGATACTAACCACCGAGAGCGTGCCCAGCAACATTATAAGATCGATACCTCTATTCTAGCCGTTGTCACTATTATATCGTGTCTTACGTATCGATCTCAGTTCTCGACTAATTTATCAGTTAAGGGGAGAGGTGCTTCTGGCAGTTCAATATACCGTGTAACGAAGTTATTATTCTGATACTGAGTGGCTAAGCTGCAAGTGCAGATTGACATCACGTTCAAACAATCTTCTTCTACGTTCGTCCTCAAAAAGGACTTTGTGCTGTTGTTTACAGCAATGCTACGATATTTACACTATTTGGCCTGAAACATCCGATTTCAGCTCACTTGAAAAAAAATATCGAGTTTGCCGTCACACTGCAATACCCATTCTCGTAGCCAGACTACACCAGTGGAGCTTGTTTCTAGGGTCTCCATTTGGATGCGGAATAGGGTCTTGATCAGTTCTGGTCCGCTGACCATGATGCGAGAGGGCAGTTCATTCAACGTGCTACGTTTTCATTTCCTTAAACAAACATTATACCACATTAGGTATATTCGCGAGCGAAGATGGCGACATCATCAGGCAGTTGTTGTCTTGATAATGCAACTTGTGCTGTATTTGGATTATAGTGAGTAAGAAGCTGTGCCGGTCATTAACCTCACTCTCAGGTCACAAATTACATTGGGCCAAGGGTAATATGATAAATCGAAAAGACGAGGTAATTCAGGATGCAGGCACACTAGTCCATCTCCTTTGAGACCAGGTCACAAATTACATTGGGCCAAGGGTAATATGATAAATCGAAAAAACGAGGTAATTCAGGATGCAGGCACACTAGTCCTTTGAGACCAGGTCACAAATTACATTGGGCCAAGGTAATATGATAAATCGAAAAAACGAGGTAATTCAGGATGCAGGCACACTAGTCCATCTCCTTTGAGACCAGGTCACAAATTACATTGGGCCAAGGGTAATATGATAAATCGAAAAGACGAGATAATTCAGGATGCAGGCACACTAGTCCCACCTCCTTTGAGACCAGAGGTCACTTAAAACCTGCGAGACTTGAACCTCTGCCGTTTCCGTTCATAGCTTTGAGAGGCGAGTGTCTTACCTCTCGATCACAGCGACCCCCTGATATCTGAGTTGATTCATCAGTAATTCACCTTTTCTCCCCAGAGTGAAATATATCTCATCCCTACACCTTTGAAAGTTAACCTGCTGCATGCATGCGTAACTATTAACCTTTTCGTTACAAACGTCAACCCTAACATATTTTGATATGTAGATAACATAATGTTATCACATAGCTTGCCGGAAACATGAACATTTTCATAAAGGGACGCTGTTGGGATCAATGGAACATTCGCCCCGTTCTTGAGATTCTGAACTACGTACGCCTTGAAGGTAAACAAATACACGGTGATATCTCAGAACTCCTAACTTAGTTTCAATTAAAGCATCCGTTCTGAGCATCACCAACAGAGGGTCAGGTGTCCTTTATTTGATAATAAAATCAGAGATGTATACACACTACGTCAATTCAAAGATATGAATGATGAAGATTGGTGAATCGTAGAGTCGGACAAAGCATACAAGCAAAGCATAAAAGCAAAACATAAGCATATTTTTACGGGAAATGGTGGAAAAAAATTAACACAACGCAGAAGTTTAGAAACAGATTAACATAGCAAGATACGTATTTTTGTCTAACTTGTTTAAAACTAAGAAATAACTGTCGTTGCTATTAAAATTACTATCACAACAACAGCAACAACAACTATTACAACAACAGTTACTATTACAACAACTACAACTACCACAGCTACAAAAACACCAACTACTACTACTCCTCAACTACTACAAGTACTACAACTACTTCAGCTACAACAAACTTCTACAACAACTGCAACAACTAGTACTACTACAACCACTGCAACTACTACAGCAAAAACTATTACTATTCCTACAACTACTACAGCAACAGCACCAAAAACAACTATTACTAAAACTGCAACTTCTAATATTAAAACTACTACTACAACAACAACAACTATTACTAGTACTATAATTACTACTACTACAACTACTAGAACTACAACAACAACAGCCGCTACTACAACTACTAATACAACAACTACTACTACTATTACAACTAATACAACTGCGAAATATCGAACAGCACGGCATAACTAGTTAATCAACAACAACTACTACTACTATTACTACCATTGTTCCACTATTACTAGTACTACTACTGCTCCCGATTCTAATAATGCAACTACAGATACCACAACAACAAAAGCAACAACTACTACTACCATTACTACTGCAACAACTACTACTATAACAAATGCTAATATTACTAAAACTACTACATCTACTAGTACTATTACAATTACTACATCTACTACTACGTCTACTACTAATACTGCTACAACTACTACTTATACTTCTTTTACTGCTACTACATATACTACATCTACTACTGCTAATACTACTACAACAACAACAACAATAACTACTAATACCACTACAAAAATAACCTCTATTACTCCAAGAACTACTACCACTAATGTGACTAAAACTGCTGCTTTAACTGCTCCTTCTACTGCCACCACTACTACAACTACTTATAAACACATAAACACAAACATTATAACAAAACATAATAATCAAACGTAACCTATAACAGACACTCATAAAGAAGCAAGCACAGCAGAAAAACGATTAAACCCACACACAAACTGCATCTGTCTGTCAGAAACTCCTATCGATTGAAGGAAATTTCCACTCCCCTTCACATTGGCCCTGTTAGCGTAAGTCGCCTTGATTGCTCTTTGATATTTCCAACACCATCTTCACTCAATTTTCTCCTTGTCAGAGGTATCGCATGAGCGCTCGCCCTACGCTCATGTCTCATAAACTGGCCAATGGCGTAATGACTAGAAAACAATTCACCGCTCTAACCTTTAAGATGATACAGAAAGGCTGACTATATTGACGTGGTAGGCCATAAACTTGGCTATATTGACGTGGTAGACCATCAACTTGGCTATATTGACGTGCTAGACCATCAACTGGCTATATTGACGTGTTAGATCATCAACTGGCTATATTGACGTGTTAGACCGTCAACTGGCTATATTTACGTGCTAGACCATCAACTGGCTATATTGACGTGTTAGACCATCAACTGGCTATATTGAGGTGTTAGACCATCAACTGGCTATATTGATGTGTTTGGCCATCAACTGGCTATAAAGACGTGGTGTGACTAGAACTGACAATATTAATGTGGTATGACAGCAACTTAATATATTCACCTAATATGACAGCAACTACATATATATCTTGATGTTATATACACTGACTATTTTGATCTGCTGTGAGATGAACTGGCATTATTGACCTAATATGACATGAGCTGACTATATTGACCTAAAGTGACATTAGTTGACTATACTGATCTAATGTGACATTAACTGACTATTATTGACTTAATGTCACATGAACTGACTATTATTGACCTAATGTCACATGAACCAAGTATATTGTCCTAATGTGATGTCTACTAACTATATTGACCTAATGTTCACGAACTGAGTATATTTAACTAATATTCTCTTGACTTCGTGTTCCATCAGATGACTAAAAAACATTAGCGTATCAGGATGTATTTTCATATCAGGATTCGTGTGAGCAGCAATCTGAACGTCGGGCTGGTGTAGTAGTTACAGCGCTTGACTATCATTGCAATGGGGGATGGTTTAGTAGTTGATCGTTGATTGCTCCAGTCTTCTAAGATGTAAATGAGTACCTTACCCACAGTAAGGAAAGGCAAGACAACCATTACGGAAATTGTTTACCAATGTGTTTAAAAGACAAGACAACAGGAAGGAAGCTTGGCCAAAGCCTCTAGAAGACAAGACAACAGGAAGGAAACTTTACCAAAGTCTCTAGAAGACAAGACAACGGGAAGGAAGCTTGGCCAAAGTCTCTAGAAGACAAGACGACAGGAAGGAAACTTTACCAAGGTCTCTAGAAGACAAGACAACAGGAAGGAAACTTTACCAAAGTCTCTAGAAGACAAGACAACGGGAAGGAAGCTTGGCCAAAGTCTCTAGAAGACAAGACGACAGGAAGGAAACTTTACCAAGGTCTCTAGAAGACAAGACAACAGGAAGGAAACTTTACCAAGGTCTCTAGAAGACAAGACAACAGGAAGGAAACTTTACCAAGGTCTCTAGAAGACAAGACAACAGGAAGGAAACTTTACCAAGGTCTCTAGAAGACAAGACAACAGGAAGGAAACTTTACCAAGGTCTCTAGAAGACAAGACAACAGGAAGGAAACTTTACCAAGGTCTCTAGAAGACAAGACAACAGGAAGGAAACTTTACCAAAGTCTCTAGAAGACAAGACAACGGGAAGGAAGCTTGGCCAAAGTCTCTAGAAGACAAGACGACAGGAAGGAAACTTTACCAAGGTCTCTAGAAGACAAGACAACAGGAAGGAAGCTGTTTACCAATGTCTCAGGGGAGGAAGACTAATATTGGTCAGGTACAACATACTGATCAGACATGTTGGTCAGGGTCAGACATAGCATACTGGTCAACACTCTCGCCTCGGCTTCCTAGTAGCCCTCCATGGAAACTGGCTGTTTTTATGTCAGCCTGGCTAACGAGATGAGGGATCGACGTGATCCCTGTAGTAGTGAGCGACACGCAGATGAAGCTAAGCATAGCACAACCACCTGGAGGACCTCGGTTCACCTTGATCAGCACGCTCGGGATGTGAGGAAAGCTACTGCAAAACGCTACTTTTCATTAAACAAAGATGGAAACATCCTCACAGGCAAACAAGCCGCTGACTACTTTGCGGACTCTTTTGCAAAAGATAGCAACTTTGAAGTAGACAGAGAGAAACAACAAAGTGTTCGTGAGGAACGACAAAATACAGAGCGAGATGGTGCCATGCCCGAAGTTATGGAGACACCAATCACATACAAAGAACTGGAGTTTGCAATATCCAAACTGAAAATGAGAAAGTCGCCAGGAACAGACGGAGTGTCCAATGAGATGATCAAGAACTTGGGAACAGCAGCAAAAACAAAGCTGCTTCAGATCTTCAACATTTATTGGACATCAGGTACAGTCCCACAGACCTGGAGAGAAGCAATCATGATACCACTCTCAAAACCAGGGAAAGACAGTTCCATGGCATCCAGCTATAGACCAATCAGCCTCACAAGCTGCATATGTAAAACAATGGAACGTATCATCAACCTAAGGCTCCAGTGGTATCTTGAGAGCCAAAACCGTCTTGTGCCACAACAGGCAGGATTTAGGAAATGCAACTCCACTGAAGACCAGGCAACATACCTCTCACAAGAGACCGAGGACGCATTCCAGGACAAGAAATTAGTATTAGCAGCATGGATAGACTTAAGGAAAGCTTTTGATAAGGTTTGGAAAGAAGGACTTTTAAAGAAACTGAGAAATAATGGAGTGATGGGTAGGATGTACAAATGGATAAAAGCATACTTACATAACAGAAGAGCCAGAGACCAACTAGATGGTCTCAAGAGTAAGAAAATTCTACTGCGTTATGGTGTGCCTCAGGGAGGAGTTCTTTCCCCTACACTTTTCATAGTCTTCATCAATGACTTGATTGCTGAGCTACCACAAGGAACACAAGTTGGAATGTATGCAGATGACTTGGTAATATGGTGTGTAAATGAGCAGGCAACAGTGGCCACCAGAATGCTGCAAAGAGCTATTGATGCCTTGACCTCATGGACAAACAGATGGTGTGTAAACATTAACACCGAAAAATGTAGCACTACGCTTTTCACCCTCTCCCCAAAACAAAAAGCTGGAGTTATCAAGATAAATGGAGAACACCTCAAAGAAGATAAACAACCCACCTATCTTGGAGTTACATTTGATGATAGGTTGACATGGAGGGAACACGTCAACAAGGCAGCCAAAAAAGCCAGGAGGAAGTTAACCATCCTGAGAAAATTAAGTGGAACCACATGGGGTGCTAGTGGAAAAATACTTAACAAAGTTTACCAACAAGGTATACGGCCACATCTGGAATATGGGTCAGCAGCATGGTGCCCCGCAGCAAACACTACCCTAAAAGAGGTGGATAAGGTGCAAAATCAGGCACTTAGGGTCATTACAGGAGCAATGAAATCAACACCTTTTGTAGAGATGGAGAAAATGGGAAGGATACAAGCACTAAGAGAGCGCAGAGACACAAAGGTATTAACACAGGCAGAAAAGTTCCACTGCATGCCGAGCCATCCAATGAAAGACAGATTTCAAAATTTAGCAATGGGAAGACTGAAAAGAAGTAGTTTTATGCATCAGGCGAAACGACTTCGCAGGCAAATTATGGATCTACCTGAAGTTGACATCCCCCTAATGTCTGTGCCAGAACAAACCCCTTGGAGAGAGGAGCACGGACTATCAGTATGCATTCAAACAAAAGTGAAAGGAATATTAGACAAGGATGACCAGAACAGTGTGCAACGTAGGATAGTGATCCTCAATTTCCTGGATGAAGAATACCCACAAGACCTCTGGATCAGAGTATACACAGATGGGTCAGCACAGAATGCAGTAAAGAATGGTGGAGCGGGAGTGTACATAGAATACCCAAACAACATTAGGGATACAGTCAAAGTACCAACTGGGAAATTATGTCATATATATGATGCAAAACTACAAGCAATCAAGGTGGAAACTGAGAAACTGTTGAACACCAATGTCGGTCCACAACCTATAGTATTTCTTACAGATGCACAATCAGCACTCCAAGCACTTAAATTTGAGAAACTGCCAGATCTACAGGCTCTACTGTCTGAACTGAGCAACCAGCGCAAGATTGTCATGCAGTGGATACCTTCTCATTGTGGAATACCAGGAAACGAGAGAGCAGATCGACTGGCAAAGGAGGGTGCTGCAGACGAGCAACCAGATGTGCCAGTTACATACCAACAGAAGATAAGGATGATCAAATCAATCAAAATGCCACCAACAGAAGATAAGGATGATCAAATCAATCAGAAAGCCACCAACAGTAACACCAGACGATTACCATAACATGAACAGACAAGAGCAAACTGTTGTGTTGCGCCTTAGAACAGGACACAACCGACTCCGCAGCCACATGTACACAAAAATGAAGATTGGCAACTCAGCCAAGTGTACATGCAGACAGGCGTCCCAGACAGCAGAGCACATACGGCAAAACTGCCCCGAATATGATATACAGAGAAAATCTCACTGGCCCATAGAAACAACACTGGAAGAGAAACTTTATGGACCTGTGTGTGAACTACAAAAGGCAGTGAAGTTTATACAAGAGACAACATTGCAGACATAGACAATATTTTAAAGCGAACGAAAGAAGAAGAAGAAGAAGAAGAAGAAGGATGTATTTTCATATCAGAATTCGTGTGAGCAGCAATCTGAACGTCGGACTGGTGTAGTAGTTACAGCGCTTGACTATCATTGCAATGGGGCATGGTTTAGTAGTTGATCGTTGTCGCTCCAGTCTTCTAAGATGTAAATGAGTACCTTACCCACAGTAAGGAAAGGCAAGACAACCATAACGGAAATTGTTTACCAATGTCTCCAGAAAACGAGGCAACAGGAAGGAAACTGTTTACCAATGTGTTTAAAAGACAAGACAACAGGAAGGAAGCTTGACCAAAGCCTCTAGAAGACAAGACAACAGGAAGGAAACTTTACCAAAGCCTCTAGAAGACAAGACAACAGGAAGGAAACTTTACCAAGGTCTCTAGAAGACAAGACAACAGGAAGGAAACTTTACCAAGGTCTCTAGAAGACAAGACAACAGGAAGGAAACTTTACCAAGGTCTCTAGAAGACAAGACAACAGGAAGGAAACTTTACCAAAGCCTCTAGAAGACAAGACAACAGGAAGGAAACTTTACCAAGGTCTCTAGAAGACAAGACAACAGGAAGGAAACTTTACCAAGGTCTCTAGAAGACAAGACAACAGGAAGGAAACTTTACCAAGGTCTCTAGAAGACAAGACAACAGGAAGGAAACTTTACCAAGGTCTCTAGAAGACAAGACAACAGGAAGGAAACTTTACTAAGGTCTCTAGAAGACAAGACAACAGGAAGGAAACTTTACCAAGGTCTCTAGAAGACAAGACAACAGGAAGGAAACTTTACCAAAGTCTCTAGAAGACAAGACAACAGGAAGGAAACTTTACCAAAGTCTCTAGAAGACAAGACAACGGGAAATATAATAAGAACTAGCCCTTGAACTGGATACATTAAAACATAATAAGAACTAGCCCTTGAACTGGATACATTAAAACATAATAAGAACTAGCCATTGAACTGGATAGAGAAAAACATAATAAGTACTAGCCCTTGAACTGGATACATTAAAACATAGTAAGAACTAGCCCTTGAACTAAATGCATTATACATTTCAAGACAGAAAATACCATGGTTCGTTCATCTCATGAGAATACAACCTGATCATCAACTGCCACCGCACGCGCAGAACAGGAAGAAACATCTTCACTGCACCAGGAGTCTTACGTGGCTGATATGTAGATGACATAACATAAATCCTGCAATCACACGAGCTCACAACCCAACAAACAAAAGTAACTTATTCGAATAGTAACAAAAGGGACAAAAAAAAATATTACAAAATAGCACGCACGGGCACTAGAAAAAACCCCTAAAAACCAAAAATGTAGGATTAACATCTCTCCACTACCACAACACCACCAACTTTCTCTTTCTCTCTCTCTCTCTCTCTCTCTCTCTCTCTCTCTCTCTCTCTCTCCTTCTCTCTCGCTCTCTCTATCATATCAATTGAGCCCTACTAGATAGTGCCGTCAAAACGGAAACGATAACGTCAAATTTCGGATCATGCACGTGGTCAGGCGAAGACAGTGTCGGCACCTACTTTGACAATCAGAAACTGAAAGCAAAGAGACATCTTTATTTGCTGCCGAAAATCTCTGATCTGATCAAATGATGTCTTTAGCATCGGTTTTGAAAAGTAATCGTGGGAGTGGATTGTAGGTACATTTCTATAGGAAAGAGTTGAGGTGCACCGTTAGCCTTGTGAAGTGTGTTAAGTATAAATCAGTCAACGCCACTTCTAGGTGTGTATCTGTTGTGCACGTTTTCATATATGAGTTTGCATTTGTAAAAGTGTTTTGTAAAAAAATAATTTTATTTGCTTTTTTTTGCTAAAGGATTACGGAGTCTGGTGTTGAATTCTATATTCGTAGTCCGCAAATGAATCGCAATCAAAATCACTGTTGTGGTTCGGAAGTGAAAAAATGGGATAGGCATTGCCAGAACTGACATTTATTTTCAAATGACTTAATGTCCGTTCATGAACCAACTTTGAGTTTGAAATTTAGCATTGAGTTCATTGTAACGCCTACAAGAGATACCAGAATAAACAGGCAGTTTGTGTCCTGACTCACGCAGAGGTGTTTATTTCATGTCCACGA
This sequence comes from Ariolimax columbianus, assembly GCA_036924085.1. NCBI lineage: Eukaryota > Metazoa > Mollusca > Gastropoda > Stylommatophora > Arionidae > Ariolimax > Ariolimax columbianus. The sequence goes on from JAVGWX010000006.1 coordinate 31,114,395, forward strand.
AAGTAGAAACCTGTCTTCTCTAAAAGGGGCGGTTGCGGACTGTCAGTCACCTGCGTGCCCCATATTACCAACCACTGCAATGCAAATCGAGTAAATTTGTTACTAGATTCCTAACCTAACCAACGGGGGACGTTTTTTCACTGTTCTGTATAGTTGCCAGAGGTACACAAGTTAATTTTATAAAATTTCAAGATATAAGCCGAATACACGTTTTAAAAAAAATGTATATTAAAAATAAAACTGTACAAAAACATCACACATTAATACCATATCTCCACAAAATGAATGTATCATGTATGTTTCCATAGAGTTAAAAGTACACTTTTCTTGTTTTCTCATTTGCCAAACCGTTAATTACATCTGATAATTCCACACTATTCCTCCTCTATAGCCAACAGTCCTAGATCACTAAACCTCTATTGAGTCAGTGACGTTCTTAAACATGCTGTTATAAGTTTGAGTTTTTGAAAAACACATTTCACCTAATGCGACACTAACGGGTAATTTCAGAAAAATTCTCAAAGCTTTAAAAAAAAAAAAAAAAAGGAAATAATGACATGAAGTTGTTTTTTGTTATATATGCTACGTTTTATAATGGCTTTGCAATTCCACTGCTCAAAATTGTGCAGGCTATCAGCTCAATGAAGATCTCAAGGTCAACAATATACAAACAACTGTTGCTTCCTTTGTTAATTAGAAGACAAACATATAAATTAAATCACAGCACGAGTTTAACAGTTCCTCTTCAGTCATTTCCCGAAATTAAGAAAGAAATGTAAATACATTATAGCATACATATAGACTATCAAACCTTTCTTGACTGCAATTTAAGAATGTATCAACAATTTTGAGATAAAACTGTATCCTGAACAGTTTTTAATTTGTAAAATGTTCTTCAGCACTTTCATATTCAGAAAGGGGATCAAGATGCTGAGCAGCGTATGAGCTGCAGTGGTCAGCGACCCATAGCTGACTGCTAGCGTCAGGGCTAGCGAACCAGAGCTGCCAAGACCCTTCTACACCTCCGCGTGGTGATCCTGGATAACAAGCTGCAACAGACCAGACTGGCTAAGGAGAAGGGATCGAAGATCGAATGCTAACCCAGTACTAAAAAAATGCTTGCTGAAGTCGGATGTATTGGACCGAAAGGTGCCCCTAACACACCACCTGCATGAAGGTAAGATTGACGTGGCATGTATCCAGGAAACGCACCTCAACAATAACCATAAATTCTCAATCAGAGGATACCAGACCTTCCGTCTAGATAGAGAAGGCCACAAAGGAGGGGTCCTGATACTGACCAGAAACTGCATACCGAGTAGCGCGGTATCTGTCAATCACACCGGACAAGCAGAAATTGTAGGAGTTGACATAATGGCTCAAGAGACGAAGCTCCAAATTTTTCAATCTGTACGGACCACCAAATAGAGACCTATCGCTCTCGAGTATGGAGGTCAGAGACTCCAACTGCATAGTAGTTGGAGATTTCAACAGCCACTCGGAGAGATGGGGATACTCTGACACAGACAGCAGAGGTGACGAAGTGGAAGATTGGGAGATAGATGCAAATCTCTCCCTAATCAATAGGCCGGAGGATAGCCCTAGCTTCTATTCAAGAACATGGCATACCACCTCGACTCCAGATTTGGCCTTCTCCACACAGGACATACACCATAAAATAGACCGCCAGGTGCTAAACCAACTGGCAGGTAGCGACCACAGGCCGATCAGACTAACCATTGACATGGAAGTAGGCCCACAGGAAACAAAACCGCTCCCACGTTGGAATTACAAACGAGCCGACTGGGACAGATTTGCAATCCTGACAGATGGGCTGTGTGAAACCATCAACACACGAAACACAAAAATGAAGCCCATGGTAGAGAGCCTAAGCAAGGCAATAATGCAAGCCGCCACTGAAACCATCCCAAGAGGAGCTAGGAAAAACTATAAGCCCTACTGGAATGATGAGTTGCAGAAAGTGGAAGATGCAGTAACAAATGCTAGGAACATGGCAGAGCGAGAAAAATCCATGGAGGCAAACATCGCCCTCAAAGCCGCCGCGGCGAAGTACAAACACACTCTCAGGCAAACCGCAAGAGAAAGCTGGAAAAATAAAACGGAAAGTCTAAACCTGGACAAAGACGGGAACAAGCTATGGAAGCTAGTCAGAGCCATGAACGACGAAACCCCGTCAAATAAACAAATTACTATCAAGCAGGGCGAGAACTTGATCACAGGTAAGAAAGCCGCAAACGCCTTTGTCGATCACTATGCCAGAGCAAACCACATCGAGGTCCCTGCAGATAAGCATACAGACATTAGCGAAGAGCTAAAGGGACACGAAAACATAAATACGGCTCCTGAAGAGCACATGATGGCCAAACTAACAATGCGCGAAATGGAAGAGGCTATGAGAACACTAAAGAAAAGGAAATCTCCCGGAAAAGACGGGATAACAAACGAAATGCTGATGGGGCTGGGCCAAACAGCGAAGAAGAAACTGCTATCGGTCCTAAACCAAAGCTGGAAAAGGGGAATTGTACCACAGGCATGGAAAGATGCAATACTGGTACCAGTACCAAAAACAGGAAAGGACAAAACAGATCCAAATGGATACAGGCCCATAAGCCTACTGAGCTGTGTCGGCAAGCTGATGGAACGGATGATAAACACCAGACTGATGTGGCATCTGGAAGAAAAACGAATACTAATTCCACAGCAAGCCGGCTTTAGACAGCACAGATCCACTGAGGACCAGGTCATCCTCATAGCCCAGGAGATAGAAGATGCCTACCAGGCACAGAAACACACAGTAGCTGTTTGGGTGGATCTGGAAAAGGCATTTGACAAAGTCTGGAAGGATGGACTTAGAGTCAAGCTAAGAAGAAGTGATGTCTGTGGGAAGATGTACAAGTGGATCAACCACTACCTCAAACAAAGAACGGCCAGAGTCCAAGTACAAGGGCAGATGAGCAAAAAGGTGACACTCGAGCAGGGAGTACCCCAAGGGGGAGTATTGTCACCCACACTCTTCCTGGTATATATAAACGATATTACAGAGAATATACCAAGAAGAGTCCATAGCTCAATGTTTGCAGACGATCTGGCTATGTGGACATCTGAAAAGAATCTCACCATAGCAAGAAATCGGATGCAGACGGCCCTAACATCGCTGGAAGAGTGGGCGAACTCATGGCTGGTCAAAATAAACGAGGAGAAAACCACATGCACAATATTCTCGCTTTCATTAAAACCCCAAAGTACCAAATTAAGTCTAAATGGCAAAATCCTGCAGCCAAACGACAACCCATCCTATCTGGGAGTCACATTTGATCGGCGCATGACATGGAAAAGTCAGATTGAGAGAAACCGAATGAAAGCCAGAGAAAGAATGGCAATCATGAGGAAACTTGCTGGCACAAGCTGGGGAGCAGACGAAGGCATACTAAAGAAACTGTATACTGGAAGAGTGAGACCAGTTCTCGAGTATGGCATTGCGGCATGGACAACAGCAGCGAAGGCGAACTTCGATAAAGTTAACAAACTTCAAAACCAAGCCATGAGAGAATTATAACAGGTGGCATGAAGTCAACGCCAATTGTAGAACTTGAAAAGATTACAAAACTGCAATCCATGACCGATAGAAGAGACTGCAGAGCCCAGCTGCAGTCAGAGAAACTCCGAAGACTGACTGACCATCCAATGCACCAGAGACTAAACAATTTGGGAAATGGGAAACTAAAGCGGAGAAACTTTGCAGAAATAGCCAAAGCAAAGATGCACGAAGATCACATAAACGCACTAACAACACCAAAACCCATCATTACTGTACGAAAACCTACCTGGAGGCAGGATATATTTCCAGAGGTGGTAGAAATATACCAGGTATTGCAAACAAAAACTGCCAGACTGAAAAAGAAAGGAGAGATACTACCCTAAGCTTCATAACGAAAAGCTACCCAAGCATGGACAGGACCCATGCATACACCGACGGTTCTGTAACAAATACTACACAGAACTGAGGGGCAGGAGCATTCCTGAACCTACCAAATGGCAGAAAAATAACACTGTCATTCGCTACTGGTAAGTACACAAGCAATTTCAGAGTGGAGGCAGAGGCACTGAGGGCGGCAGTGGAAGAAATGGTGACACACAGTGAAAATGAGAGCCATATAGTCCTGCTGACAGATGCTCTCGCCGTAGTCACAGCGCTAAAAAGCCAGAAAAACACTGAGCTTAATGACTTAAGAGCAGCACTCTGCAAACTGTGCCAGCAGTCCGCACCAAAAAGGGTAGTGGTACAGTGGGTTCCGTCACACTGCAACATCCAAGGCAACGAGGAGGCAGACAGACTGGCAAAAGAAGGTGCAAGACTACCACAAACAGATACCAGTATGACGTACGAAGAGTCAAAACGGCTTATCAAAGCCAGATACATGACCAAATGGGAAACCGAACATACTGGTTACACCAAAAACGATGCCTATTACCAGTTGAACCGAAGAGAGCAGGTCGTTGTCTTCAGACTTCGCACTGGCCACAACAGACTGAGGTACCACCTATTCAACAAATTGAAGATAGGGTGTACCGACGAATGCCCGTGCGGTACTGGTAAAATGACCGCTGAACATCTGCTGCAGAACTGCCCGACATACGAGGATCAGAGAGAGCAGATGTGGCCATTACCAGTGGAACTGCAAGACAAGCTCTATGGCAGTGGCGAGAGCCTCAGGATGACCGCCGCTTTTTTCGAAAAAATAATGGTTACTGTCTGACTGCGTACGAAGAAGAAGAAGAAGAAGGACCGAAAGGAGCAAATATCGCAGTCAAGCTGTAAACTACGACACAACGCATTCCTTTCTCTGGACTACATTCTGCTACTTAAGCCCTTTCAAGGTTTGGTAGCGGGAGGTTGAGAACGAACGAAGCCCAGCCATATTCAGAGACACATTTAATCACACTCCTTTCAACTGCAAATTCTACCTTTAAATTTACTTCTGCAGCTGAAGCTTCTCCATCCCTAATATATCGACTAAATGTCAGATCAGATGTGGCTGCACTTAGAAATTGAGCAAGCTCACTCAAAACATCGAGATATTCATTATGTTGGAATGCGAGCACTGCAACATGTTACTTACATTAATTGTTGACAGAATATTGTTCCATATAATGGCTGAGCAAAGGGACTTAAAAACGCAATTCGATCTAACAAATGTTAAACTGTTTGTTTTGTTTTCATGTCTGGAATTCTATTCCTTTATTTCATTCAAACTTTTCCAGATTTCACTTAATTGCAATCTCAGAGATCGCACTGCTTTTATTTTACTCTCCCATCTTTCAGTGTTAATCTACTAGTATTACTTTCCAGTATGCCCACCTGACTAGAAACCTGATGCAGGATGTACAATTCTTCGATAATGTTAAAAAAATTTAATATTTCAAATGTTATATTTAATTTAATGCGATGAACAAATTAATTTTTAAAAAGTTCTTGGATTTATTTCCAAATTTTCTTTTACAAGCTGTTATGCCTACAATGCATATTTACCTCATTATCATACGCATATCTTGTTTATCTCATTCCTCATTTGTTAGAAAATAATTTAAAAAATAAATATATATGACTATGGTGGAAGCCTGGAGTTTTGGCAAGGGAACGAGTTTTTTTCAGACAGACTGTGATGGGAGCGACAAAGGACATGCTACATGATGATGATGAATGACATAATCTTTCTCCTGCTGTAATTTCTTAAACTGGATAAAGCCCTAGAAACAATTCTCCAACTGCAACATCAGGATTGTCAATATTTATCATTCTAACTACAAACCCTTTCTGTTCAATATGATTGGCATCTGGCGTGCAGTCGAGAATTACCAAAACATATTTAGCTTTCTGTACAAATTCTTTTATTTGTAAAAATATTTTACGCCACTTGCAAAATACAATATGATATCTGTACACGGAGAGCAAATACGTATTTTGAAAAGTGTGAACTAAGTAAATGAGTCAAATAACTGCAGGTTTGAGATTTGGTTAAACTGACAGGATATGACATAGCAGTGTCAGACTGTGATAACATGTCAATAGCTTTTAGAAAGTCCCCATTGTTTGGTTGGTATCATCTATTATTTTCATCCCTGAAAACTGAACACTGCCTTGTTATTAACTGGACAAAATGCAATGATTCACTCAATATTTGCTCGCCTTCGTCTTTTTTCAGATTCATAGTACATCTGTTATTCTTTATGAATTGTCCAACTTTCGTGAATTACGTTTTTAATTCATTTTACATTTTACAGTTTTGCATTTGTTTTGAATTCGCTTAATACGGCGCTAGATGAGTAACTAAATGTCGACAATCTAAAAACCCGTTGACAATCTGTAAGTATTTTTAAATTTTAAAGCAAACAACTTGTAACAAAAGCAACACTCAACTGAATTGTGTAGAATAGATTAATCAAACTCTGTGAACTTTTTGACGGCTGTGTAAAAGTATAATATACTGTGACACAGAAAATTACTTTCCATTGTATCTGTAGAAAATATCATACTTTGAGGCGTTACCTGTCCTTGCATATTGACATACCCTCTTCATCGTAACTGGAGCTCAGGGTGTACAGTACAGACTAAATAAAAACTAGCAAACATTTCATTTACACAAATGACATACAAAATGAACATGTATCAAATTTTAATTTTATTCTTTAAAAGTGCGCAATAACACTGAGGCCGCCCTAAAACTGTGGCCAACTGCGTGCACGCACGCACTACACTCCTGTCAGAACCGGCCATGCTCTTTAGAATAATAAAAGTGCTTTAATAACATCTTCCCATTGCTTAACAGAAATAAGTGAGGACTTCATAACTCAGATTAAACGCCTGCCAGAGATTCTTGAAACTGGCGGCGTGGTTTGGTGCCCTTGAGTTAAGAACATTTACGCAGGAAAAGACTGTGGTCATATCATTAGTGAATTTGATCGATTTTGCACGGAAATGTTGCTGGTTTAAATACAGTGAAGTACTCTCAATACTGTACTGATGTTCACACCAGTTAACTCTGATCTGATTTTAGCAACGTTTAAGTTCGACCCAATCAATGCTGGAGTCCCATCGCTTGACGTTCTGTTCATCTTGTCCCACTTAAAATTTAATTGGAAAAAAAACATTATTTACTTCCTGTAAAATGTCTTCTCCCCTTTCATTATTTGACTAGCACGTAATATTACGTACAGTTGAATGCAGGTCGATGTAGCCAACAGATCGGTATCAGTGACGTTTGTGCTCTGGTCTAGAGCAAGTGAAAACAGGTCAAATTATCACACGACTTTTTCGAGGCTCAATTTTGTTGCCATTGGTCATTACTTGGACATGTCTCATTGTAAAAGATTTACTATCACAATAATTTAACAACAGCTATTCATTGACAAAGTCTCCTTTAGAATATGGCTTCGAGTGCTTTGACATTTTTTCACTGACAATAAATGCTGCCCGAACAATTTTGTCAGCTTCATTGTTCCATTTCTGGAAAACTATATGTTAAGCAGATATACTCTTTCTCCAATTTTCTATCTGATCTTCTCTCAGCTGACCTTTAAAATCGATGTAATTGGTGTGATGGTATCGTGCTGGCTTTGTATATTGTATCATTTTACAAGGGAAATATTTTACAGCACATCAAACAAACACATCTTTTATTCTGCATGGCAAAAGTAACCATCAGTTCACTTAGTCTGAAACACACAATTCTCGTCCGCTTACCTCTTATTGGCTTGGCTTGGCTTCGTTCGTTCTCAATCTCCCGCTACAAAACCCTAAAAGGGCTTAAGTAGCAGAATGTAGTCCAGAGAACGGAATGCGTTGTGTCGTAGTTTACATCTTGACTGCGATATTTGCACCTTTCGGTCCCACACATCCGACTTCAGCAAGCATTTTTTGAGTACCGGTTTAGCATTCCCTCTTCGATCCCTTCTCCTTAGCCAGTCTGCTCTGTTGCAGCTTGTTATTCAGGATCACCACATGGAGGTGTAGAAGGGTCTTGGCAGCTCTGGTTCGCTGGCCCTGACGCTAGCAGTCAGCCATGGGTCGCTGACCACTGCAGCTCTTGCGCTGCTCAGCATCTTGATCCCTTCCTCTTATTGAATGGTGCCGTCTTGAAAACGTAGATCGGGGATACAATTATCACAAAATAAAACAAATATAACACATCGCAGTATGCCACAAAATATCAGTATAGCTAAATATAATAAACACACACATTTTAACTTCATATGACATTCAACTCAATATTGGCATTTTTGGGCTACTTTTCTGCTTGGATCCACAAGGCAATTTTGGTTTAAGATTTTGATTCGCCGTGTTTTTGGGCTGTAGCTGTACCGCAATCGACCTTAACTGACGTTGCCTTGTAAAGTACACAAGTTTACACTCCTCCACAGACGTCAGAAACGAGGTTAACCTTTAGTTCACATGCACGATTCTTGAAACTATTCAAAGGAGCTCATTCTTATTTATTTGTTATAAATTTAATTGCCGAATGATATGAGTAGGCTGTTGTGGTTCTTTTTTTCTCTTTGATTAGCGAAAAACGAAACAATTCTTAGGTAACTGGCGGGAAAGATTCGAAAACATTTGTAAAATCTTCGCGGGCCGGAAAACAAATCGGGTCTAAATCCAGCTGCGGGCCACTGTCCTTTTGTTGCACATGTCTACTCTAAAACAATGACAGTATAATAGCAACTACACTAAAGGAAATTACAATTTTAGATAAGAACCATATGAAACATTGGTCAAAGTTTTGACGAAAACAGGAATTATTCCTGGACAAAAGAAAGCAACAAAATGAAAACAGAAACTAAGTGCACCGAATATGTGCACACCTGTTGGAATAAATACATATGTTGTTTCGAATGCCCACAAAGAGTAGGTCTACTCTTTTGTGCGCTCTGAAAAGGGCGTTAAGTGGTGGTTGTCAATTTTTCTCACATCCCGGAGTCCTCCAGATGGTTGTTTTATGCGGGGCATCATCTGCATGTCGCTCACTACTAAGGGGATTACGTCTATCCTTCACCTTGCTAGCCAGGCTGCCAATAAAACAGCCCGTTTCCAGGGAGGGAGGAAGCCGAGACGAGGGTCTTGGCCAGCATATTTTACCTGACCCTGACTAACGTGTCTGATCAGTATATTTTACCTGACCCTGACTAACGTGTCTGATCAGTATATTTTACCTGACCAGATGTTAGGAATAAATACACAATACAAATCCAATGTATGTTTGCTGTCCATTCGCCACCATTACGGGCAGACAGGTGACGCAGGGCGCATACAATTAATAATATGCACAGAAGATACTTTTAATAGAAGATGAAAAACCGTTACATAAGAATGAACGAAATAACAATAAGCTTCAAATTGCAATAAAATGTAATCCTCAGATAAAAGTGTTTAATTGTTAAAACATTGGCTTTAAGGTGTCCCTTTGTAAGAAATATATAGGGTTCTGAAAGGAAACTAGATGTAATGGCATATCAAGTACATTATCATTACTGACACAAATTATTCGATTTGATTCATCATTTGTTTTATATGAAATACTGATATTTGTGTAACTTAGTTCGCTGTTTTCATTCGTACTGTTTTTGCTTGTCCAGTCCCTAATAGAGACCCTTTCATGTTTAAAACTTTCATACTGAACTGTTGTACGACTTTGTTCACATTTCTGGGGTAGTCGAGAGGATTTTAGGCTGAGAATTACAGGCCGCTCGCCACAGCTGTCGCCACGTCGTATGCGTGATATGTTTATTTAGTTCCCCTGCATTTTTTTGTTGTTGCTTAGATGTTTGCGGAGGCGCGCCATTTTCCACCCCAGACCGTAGTCAATTGGGCGATATCAGGACGCATAAACCAGTGCTTGGATGAATGTGTGCGTCTGTATGTACCTATGCTAGGTTTGTGCACCCTCAGAAGCTAGCCCAGCCAAAGTGCAATGGAAGGGCTTTACCACGAGGGCGCGTGTGACAGTTGTGCAAGGGTGTGACTGTAGGATAGAGTCAAATGAAACAGAGTGAGGCGAGAAGAGTGGCCCCCAGGGTGAGTCGCCTCTATGCAATAGAAGAACAACATATGCCTTTCCGGGGATTCGAACCACTGTCCTCCTTGTCAGCAGGCAGGCCGTTCGGCCACGCGCTCACGTGTACAACTGTTAATATTTTCTGTTAAATCTACACCTTGTCTTTGCCACGCGCGTCTTTCAATTTGGCATTGTGGTTTAATCCAGTCCTGTACACATTCTGTAAAGTTTAAACAGAGGTCAGTCTCTTAGTCTTGGAGACGTGATTACAAATATTTGAAATAAAATTTACGTTTCACCGCAGTGTCATATCGAGACCCAAAAGGTGGGGCAATGTATGATAACACTGTAACATGCTAAGGGTATCGTAAGATATGACTAACGCGTGTAGAGTATGGGACGTCTTCCTTAACCTCTGTTAACTTTAAGGGAAACGAATACATCTACACCCAGTGGTAGAAATTGAGCTACTTAATTAAGTCATATTTTCATGTTAGATCTATTCAGGTCAGATTTTCGTTTTAGATCTATTCATGTCAGATTTACAAATTAGATATATTCAGGTCAGATTTTCGTTTTCGATCTTTTCAGATCATATTTACGTTTAAGATCTACTTCAAGTCAGATCTACTTTAAAGATGACTGTGCTATAATGCAACGGAACATTTTTCCAAGCCTGGAAGAGGGGGGGGGGGGGTGAGGAGGAGAAGGGAATGGGAGGGAAAGGAGGGTCTTAACGTGATCCCACCTCGTAAACGAGGTCCACACACTTTAAGACGGACTTTTCGTCTGGGGCGCTGAGGTTAACTTGACACTGCCACTGGTCAGTTGTGGGCATAACGGCTAAAAGTAGGATCCCCGAAAAAGAAAAAAAAAGGTAGAAAATGCTGGAAGAGAAATCAATACGACGTTTGGGGCTAGTTCTCTGACGGTCTTTCCTTATACATCGGGCCTGTTACCTAACCATGAACTGTCACAATTGCGTCTTCCCTGCATTGAACATGTCTGAGTTAAACCTCTCTAATGAAATGAATTGATGTCCTTTTGGATCGAGCTAAGGCACAGCTTGCCTTACGCAGCATGGAAGTCACTAAATCTGCCCAGAGTTGGTGTATCACGGTTCAGGAAGAACTTAATGAGATAATGATACGGGGACGATGATAAGTGCCACTGTGACCCAACACAAGACCCAGACCCCTCTGATAATCTGCTCAAACCTTCTGTAACCAAGCAATCTGGATGACGTGTTGGATGACGTGTTGGATGACGTGTTGGATGACAAATGACTAAACAATCCATGTAGCTGCATTGGAAACATGATGTCCAAGACAGGGGAAATAAGTACTGGTGGTCGGCATAGCCTGGTGGTTAGTAACACGGCCCATAAACTAAACTTGCATGCGTTTTGATTTATGAACTTGCAAGGTCGTATCTCTACGGAAAGTTACACCATTAAACATTCTTGTAAACGTCTGATTCACTAAGCCGAAAGGTGCAAAACCCACTGCAGCAACAACAATACACCACCTCACCGGAAATAAAAGGTAAAGGCAGTCACACAAGAGACAAAGCCGGGGAGGTTGTACGAGGCCGCAGCGATTTATTTGGTGGTGGTTGCCAGTTTTCCTTCCTCGCTACCTTCTGCTCACGGTAAGCCAGTCCGCTATTTACAGCTCGATCATCCGGGTAGTCCTGATAAAGGAGATCAAACCACGCACCTTTGTTACATGAACCGAGAGCTTTACCACTCAGAATCTCACAATCAGAGACAAGACAATGTAATCCCCAACGCTTATCTCTCAACCTCAGTGTCTCAGACGTCTCCACGTTTACCTTCGGAGATCGCTTTCACAATCACGTGATCAATGCCAAGCACATCTGTTCTGTTTCAGTTTGGAAGATTACACAAACAAAATCTGGCTCACAAGTGGTTGAAGGTGGTAACTGCATGCGTGCGTGTATTACAGGAATCTGAAAGGGGAACACAGAACCAGAATCCTGTTACCTAATACAGGTGTCGTTAGAGGCGGCTCAGGAGGGTTTTTAATGGGGCTTGCTAGTCCAACCTGTAGAAACTATAAGCCATAATGAAACAGAGACTACTCGTCATAGTATAAGAGGAGCAAATAAGTCGTCAGGTAACAGAAGGTAGTTATTGGTGACCGAGGTAGCACACTGGTTAGTGCAGTGGCGTCCCAGTCGAGTGATTTGGGTTTAGTCATCAGTTATCGCGGATTTTTCGAAACGCTAAATGGCAGTCTACAAAATTGGGTAAGTAAAGGCGTTTGACATAATGTTGACCACTTCACAGGTAGTGTGTCGTTGGTCAGGAACAATGTAGGCCTAATTGTTCCCAATATGCCACAGTGGTGTTATTTACTTATCCTTGACTTATTTGTGAAGCAATATAAGAATGTACATGTTTTGTTTCCCTACTGAATTGTGAGCTGTGTTTTCTTTCATATGTTCTGTGATGTTTTCTTTTACTGTGCTGGGAACGGTGTTTTCTTTCACATGTTCTGTGATGTTTTCTTTCATATGTTCTGTGATGTTTTCTTTTACTGTGCTGGGAACGGTGTTTTCTTTCACATGTTCTGTGATGTTTTCTTTCATATGTTCTGTGATGTTTTCTTTTACTGTGCTGGGAACGGTGTTTTCTTTCACATGTTCTGTGATGTTTTCTTTCATATGTTCTGTGATGTTTTCTTTTACTGTGCTGGGAACGGTGTTTTCTTTCACATGTTCTGTGATGTTTTCTTTCACATGTTCTTTTTTACTGTACCGGGAACGGTGTTTTCTTTCATATGTTCTGTGATGCTTTCTTTCACATGTTCTTTTACTGTACCGGGAACGGTGTTTTCTTTCATATGTTCTGTGATGTTTTATTTCACATGTCCTTTTAATGTACCGGGAAGGGTGTTTTATTCACAATGTGTTATCTTACATGGGTGTGAGTAGTGAATTGTTTTACATGTTGTCACCTTTTTGGATTGTGAGTTGTGTTTTCCTTTCAATTTTGCCATTTTAATGAACAGGTATAGTGTGTTTAATTGTTAACCACAATGCTAGACTAGTCTATTATTCCACATTTAACCACATTGCTAGACTAGTCTATTATTCCACATTTAACCACATTGCTAGACTAGTCTATTTAACCACATTGCTAGACTAGTCTATTATTCCCCATGTAACCACATTGCTATATTAGTCTATTATTCCAGATTTAACCATATTGTTAAACTAGTCTATTATTCCACATTTAACAAAATTGCCAGACTAGTCTACTATTCCACATTTACCCACATTGCTAGACTAGTCTATTGTTCCACATTTAATCACATTGCTAGACTAGTCTATTGTTCCACATTTAACCACATTGCTAGACTAGTCTCTTATTCCACATTTAACCACATTGCTAGACTAGGCTATTATTCATCATTTAACCACATTGCTAGACTAGTCTATTATTCTACATTTAACCACATTGCTAGACTAAAGTCCATTATTCCCCATTTAACCACATTTTGACAAGGATTTTTAGAACAGTCTTCCTTCTCTCTGCGATCCCTATTCTCTCTGTGATCCCATTCTCTCTGCATTCCCTATTCTCTCTGCGTTTTCTCTGCATTTCTTCTTTTCTCTGCTATCCCTACTCGCTCTGTAATTTTTATTCTCTCTGTGATCCCATTCTCTCTGCGATCCCTATTCTCTCTGTGATCCCATTCTCTCTGCGATCCCTATTCTCTCTGTGATCCCATTCTCTCTGCATTCCCTATTCTATCTGCGTTTTCTCTGCAATCTCTATTCTTTCCGTGATCCATATTCCCTCTGCGATGCCTATTCTCTTAGCCAGACCTCACTAGTGCTGACTATTTCCAGGACCGCCGCTTAGAAACAGAATATGGTCTTGATCAGCGGTGGTTCGCTGATCCTGATGCAAGTAGTCAGCTATGAGTAACTGGCTGTCAGCTCACTCACTGTGCTGCCTCTTCTGTCCATAGTGTATTATTTCAAATATTTTCACCTCTCTCGTCTGCGATGTATTTCACAATATCCCCCCCCCCCCCCCCACCTCCTAATTGGTTGTGCCATTTTGACTTCAAATGAGCATATATTTGTTCAATCCATTACGAGATCGTACATTTGTTAACCGATCCCAGAATCAGACCACCATCATTACATGACTCACATAAGCACAACCATTCAGATTCCATGTATATTTAGTTCTTGCATAGAGAATTTTCGATTTTTCCACCTTCTCATTGAGGACCAGAAAGGGATATAAAGCCCCATTATGCGTATTGAACACAATCTTTGCCCTAGACATCGTTTGATGGACCAGTTGTCTGCTCTTTTATTCAACTCACGCGTTTTCTAAACCTGAATCTGCCCATTTTATATATGTGTATTTTTTTTTAAAACGACGGTTCTGATGGCAGCCATGTTTATATCATGCCACCGTGACATACGAGAAAATAAAATCAATCCACATCTTATGAGAGGTTAGTGGTAGGTTTGAACAGAACTAGTGGAAGTTGTGGAGAAATATGCCGATGTAAGTTCGGTTGGGGGAAACATGGATTGGCAATTGTTGGTGATAGAGACACGTGTCTTTGGGGAAATTAACATTTTGGGGACTGAGTTTTGGGGAAGTATGAATGGGTGGGGGAATAGACTTTGGGAATGTTACCAGGTGGGGACATAGCTTTGGTGGATGTAAGTGGGTAAGGACATTGTTTGGGATATGTGAGGGGGTTAGGGACATTGTTTGGGATATTTGAGGGAGTTAGGGACATTGTTTGGGATGTGTGAGGGGGTTAGGGACATTGTTTGATATATGTGAGGGGGTTAGCGACATTATTTGGGATATATGAGGGGGTTAGGGACATTGTTTGGGATATGTGAGGGAGTTAGGGACATTGTTTGGGATAGGTGAGGGGGTTAGGGACATTGTTTGGGATATGTAATGGAGTTAGGGACATTGTTTGGTATATGTGAGGGGGTTAGGGACATTGTTTGGGATATGTGAGGGAGTTAGGGACATTGTTTTGGATATGTGAGGGGGTTATGGACATTGTTTGGGACATTGTTTGGGATATGTGAGGGGGTTAGGGACATTGTTTGGGATATGTGAGGGGGTTAGGGACATTGTTTGGATATGTCAGGGGTTAGGGACATTGTTTGGAATATGTGAGGGGGTTAGGGACATTGTTTGGGATATGTGAGGGGGCTAGGGACATTGTTTAGAATTTGTGAGGGGGTTAGGGACATTGTTTGGGATATGTGAGGGGGTTATGGACATTGTTTGGGATATGTGAGGGGGTTAGGGACATTGTTTGGGATATGTGAGGGAGCTAGGGACATTGTTTGGGATATGTGAGGGAGTTAGGGATATTGTTTGGGAAATGCAGTGGGTAGAGAAATTGTTTGGTAAATGTGAGGTGGTAAGGACATAGGGAGGCGGGAGGTGAGGGGGGGGGGGTGGCTCAGTGGTCTCGAGGTAAGGTGTCCGCCTCGAGTGTTGGTGGTCGCGGGTTTGGATCACGATGGATTTTTACTGGTAAATTCCCTTGATCTCTGGGTAGTGAGATCGGACTCCCGTGTTCAGTGTCGAGCACGTTAAAAATCCCTCGGCAGTTAGAAATCGGAAGAGTAGGCCTAACGGACGCTGTTCGGAAACAAATTCTAATTAAAAATATACCCAAATTATTTGAACCTTCCCCCCAGGCCGCAATGAGCTGTACAAAAAAAAATACCTGCTACATATAGCTGAAGCCTTCGGCTACCTGGCAACAGACATTAACGTGCCTGTTTGAATGCCAGGATTCTAAGTATGCCAAGTCGGGACATAGTTTGGGGAAATATGAGTGGGTCGGGACAGAGTCTTTGGGGAATTTGCTGTTTTTGCTACATAGTCTTAAGAGAAAATGAGAGGGTAGGGACAGATCTTTTGAGGAATTTGACAATCGGAGACAGTCTTTGAGGACTTTGACCTTTGTGGACATATACTTTGAGGAATTTGACCTTTGTGGACATATACTTTGAGGAATTTGACCTTTGTGGACATATACTTTGAGGAATTTGACGTTTGTGGACATATACTTTGAGGAATTTGACCTTTGTGGACATATACTTTGAGAAAGTTGACCTTTGTGGACATATACTTTGAGTAATTTGACCTTTGTGGGCATATATTTTGAGGAATTTGACCTTTGTGGGCATATATTTTTAGGAATTTGACCTTTGGTGACGTGGTTTTTGAGGGATGTGAGCGTTGGGGACAGAGTGTTTGGGGAATATATGCTGTTGTGGGCATATGTTTTATGTGGATTTTAGCTGATGGAGACATTTGTCTTTGGTAACTATTATCACTACACGACTCTGTAGCCACCTTTTACGACATGCCTATGTAGCCACCTTTTACGACATGCTTGAAGGAATTAACAATATGACTATTACCTTTATTGATCAGCCTCGACAAATCACCTATCCCTCAAATGTTTCCAATTTTCTATTTACTCGATATCCCGAAACCCCGATTTGTTTTTAATATTTCTGAAATGTATTTGTGGCATTCACTTACTTGTGTTATTGATGTCTTCTTCAAATGCGTTTACAGCACCTTTGCCTGGCTGCTCTTAGTCACCTGCTGAAATGGATGAGCACCTATGGATGTGCCAGAGGTGCAGTGATATCACTAAAATTGTATTCCAAGACGACGCACAAAGATACCAACATGTGCAAAAACAAATAGCCACACGAATGACCTCATTAGTGCTGTGCTAGAGCACTGGATTTTGAGGGTTAAGGTACATGGTTCTTCTTCTTCGTACACAGTCAGACAGTAACCATTATTTTTTCGAAAAAAGCGGCGGTCATCCTGAGGCTGTCGCCACTGCCATAGAGCTTGTCTTGCAGTTCCACTGGTGATGGCCACATCTGCTCTCTCTGATCCTCGTATGTCGGGCAGTTCTGCAGCAGATGTTCAGCGGTCATTTTACCAGTACCGCACGGGCATTCGTCGGTACACCCTTTCTTCAATTTGTTGAATAGGTGGTACCTCAGTCTATTGTGGCCAGTGCGAAGTCTGAAGACAACGACCTGCTCTCTTCGGTTCAACTGGTAATAGGCATCGTTTTTGGTGTAACCAGTATGTTCGGTTTGGTACATGGTTCAATTCCCTCTACCGAAAACATTCTTCTTTTATTTTAGGCAAAGGTACGTGGTTCAATTCCTGCAACCGGCACACGCTTCAGTCGACCAATTGTACAGGGGGTTCATTTGTAACTGGGTACTCGACCTTTGATTAGGGAAAGAAAGGCAGCGAGGAATGAACCGGCCAACTGACCTCACACATGCTGTGGCTTAATTCAATGAAGTCTCTAACACTTCATCCCCGACCGTAGTTTTCGCTGTGGATCTTATTTATTTAAACAAACGAAGCGTCTAAATAACATGTAATTAACGCGCGAATTGCCTCTCGTGGTTTAGGTGCTGGACTCGAATATCTGTCTGAACACGCGACAGTCTACCGTGCTGTACATTGACATCTGACTTGCTGTTAGAGAAAGCAAAGTTTCAAAAACGTTGCTACATTGTACTAATAAGTTTCTAAAACTTCACAAGCCAATGGAAATGCCTCGTATGTGACTATCTTTACCTTTACTTGAGCAGATCAATACTGTTTATGCAACTGGCTACAACAATCGATACTGTAGCTAGAGACCTGTCAATCTCAGGTAGGCTTTCTCATTGGTAGGACCGTAGGCTAAAACAGAAGAAAGGACAGCTGAGTCAACATGTGGTCATGGCAGTGAACGTGTATCACCTGATGGCAATGTGCTCAGCTCACCTGGTAAGTCCAATATATTTTCACCTGTTTGGAAGTCTAACAATGGGAATCAATGCCTCCTCAAAATCCTTACAGAATTTTACCGACTCTGTCGTGCTGATAGTGTCTAAGTTTTCCTTGACCCTGACCTCTGTCTCTGGATCAAGGCTATTATCTGTCGGACGGCAGTATGCAACTAATAGTGCAGACTATTTGCTGATTGGTCTCACAACTTTACTCACATATTAAGAATAATTGAAGGTCTAGATTTTCAGTGGACAAAATATAATATGCGAATTAATGAGAAGAAAACAAACTACGAGGATGAGCATAACACCTGGGCAGCTCAACATGTGTCAATGATATTGTTCATCAATATGATCATGAGTTCAAGTTGTTCATCAATATGATCATGAGTTCAAGTTGTTCATCAATATGATCATGAGTTCAAGTTGTTCATCAATATGATCATGAGTTCAAGTTGTTCATCAATATGATCATGAGTTCAAGTTGTTCATCAATATGATCATGAGTTCAAGTTGTTCATCAATATGATCATGAGTTCAAGTTGTTCATCAATATGATCATGAGTTCAAGTTGTTCATCAATATGATCATGAGTTCAAGTTGTTCATCAATATGATCATGAGTTCAAGTTGTTCATCAATATGATCATGAGTTCAAGTTGTTCATCAATATGATCATGAGTTCAAGTTGTTCATCAATATGATCATGAGTTCAAGTTGTTCATCAATATGATCATGAGTTCAAGTTGTTCATCAATATGATCATGAGTTCAAGTTGTTCATCAATATGATCATGAGTTCAAGTTGTTCATCAATATGATCATGAGTTCAAGTTGTTCATCAATATGATCATGAGTTCAAGTTGTTCATCAATATGATCATGAGTTCAAGTTGTTCATCAATATGATCATGAGTTCAAGTTGTTCATCAATATGATCATGAGTTCAAGTTGTTCATCAATATGATCATGAGTTCAAGTTGTTCATCAATATGATCATGAGTTCAAGTTGTTCATCAATATGATCATGAGTTCAAGTTGTTCATCAATATGATCATGAGTTCAAGTTGTTCATCAATATGATCATGAGTTCAAGTTGTTCATCAATATGATCATGAGTTCAAGTTGTTCATCAATATGATCATGAGTTCAAGTTGTTCATCAATATGATCATGAGTTCAAGTTGTTCATCAATATGATCATGAGTTCAAGTTGTTCATCAATATGATCATGAGTTCAAGTATTTGTGCTGTATTATTTCGGCAGACGTCAGGATGGACAGGGAAATCGAGACTAGGTGTAAGAAAGCATTTGCGATACATTTTCAGCTATTACCACTGCTAATGCACCCTACCATTAGTTTGGGAACAAACAACAGCTGAACAGTATATTTATGCCGAGTGCCAAACATAGCCTCTGCCCAGAGCAGATTTTCGACGTGTGAAATGAAGTGTTTGAGGAAGGTGATCAATGTTACAGAATGCGGGGTTAAAATATTTGCAGTATGGTCGGCACTGCGTCTTGTGCAGAATACATTTCCAGGCACAAAATACGTTGATTTGGTCATCTCATGAGAATGCACCCTCATCAGCTTCCACTGATGGCTTGCAACGATAATATTAAAGTGATTGTGTGCAGCGACACGTGCTCACATTGACCGACGCACGTGGACAAGGACAGACGACTTAAGCTCCACACGTCGTTTCGCGGCATAAGTGGAAAGAAAACTAAATATTACAATTATTCTACGAAATTTTGTTTGTTTGATGAGTAGCAGAACGATTACAACATTTGTTTCTCCCGGCCTAGATGATAGGGTATTCTGAGTGGCAGAACGATTACAAAACTTGTTTCTCCTCTCCCAGACTAGATGGTAGGGTATTCTGAGTACCAGAACGATTACACCACCTGTTTCCCCCGGCCTAGATGGTGGGGTATTCTGAGTAACAGAACGATTACAACACTTGTTTCTCCCAGCCTAGATGGTGGGGTATTCTTAGTAGCAGAACGATTACAACACCTGTTTCTCCCAGCCTAGGTGTTTCGCCACACATCTTGAGTTCAAGGTCTAAGTGAATCATCTTAATAAGATCACCGCTATTTGTACGGATGTTCTATCTCCGTCCATCTTCCGTCTGTCATCTGTCCCACAAGCGAGTATTGTTCTCTTTCATCTTGTGTGAGCGTGCAGCTTTGTAGAATGTCATGGTGTGCTCTCTACACGGATGCATATCATCTGTCCCAATCTTCATTTTGTTGTGAAGATGATCCTTGATTCTGTTATCCCCAGTTTTCAGCCTGAGGATAACAACTTGCAACTCTCTAGTTAAATCCTAGTAGTTGTTTCTGGAAGCGGAGGTGATTATCAGCCGTTTACCCCCCTTAAGTTGACTTTAACCATGATCTATGCTTCATTATACAAGACATACGTCACGCTCAGACATCGTTTTGGAAGGCTCCTCCACACTTTGCTAGTCTGTCTGCAGTGTCATAGTCTACGATATTGTAGTGGGAGAGGATACACTCAATGACCTATCTTGGGTATTCCTCTGAAAGCTGTATTAGAGTGTACATTTGTTGCTCGAGATCTATATATTGACGCTGTGTTAGTCAACCGACACTTATTATTAGAAACTTACTGGTAGGGCCGACAAGACAGTGAGGAAGGGAATTGATCTTCTAAAATTTAAAAATACAACTAAGCCCCCACCAAGATGGCGCCTAACCGGCGCAGTCTAATCTTGTTCTCCTGTTTTAGACCATAATGGATGCGACCAGAAACAGATTTGACTGGAATTTACACTAGCTGGCAACTAATACTTGTGCTCACTGAAACGTTTTCTGGTTTTCAATTTGGATTAATTAATTCTTTCCTTTTGTGGCGTTTTCCCCATTTATTATCCTGCCATGGTCATTTGTTATTTGCAATATCATTCGGTAACACTGTGTCGTATTTCCACGGCCCAGTGCACACGTCTGAAGTTCACGAGATTGGTGTCCTTCGCCCTGTTTGCTGACAGTGTCGCTTTTGACGTGGCTGGGAAATGTAGACGCTGTGAAGAGATTGGGCCCTACGCGGTTAGTAACATGTCCATCGCACATCGCTCACACGGTCAGTGGTGTTGTTGAGAGATAAAATATTCGTCTCTCAAAGCGATCGAATCAAGCAAATGTCAAGCGACCCTTAGTCTTATGGGAGGTGTGAACCAGAGTGCCTGCGTCTTGAATTACCTGCAGTCATCGTGACTTATGTTTTGCCACTGGTCCAAGATGGCTCGGGACCAGAGGGTGAGGTTGATGACCAGCGCAGTTTGCTCCTCACTATAATCCAAATACAGCGCAAGTTACGTCATCACGACAAAACCGTCTGATGATATCATTATCATCGCTTGCTGTGTACAAACTAACTATGATCAAATTGAAGTCCTTACACGTCATTCTTCTGGTCCCTTCAAAGCTTAGGTTCATCATTTGATTTCTTACATAAACCCTGCGTCACAGAACTTACTCCACTTTTTGAACTCTGATTTATGTAGCAAATTATTTTACATAATGAGGTTGCAAGGAAATCAGTCTTTTCCTCATCGTTTTACATCGTGTTATGTTTTTTTGGTGTGATTTGTTAGCTGTTTCTGTCTGTTCTTTGCCCCTGACGAAGACTTTGTTCCGTAACATGAATTTTTTTATTTTGTTTGTGCTCTAATGCATTGACTGAAGCTATTTATATACTTTTTAATCGACCAAGTAAAAACGTAAAGCATCAAGGTAGTGTATCCTAAACAATGTACAGTTAGCAAAATGCAACATCCTCTTTAATTGCACGGGGCAACACGTATTGTTGTGATGTGCTCTGGTCCTTCTTCCCATTTAAAAGAAGTACACAAGAGGAAAGACCTTTTATAAATGGCAACTAAGAGAGCGAGTCAAAGTATTTAAATACAAATGTCTTTTTCAAAGATCGTTCGAACGACAAAAAGGAAATAAACGCGATTTCTAAACTAAATGCCGTTAAACATGATGTGGTGGGATATGATAGAAATAGAAGGTACATTAACTAGAACAGGTAGAATGAAAAATGAAAGGTAGACTAACTTTAACAGGTAAAATGAAAAAATGAAAGGTAGACTAACTTCAACAGGTAAAATGAAAAATGAAAGGTAGACTAACTTCAACAGGTAAAATGAAAAATGAATGGTAGACTAACTTCAACACGTAAAATGAAAAATGAAAGGTAGACTAACTTCAACAGGTAAAATGAAAAATAAAAGGTAGACTAACTTCAACAGGTAAAATAAGAAATGAAAGATTTTTGAACTACATGAAGCGGAGAAAGGAGACTAACGTCTGGTCAGGCAAAACATACTAATCGGACATGTTAGTGGTAAAAGGAATGAAAGCCATATAGTCCTGCATACAGATGCCTTGGCCGTAGTCACAGCACTAAAAAGCCAGAAAAATACTGAACTTAATGATTTAAGAGCAGTACTCTGTCAACTATGCCAGCAGTCCGCACCAAAAAGGGTAGTGGTACAGTGGGTTCCATCCCACTGCAACATCTAAGGCAACGAGGAGGCAGACAGACTGGCAAAAGAAGGTGCAAGACTACCACAATCAGATACTAGTATGACATACGAAGAGTCAAAACGGCTTATTAGAGCTAGATACATGACCAAATGAGAAACCGAACATACTAGCCACACAAAAAACGATTCCTATTACCAGTTGAACAGAAAAGAGCAGGTCGTGGTCTTCAGACTTCGCACTGGCCACAATAGACTGAGGTACCACCTATTCAACAAATTGAAGATAGGTGGCACTGACGAATGCCCGTGTGGTACCGGGAAAATGACCGCTGAACATTTGCTGCAAAACTGCCCGACATGCGAGGACCAGAGAAAGCAGATGTGGCCATCACCAGTGGCAACACTAGACAAGCTCTATGGCAGTGTCGACAGCCTCAGGATGACCACTGCTTTTTTCGAAAAAAATAAAGGTTGATGTCTGACTGCGTACGATGAAGAAGAAGAGAAGCAGGACATGTTAGTCGGGGCCAGGTAAAATAAACTGGCTAAAACCGTCACCTCACTTTCACTTGGGTCTCCCTGAAAACTGGATGTTGTCATTTGCAGCCTGGCTAACGAGGGTAGGGGATCGACGTGATACCCGTAGTAGTGAGCGACACGCATATGAAACAAAATATAGTACAACCGCGGGGATTATTCTGGTCCACCTTCATGAACATGGTCGGGGTGTGAGGAAAGTCACTGCAACCTGACACTAAAAACCTTTTCCAACGCGCAAAAGAGTAATCTTTTCCATTGTGGGCATTCAACAATAACAGCAACAACAACAAGGAAAACGATAATGGAAAAGTACCTAAATTTCAAAAGACAATATGAAACATAAATGACTACATGGCGAATAAGTTGAGTAAAAGATTAAAATCAGTCAAATGTCCAAGTGACTACAACAAAACTAGCCGCTGCAGATGATAAACACACACGTGTTGTAATTGTCTTACGCAAAGAAAATAATAAGATAACACAAGTTTCGACCAGTGTGTATGTTTTTTAAGGACGAGATAAACGAAAACGGAATACAGGAAAAACAAACAACTAAACGAACGCTGTCATATTATCATTTAAAATATTCGCATAATAGAAGTCTCCGTCTCAAAATCCATTTATATATAATCAAGGTATTACTATGTCTTGTCTTTTATGTTTGCTGGAAAAAAGAGACAGATTTCATATCATAAATAATAATTCCCTTAGGCGACCAAGGCTCGTTTTGGTGAGCATGATTGATGGCCGAGGTCCTTGAGGCAAATAATTCTCATGGGTTGAGGGCGATTTGTACCAGCCAGGAGAAAGCAGATGATCTTATAAAAGCCAGAAGTTGCGGCACGCATACTCGTCATCAACAGATCTAAGACACTCATAAAGCGATCCATAGATACGCAATGGAGAAACCAGCACAAAGAATGGAGAGACCAGCACAAAGAATGGAGAGACCAGCACAAAGAATGGAGAGACCAGCACAAAGAATGGAGAGACAAACACAAAGAATGGAGAAACCAGCACAAAGAATGGAGAGACCAGCACAAAGAATGGAGAAACCAGCACAAAGAATACATGTCAACAAATAACGTCATAGATAAACTTGGCAGAGATGGGCAGACAAGAAACTACAGACTCAGAACGGGATATTGCTGACTCCACAGAATGGGTTTCAGAGACACCGCCACTTGTGATTGTGGAGCACCCAAGAAAACACCAGAACATACCCTGCAGCATTGCCCCACTTATGCAGGCAAACGAGAGGCAGTCTAGCCCGGGGGAGCGACCATGCTCGACAGGCTGTGGGGGGACCAGCGAAGGCCTGAAACGCAGTCTCCTTGGCGAACCTTCCCGTGTTAGAGGGATAGCATCAGTTGATCAGAGAGGAAGAAGAAGTCCCAGCCAGGTGTGGTGTGGGTTTTTTGTCACGCCCTTAATTTCGCTGACCACGTGCAGTTCATCAATGACGTTCTGTCTTCCTTTTTGAAATCTGTCTACCTCCACACACACTCCGCTCACTCAAACTGTCTCCATACTAAACCTTCATTCTTCTGTACATTTCAGAAGGTTGGACACCCCTCTAACTACAACACACGAATACCTCCTCGCTGTTCTTCCATCGTGCAAGTCGACAGTAGGGCGGCGATGTTGTACGCTATATTGCGCATGCACATATTGCTCGATCGTCATGACCCCCTACATGGGTATTACTAAAGAGCCAGTTTATGGCCTTTACATTTTCCGTTGTACATACTTTTACATGCATTTTATAATAAAAGTGATGTTACTTACTGAATGTCTAGATACGATCTACTGAAGTGGTGTAAGAAGCTTGGAACTGTGACGTGAGACGGGATGGCCGATAGCGAAACATAGACCGCTTCGAAGAGGGGGGGGGGGGTAACACTTGCAAAGAAATCAAAAGCAGTGCCGTGGGAGGGGGGGGGGTATGGCGGGTAGATGGCGGGCTGCAGTACTTTTCCTCGTATCCCAAGCGTGCTGTTGCAGATGGACCGTGGTCCTCCGTGCTGTTGTGCTTCATCTACGCTCGCTTACTACTACATAGATCACGTAGAACACTCACATCATTAATCAGATTGTTACAAAATAGCTTGTTTCTAGGGTCAGCTGCATTGAAGTGGGTACGGTTTTGGTCAACGTGTTCACCACCTCACTCCGACTAACATCGTCTGATCAGTATGTTTTACCTGACCCTGACTTAGAGTATCTGAATAGTATATTTTACCTGATCCAGACTAACAGTGTCTGAATAGTATATTTTACCTGACCCTGACTAACAGTGTCTGACTAGTATATTTTACCTGACCCTGACTAACAGTGTCTGATTAGTATATTTTACCTGACCCTGACTAACAGTGTCTGACTAGTATATGTTACCTGACCTTGACTAACAGTGTCTGACTAGTATATTTTACCTGACCCTGACTAACAGTGTCTGAAGAGTATATTTTACCTGATCCAGACTAACAGTGTCTGACTAGTATATTTTACCTGACCCTGACTAACAGTGTCTGACTAGTATATTTTACCTGACCCTGACTAACAGTGTCTGACTAGTATATTTTACCTGACCCTGACTAACAGTGTCTTATCAATATGTTTTTTCTGACCCCTTCCCCCTCCACCTCTCCCCCCTTCCCGTATAACATTGTCTGATAGAATGTTTTGTCAGGCCAGACGTTATTCTCATGGCCCGTGCTTTTATATAGACTTCCTGTTTGTAACCATAGACATTAGTGAGCCTATGCTACGTCAGCTGCTAGTTAGTGAGAAAAGAAGAAAAAAACGAAAAACAGTACTCACAGAAACAGCCTCAGAAACAAAATGGCACATGGAATTTGACGTCATAAGAAAAACCGAATTCATTCAAGCAATCATTAAGCACTCACACATTGATTTATAACCCTGGGCTGGAAATCCCCACAAATGAACATTATCCTTGACAGACATATAATGTCAGCCGTAGTTTGATAACGAGTGTGACGTCATCAAAAAAGTTGCAAAGACCAAAGTTCCAAACTACACCTTTCTAAAACGCAGTAACGCTTTTAAAAAATTCTTTTTTTAAAATCTGTCGTTCCAACGTTGAAGGGAGAAGAAATGTGCGTTTCGTTACCTTCTTCAAGTCCCATCTTTCAGGAACCGCTAACATAATTTTCGTGTCTAAGAAACACACTTTCTTTGTATCTGCAGTTCAAGGTGTGTTAGCGTATTTGATGATACGTAATAATGTCTGGATTGAAAATGAAAAGACAATTGTCACTCTCTAGCTTGCCGTATTAGGAGGGTTGTACTTGGGACTGGAAACCTTATAATGTAAAATACATTGCCATTATAAACATACTGATCAGACGTGTTAGTCAGGGTCAGGTAAAACATACTGGTCAGACATGTTAGTCAGGGTCAGGTAAAACATACTGGTCAGACATGTTAGTCAGGGTCAGGTAAAACATACTGGTCAGACATGTTAGTCAGGGTCAGGTAAAATTGCTGGCCAAGACTTTCACCTCGACTTCCACCGTTGTCCTTTCTGGAAACGGGTTTTTTTTCATGGCAGCCTAACGAGCTGGTGATCGATGTAATGTTCGTAGTAGTGAGCGACAAGTAGATGAACCCAAGCATAGCAAAATCGCCTGGAGGCCCCAGTTTCACCTTCATCAGCACGCTCGGGTTGTGAGGAAACCTACGTCGACCCGCAACTGAATGTCCTTTTCAAGGCGCACAAGAGTTATCCTACTGATTGTGGACAATCAACAACAACAACAACAACATTGACATTATAATCATCCACTGAGGAGAGAAGACTAACAGTATAGTCAAGCAAAACATTGGACAATTTTAGTCAGGTTCAGGCAAAACATCGAACAATATTAGTCAGAGTCAGGAAAAACATCGGACAATGTTAGTTAGGGTCAGGCAAAATATTGAACAATTTTAGTCAGGGTCAGGCAAAACATCGAACAATGTTAGTCAGGGTCTGGTAGACATAAAGATTGGACAATGTTAGTCAGGGTCTGGCAGACATACAGATTGGACAATGTTAGTCAGGGTCTGGCAGACATTTAGATTGGACAATGTTAGTCAGGGTCTGGCAGACATTCAGATTGGACAATGTTAGTCAGGGTCTGGCAGACATTCGGATTGGACAATGCTAGTCAGGGTCTGGCAGACATTCAGATTGGACAATGTTAGTCAGGGTCTGGCAGACATACAGATTGGACAATGTTAGTCAGGGTCTGGCGCAACATACTTACTAGAACACGCCCGCCCCCCCCCCCCCCCCCCCGCCCCCTCATCACTTTCACGCAATTCTCCCTGGAAACAGGCTGTTTCATGGGAATCTGGTGGTGGAACGAGGTAATGGAACGACGTGCCCTTCCTAGTAGTGACCGATAAGCCGATGAAGCCAAGTATAGCATAACCGTATGGGAGACCACGTGCCACCTTCATCAGCACACTAGAGATACGAGGAAAGCTAATGCAATCCGCCACTTAATGCCCCTTTCAAGACGCTCTAAAGAATAAACTTACTCATCATTGTCATTCAACAACAACAACAACAACAACAACATAATCATCCACTGCAGAAGATCGGATACAAACTTTTTGTAGAAGGTCAAGATCCAGTTAAAACCAGTGATTTACGTTCTCGCGATAAGGTGAATCTACTTCTTCCTTCCTTCTCAAACTGCCTCTACAGAGCCATGAACGTTCTCAAACTCCCTCTACAGAGCCCTGAACGTTCTCAAACTCCATATACAGAGCCGTGAAAACGACTTTGCAAGTAGCAGGATTTAGTCCGAACAACGGAATGCGCTGTATCGTGGTTTACAGCTTTACTGCAAAATTTGAACCTTTCGAACTGACATATCCCACTACAGCATGGCATTTTTTAGTACCGGGTTAGCCTCCCCTGTTTGATCCCCCTCCCTTAAGCCAGTCTGCCCAGGTTAGCCTTCCCTCTTCGATCCCCTCCCCTTAGCCAGTCTGCCCAGGTTAGCCTTCCCTCTTCGATTCCCTCCCCTTAGCCAGTCTGCCCAGGTTAGCCTTCCCTCTTCGATCCCCTCCCCTTAGCCAGTCTGCCCAGGTTAGCCTTCCCTCTTCGATCCCCTACCCTTAGCCAGTCTGCAAAGTTGCAGCCTGTTATCCAGGATCACCGCGAGGAGGCGGAGAAGGGTCTTGGTATCTCTGAGTCGATCACCCTAACGCTAGCGGTCAGCTTTGGGTCGCTGACCACTGCAGCTGATGCACCGCTTAGCATCTTGATCCCAAAAAAAGTGAATGATTGCACATTCATGAAAACACGATTCCTTTATAAGGAGCAAGCGAATGTGGTCAATGAATGAATAAATGCTCTTGTGATTGTTTCATTACATTTTGACATCATTGATAGAATATGTAGCATCGAAATTGGCCACTGACAATACACGACCACTCTGTCTGTGCCGACAACCTTCAGCTTCCTTTGGCTTGTCTTGCCTGTGTTCGTTCTCAATCTCCCGCTACCAAACCCTGAAAGGGCTTAAGTAGCAGAATGTAGTCCAGAGAACGGAATGCGTTGTGTCGTAGTTTACAGCTTGACTGCGATATTTTCACCTTTCGGTCCAATACATCCGACTTCAGAAGGCATTTTTTGAGTACCCGGTTAGCATTCCCTCTTCGATCCCTTCTCCTTAGCCAGTCTGCCCTGCTGCAGTCTGTTATCCAGGATCATCTCGTGGAGGTGTAGAAGGGTCTTGGCAGCTCTGTTTTACTGGCCCTGACGCTAGCAGTCAGCTATGGGTCGTTGACCACTGCAGCTCATGCGCTGCTCAGTATCTTGATCCCTGAGCTTCGTTTGAAAACAAAAACTGTGATTTTATTTATTCGCGGAAACTCGTCGTACACTGTATTTCCACGTAACACTGTTTGAGAAACATTGGCCTATTTCACGGGTTAAAGGTTACATTCGCAATAGCTCATAATTTACTATCTCAGACGGTAATAACAAAATAAATAAATAAATAAAGATACAGGTTAAACGTTCCAACATCCACCAGGGAGGGGCTTGCTAGTGGAAGGGTACGTGAAACCTAGGATGTAGTGTTAGGTGTGGAGAAAATCTGATAGGTGTGGTAGAAACAGTAGACATGTACAGAAGTTATGGTTAGCTCTTCTATAAAGACTGATATGCCTGAGACAACGAAGAAGAAGATAGTAGGTATGAAGAAGGCAGAACACATACAAATACACATAGATAGAAATTAGATATTATAACTATATCTCCGAACCGAATTTGCATATTACAATAACTAGACTACCAGCACTGCCCCACATATAACACGTCGTAAGAGGCAACTGTGACATAGCATAACATCGGCCGTGATTATGTGGGTTTTTTTTAAGAGCAGCATATATGTGCCTAAGAGGCTGCGTGTCTACTTTGTTCTAGTTTTTGAGTTATTAAGATTCACATGGACTATAACTTGCGAAACATGTTGTTAGGAGTACGGGAACTGCAGCAGACAAAATGAGAAATGAAAGGTATATGAACTACAAAAGGCAAAATTATAAAAGAAAGGTATATGAACTACAGCAGACAAAATGAGAAATGAAAGGTACATGAACTACAACAGGCAACATTAGAAGTGAAAGGTACATAAACTAATTCAAGCAAAATTAGAAGTGAAAGGTATATAAACTAAATCAGGTAAAAATTAGAAGTGAAATGTATATAACCTAAAATAGGCAAAATTAGGAGTGAAAATTACATAAACTAAAATAGGCAAAATTAGAAGTAATAATTACATGAACTAAAATAGGCAAAATTTGATGGGAAAATTACATAAACTAAAATAGGCAAAATTATAAGTGCAAGGTACATAAACTACAACAGGCAAAATTAGAAGTGAAGAAAAACTACAACAGAGTAAAAAAACATAAAGTGAACAAAATAATAAATAGATATGGTCAGAGACTGCATCGAGACGAAAGTACAAACGAAACCCATGTTTCGAACAATCGATCTTCATCAGTGACAACGAACAACGATACTAATGAACTAGCAAATCATAAAAGAAGGGAAGTATACATTAATGGGGGGATGTCAATATATATAAGGATAAAATAGGGTCATTAGGTCTTTTGATATTGTCAGACGATAGTAATTGTGATTTTAGCACAAAGCCCGGACAGAAATATAGAGACTATGTGTTGCTCATGCAGTATGGTCCCTCTCTCGGTCTGCCTTGTTTGCTCCAAGGGAAAGGTGATACCAATCCATTTGGAACAAGGCAAGCTGCAGAAGCTGCCGGATCAACAGAGCAATGATGTATCTGTTCGTCTGTCGAGGCTTCCCTCCTAGATCAGCCATCAATCAAGGCTAAGGGCCTGCCCTACCACAACACTCAGCTGAGGTTGCCTTTCCTAGCTCTGGCATTGCATCCTCTTGCGTGTGCTTCTTTGCACATCGTCGGATGTCAGGTTTGGTAGATGCTGACCAACTTTCAGATGATATCGGAAAACAGGCTGCTCAGACATATCTGACATAATCCGACAAGATACGCCAGTATCTCATCTGCAAGACTTCAAATGGTTTGAAATTAGAGTTGTCCTTCTCCTTTATGACCTGTCTTCCTAGGCTTTTGAGCCTCATCTGTCCAAAAAAAGGTTACTAAACAGATAAAACTAGAGTTTGATCCACGATCAAAAACGTATAAACTATAACAGACAAAGTGAGAAATGAAAAGAAGCAAAATCAGGAATGAAGAAAGTGTTAAATCTTTTCTAGAAACGTAAATTGTCCGTCCACAGGACACCCCCCCCCCCCCTAATGGCGGATAGCTGCATATGGTGGGGGGGAGGAGGAGGGGGGGTTTGAGCGGGGGGAGGGAGCTGGCTGCCCAATCCTGAAGAAACTATAAACCATAAAGCACGAAAAGACGCTTCATTGGTAAACGGGCCATGACTCGTTTGAGTCAGTCAAAACTGGATGCGTACGTTTGTCTGTCACCCTCGCACCCTCAATTTATCAAATAAAAAAAGCCATATAGGTTGTAAGGAAACACATACACATTCACATACAATATATATATACATACATATATATATATATATATATATATATATATATATATATATATATATATATATATATATATATATATATATATATAATCACACAAATAGTCACTGCGCCTCGAAATGGTCGGCGAAATATAGCTGGTTATTTGTGTCACGGTTGGCAAACCTTAGCTGGTTGTTTGTATCAATTCAGCGAACCATAGCTGGTTTTTTGTGTCAAGGTCAGCGAAATATAGTTGTTTGTGTCAAGGTCAGCGAAATATAGCTGGTTGTTTGTGTCAAGGTCAGCGAAATATAGCTGGTTGTGTCAAGGTTAGCGAAATATAGTTGGTTGTTTGTGTCAAGGTCAGGGAAATATAGTTGTTTGTGTCAAGGTCAGCGAAATATAGCTGGTTGTTTGTGTCAAGGTTAGCGAAATATAGTTGGTTGTTTGTGTCAAGGTCAGGGAAATATAGTTGGTTGTTTGTGTCAAGGTCAACGAAATATGGTTGGTTGTGTGTGTCAGTGTTAGTGAATCATAGCTGGCTGTTTGTATGAAGGTTTGCAAACCATAGCTGACCGAGACCCTTTCTTCTGCCAAGTGATGGCCCTGGGAACAGACTACACCGCTGTAGCATGGCTAAGATAATTTGACCGAAGGGAGAAAGTAAACCCAGTCCCCAAAATATCCTGTTAAAATCGGAGGTTTCCGACCGAAAAGCGCATTTAATAAAATGTTCAACCAATGTCCACGTTGTAGGAGGTGGAAGCAGGGCGAAGTAAGGCATTACGTGGCGACAGGGCCAGTGTCATTGTCGGAACTAGTCTTGCAAGCTAACAAGCAGTTTACTATTGCTACAAAAATTTTAAGATCAGCTAAAAATGACTGATTTCAAAGGAATATAAACTGGAAACGCTATATGACTTTTGAATATACACGCCACTAAAATAATTACATTCAATATTAGCGAACATTTGCTGGAATTCAATTTTATTGTATGGAGTAGGAACCTAAACCGTGACAGAGAGATTGGAGAAGAGTATTGAAGCCTTTGAAATGTGGTTATTCAGAAGACTTGGACAAGTTTCTTTTAAAGATCGGAAAACCAATAATGATGTTCTGGAACAACTCCAGGTTGGCTTAGCTTCGTTCGTTCTCAATCTCCCGCTACCAAACCATAAAAGGGTTTAAGTAGCAGAATGTAGTCTACAGAACGGAATGGGTTGTGTCGTAGTTTACAGATTGACTGCGATATTTGCACCTTTCGGTCCAACACATCCGACTTCAGCAATTTTTTTTGGAGTACCGGGTTAGCATTCTCTCTTCGATCCCATCTTCTTAGCCAGTCTGCTGCAGCCTATTATCCATGATCACCACGTGGAGATGTAGAAGGGTCTTGGCAGCTCTGTTTCGCTGGCCCTGACGCTAGCAGTCAGCTATGGGTCGCTGACCACTGCAGCTCATGCGCTGTTCAGCATATTGATCCCAGTGGAGGTGTAGAAGCGTCTTGGCAGCTCTGTTTCGCTGGCCCTGACGCTAGCAGTCAGCTATGGGTCGCTGACCACTGCAGCTCATGCGCTGTTCAGCATATTGATCCCAGTGGAGGTGTAGAAGGGTCTTGGCAGCTCTGTTTCGCTGGCCCTGACGCTTGCAGTCAGCTTTGGGTCGCTGAACCCTGTTCAGCTGTGGGTCGCTGACCCCTCTTAAGCATCTTGATCCCAACTCCAGGCTGAGAAGACAATTCTGAAGGACATAAAAAACAGAAAAAAATATTTTGGACATGTCAAGCGCCATGACAGTTTGCTAAGGGTTGTTTTGGAGGGCAACAGTAGAGAGCCAAAGGGCAGCAGAGATACAGATGGACAGACAACACCAGGATGTGGTCGGGACATAGTTTGGCTGCGTGTACCAGCCTGGCGCGCGACAGATAGAGATCCATTACCGCCAACCTCCGCTGCAGAGACGGATTTCGATGATGATGATGATGTGGATGATGATGATGATGATGATGATAACTGTAATAGAGCTGGAACTTAAAAATAAGATTACAATTTTAGAGCTAGTAGATAACAGCAAGAAAATGGAACAGAACATTAAGTTGATCCACGACAACTTTGTACTGGTATCGAGTGGTACAGAACATGCAGGTGGCCCATGACAACTTTGTACTGGTATGGAGGGGTGTAGACACAATGATAAGAGCCAACCATGGGGTAAATTTTCATGTACGTCCAGAGAAAGCAAATTCATTGTGGATACAGATTTCTAAAGGAAAGATTAAA
The DNA here is from genome assembly GCA_036924085.1 of Ariolimax columbianus. NCBI lineage: Eukaryota > Metazoa > Mollusca > Gastropoda > Stylommatophora > Arionidae > Ariolimax > Ariolimax columbianus. The sequence continues at coordinate 31,147,723 of JAVGWX010000006.1, forward strand.
ATACCTACAAATAGTCGAAAGTGGCGGGAAAACCAATAATCCACGTGTTAGCTCCATGAGGTGCGAGCCACAACTGCGAAAAGTGATGGGAATTCTGACAGCATTATTCAGACGGAACCAATGGAATCAATATGAAGCATGATCTGATTGTAATGTCCGATTTAGAAAGAACTTCTTTCTCCGAGACCAGACAAATGGAACACTTTGTACGGAACTAAACAGCTTACAAACACTTGTAGATACCACTAAATGACATTTGGTCAAAGGACAGGAATCCATTGGTCGCTGGATCAATAACCAACCAACCAACCAACCAACCAAAACAGGTAATTCAACCCGAGAAGCAAAGAACCGAACAAATTTTGTGAATTACGCTTTGCAGACAACCAAAGCTATATATGCCAGGGCGAAGACAGAGCGTAAAATCATACAAATGCGTTTGGTACTGTTTGGGGAAGATATGAAGACCAGCACATCAAAGATAGAAACTACGAAGAGGAGCAGAACATATAAACAATATCAAAATTAAACAGGGCCAAGAGAACTTGTTACAGAAATTGGAAAGCTCAACAGAAAAATTTAAACTAGATGTCAGAAATCCTCCGCTTTGACTAATCAATTGTCTCCACTATTTAAACACACGAACTTCAGCTTGTTAACAAAGCAGCAACTAATAACCAGTGTATTTATATGTACTTTGAACTACCAATATCAAACGTAGTACTTATCGATGGCACAGGAAAGGAAAATTACAAAGTGTGAAATACAAATGTGCGAGAAAGGTAGTTAGTGTCAGCAGCAGAGATAAAATCAGAAATGAGAACGTCAGGAATTTGGCGTGAAACTACTTCTTGATCTGAATTCATTTGAAGAAAATAAAAACGATAGTTCTGTCCTCTTATGAACATGCAGCATGATTAATCTTCACTCCACATTTACAACACATGGGTGACTGACTACAAAGCACGAGGAAGGACGTGTAACAGATGGATGAATGCCATAAAAGAAATCGTGCCACCGAACTTTTTCAATTTGGAACAATCCTGCGGTGTGCTTGAATGTCAGTCAGCTATCCTGAGCATTAGAAACAGACAGGAGGCGGTAATCAAATGTAAAAAGGTTTGATTTTTTTTTCGTGGTTGACGTGAGTTAACGTTATCCCACATTTTACATTTGTTTTATGTTACCTGCACATTTGAGTCCGCACATCCGTTTTGGTTTCGCATTTTCGTTTTCTGAAAATCGTAAACAAAAAATTTTTTCCTTTCTTGGAAAGGGTGTTTAACTCTCCCCAGCCCTTAGCTATCTAGATTCTTCCTACACGATCTTAAGTGGTCTGGTAGTCAGAATGTGTTTTCCTAATTTCCTTTCCAAAATAAAGAGTCTCATTTGTCCAAGTTGTATTTTACTCCCGCAGTGACCTTTGATTCGCAAATATCTCAACTTGAAGTCGCCATGTGGTTTGAATTGAGAGAATACTTTCCAAGGTTGACGAGTCCCATCTATCTGTTTTAGAGCCCCATACATTTGCCAGTTGTCCCATCTATCTGTTTTAGAGCCCCACACATTTGCCAGTTGTCCCATCTATCTGTTTTAGAGCCCCATACATTTGCCAGTTGTCCCATCTATCTGTTTTAGAGCCCCATACATTTGCCAGTTGTCCCATCTATCTGTTTTAGAGCCCCATACATTTGCCAGTTGTCCCATCTATCTGTTTTAGAGCCCCATACATTTGCCAGTTGTCCCATCTATCTGTTTAAGAGCCCCATACATTTGCCAGTTGTCCCATCTATCTGTTTAAGAGCCCCATACATTTGCCAGTTGTCCCATCTATCTGTTTTAGAGCCCCATACATTTGTCAGTTGTCCCATCTCTTTGTTTTAGAGCCCCATACATTTGCCAGTTGTCCCATCTATCTGTTTTAGAGCCCCATACATTTGTCAGTTGTCCCATCTTTTTGTTTTAGAGCCCCATACATTTGTCAGTTGTCCCATCTATCTGTTTTAGCGCCCCAGACATTTGTCAGTTGTCCCATCTCTTTTTGTTTTAGCACGCCAGACATTTGCCAGTTGTCCCATCTATCTGTTTTAGAGCCCCATACATTTGCCAGTTGTCCCATCTATCTGTTTTAGAGCCCCATACATTTGCCAGTTGTCCCATCTATCTGTTTTAGAGCCCCATACATTTGCCAGTTGTCCCATCTATCTGTTTTAGAGCCCCATACATTTGCCAGTTGTCCCATCTATCTGTTTTAGAGCCCCATACATTTGCCAGTTGTCCCATCTATCTGTTTTAGAGCCCCATACATTTGCCAGTTGTCCCATCTATCTGTTTAAGAGCCCCATACATTTGCCAGTTGTCCCATCTATCTGTTTAAGAGACACATACATTTGCCAGTTGTCCCATCTATCTGTTTTAGAGCCCCAGACATTTGCCAGTTGTAAAATCTATCTGTTTAAGAGCCCCATTCATTTGTCAGTTGTCCCATCTATCTGTTTAAGAGCCCCATACATTTGCCAGTTGTCCCATCTATCTGTTTTAGAGCCCCATACATTTGTCAGTTGTCCCATCTCTTTGTTTTAGAGCCCCATACATTTGCCAGTTGTCCCATCTATCTGTTTTAGAGCCCCATACATTTGTCAGTTGTCCCATCAATCTGTTTAAGAGCCCCATACATTTGCCAGTTGTCCCATCTATCTGTTTTAGCGACCCAGACATTTGTCAGTTGTCCCATCAATCTGTTTAAGAGCCCCATACATTTGTCAGTTGTCCCATCTATCTGTTTTAGCGCCCCAGACATTTGTCAGTTGTCCCATCTCTTTTTGTTTTAGCACGCCAGACATTTGCCAGTTGTCCCATCTATCTGTTTTAGAGCCCCATACATTTGCCAGTTGTTCCATCTATCTGTTTTAGAGCCCCATACATTTGCCAGTTGTCCCATCTATCTGTTTTAGAGCCCCATACATTTGCCAGTTGTCCCATCTATCTGTTTAAGAGCCCCATACATTTGCCAGTTGTCCCATCTATCTGTTTAAGAGCCCTATACATTTGCCAGTTTTCCCATCTATCTGATTAAGAGCCCCATACATTTGCCAGTTGTCCCATCTATCTGTTTAAGAGCCCCATACATTTGCCCGTTGTCCCATCTATCTGTTTTAGAGCCCCATACATTTGCCAGTTGTCCCATCTATCTGTTTTAGAGCCCCATACATTTGCCAGTTGTCCCATCTATCTGTTTTAGAGCCCCATACATTTGCCGGTTGTCCCATCTATCTGTTTTAGAGCCCCATACATTTGCCAGTTGTCCCATCTATCTGTTTAAGAGCCCCATACACTTGCCAGTTGTCCCATTTATCTGTTTTAGAGCCCCATACATTTGCCAGTTGTCCCATCTATCTGTTTTAGAGCCCCATACATTTGCCAGTTGTCCCATCTATCTGTTTAATCGCCCCATACATTTGCCAGTTGTCCCATCTATCTGTTTAAGAGCCCCATACATTTGCCAGTTGTCCCATCTATCTGTTTAAGAGCCCCATACATTTGCCAGTTGTCCCATCTATCTGTTTAAGAGCCCCACACATTTGCCAGTTGTCCCATCTATCTGTTTTAGAGCCCCAGACATTTGCCAGTTGTCCCATCTATCTGTTTAAGAGCCCCATACATTTGCCAGTTGTCCCATCTATCTGTTTTAGAGCCCCATACATTTGCCAGTTGTCCCATCTATCTGTTTAAGAGCCCCATACATTTGCCAGTTGTCCCATCTATCTGTTTTACAGCCCCAGACATTTGCCAGTTGTCCCATCTATCTGTTTTAGCGCCCCAGACATTTGTCAGTTGTCCCATCTCTTTTTGTTTTAGCGCGCCAGACATTTGCAAGTTGTCCCATCTATCTGTTTTAGAGCCCCATACATTTGCCAGTTGTCCCATCTCTTTGTTTTAGAGCCCCAGACATTTGCCAGTTGTCCCATCTCTTTGTTTTAGAGCCCCATACATTTGCCAGTTGTCCCATCTATCTGTTTTAGAGCCCCGGACATTTGCCAGTTGTCCCATCTCTTTGTTTTAGAGCCCCAGACATTTGCCAGTTGTCCCATCTCTTTTTGTTAGTAGGACCCGGCCCACAACATCAAGGTACAGGGCATGGATTTGCTGTCAGAGGTTATATGAGACCTACGCTTTTAGAGAATTTTAGTTGGTTTATTGAGCGACTGGCCGAGTGGGTTTGATACGTGCCTGCTGACAAAGAGGGCAGTGGATCGATTCCTCGACATGGCATATGTTTTTTTTCTGTTGGGGGTGGAGTAAACAAATACAGTCAGCACACGAAAGGGCAACATTAGTGACAAAGTAGCCTGTAGTCCACACTGTAACCAACAACAAGCTCGACCACCGCAGCACCGGGAATAAAGTCGTACGATAGTTGGAGAGTCAAGTCGCAAATCAATTTCCTACTTTGAGAGCATTTAAGACCTTCAGAAAATCTTAAATATACCGTACAGTTAGTGTACATGCAAATATGTTAAAACTAGCACTTGTGAAAACAAAGAAGATTTGAGGCAGTGGAGAGAAAAGCTTGAGACCACACATAACATGTACAATTACATAAACGTGGTATGTTAAAAAATGTATTCGACATTTGGGCCGGAAACATACAATTACTCACCTGGAAGTTTGAAACCCTAATCGCCTAAAGGACACTTCTTAGGACTCCACACACTTCTCCCAGCAGTGTCGTCCTTGTTGAAAACATTTCAGGGTGTCCCACTCACTGCCGGCCTTTGGTTTTCCCTTATAACTTTTAACAAAAACTAAGTTCAAGGACAATTTGACGTGGGCATATCTTGGTGTATGAGAAGCATAATTACCTTATTAAATGTTACAAGTGATCATCATTAGCATCAAAGCATGGCTGCACACGTCTCTCCATGTTACAGAAGGTATTCACGAACTCATCAGTAGTCACCGACTCAATTTTCCGCCGAATGAGAATATTTAATTTGTTGGAATATAATTTTCCTTGTAGCATGCCATAAAGGAAGAATAAGATTAGACGATCTTCATGGCCAAAGTCCCTTAGAAATGGCACGAGCTGCAAAAACGGAAGCAATTTTAGCCATGCATGTATTTAAGGTGTGACATGTGGCTCCATCTTGCTGAAAATAGTCATTACGGAATTCCTCGTCGTCCAACTGTTCACAGTATGGCCATATAAGATGTGATTGAAATACGTTCATTGGTTTAATAGTTATAAGGGACAACCAGGCGCCGGCACGAGTTGGATTTCCTGTAGACGTAAGCTTTTAGCGCTAGAAAGTGTAACTATTGGGTAACTGTCGGATATGTTCTGATTTGTTCTAAATAATCGACTTTACTACCCTCCTGGAAACTCGTAGGTGCTTAGTTTCTTCCAGAAAATGACGAAGCGTAAAGACAGTAATGGTTCCTATAGCTCGTTGGTTGAAAACAGTAATGCTCCGTTCTTTCATGGGTTTGAATCCGATCAACTCGAGTCTGATTTTAAAGTTCTACAATCTGTGGATTGCTGATTCTTCTTCTTCTTCGTGCGCTGTCAGACGTCAACCTGTATTTTTCGAAAAAAGCAGCGGTCATCCTGAGGCTGTCGACACTGCCATAGAGCTTGTCTAGTGTTGCCACTGGTGATGGCCACATCAGCTTTCTCTGATCCTCGTATGTCGGGCAGTTTTGCAGCAGATGTTCAGCGGTCATTTTCCCGGTACCACACGAGCATTCGTCAGTGCCACCTATCTTCAATTTATCGAATAAATGATACCTCAGTCTATTGTGGCCTGTGCGAAGTCTGAAGACCACGACCTGCTCTCTTCTGTTCAGCTGATAATAGGCATCGCTTTTTTTTGTAGCCATTCTGTCAGCCATTTTGTAGCCATCGCTGTATGTTCTGTTTCCCATTTGGTCATGTATCTGGCTTTAATAAACCTTTTGGACTTTTCGTAGGTCACACTAGCATCTGGTTGTGGTAGTCTTGCACCTTCTTTTGCCAGTTTGTCTGCCTCCACGTTGCCTTGGTTGTTACAGTGGGACGTAACCCACTGTACAACTACTCTTTTTGGTGCGGACTGCTGGCATAGTTGACAGAGAACTGCTCTTAAATCATTAAGTTCAGTATTTTTCTGGCTTTTTAGTGCTGATTGCTGATTCGTCTTCTGCAGTGTCGTCCTCTAACAGGCAGTCATTGAAAGACTTCAATAGGGCATCCCATACCATTTGTAATGTGTCCATTACGGGTGCTTGGGTCAGCTTTTTCGTTGAGTGGAAGCCAGCATGATCTCAACAATAATTCTACACCAGTCTCTGGAGTTTGAGACCTCTACAGCGGCTATAAACCCATTGCCATCGCTTCTGTGCCTACGGAAGTAATGATTGAGTTTAACTTGCGATGTAATTATCGTATTACTAGCGTGTAACTAGCGAGTAACATGCGTTTACTGTCCGTGTAACTAGCTTGTAACATGACACCTACTACATGTTATCACCTCTAGAGAAGACCTGAGTTTCTCCAACCCGTATTCCATCGAACTCAATGGTTACGCGGAAAGGTGTAGAGTATTCCTTGAAAGATCTTGACTAAATAAAACAGTCTTTACAATAAACACGTAACTCACAGTTGTGGACAAAGACATATAAGCCTCGCATGCTTGGAATACTTTAAATCCTGATATTCAAACATGTAAGGGTATGCCTGATGCCAAGTAGCCAAAGGCTACCCGTAGTTCGGTTTTATTTTTTTTACAATGCTAACTATCTACGGCATGCTAAATCTGGGGAACGTAGGTTGCACATTTGGTAGGAAATTGATAACGTTTATAATCTTGCGCGTACAGCGGCTCAAAGCCTACTCCTATCGATGTTCAACTGCCAAGGGTTGCTTTACGTGTTCAGCATGTGTAGGATCTCCGAGTTTTGTCTATCATCTCCAAAAAGACTAGGCGCTGGCCTTACCTCCATTGAGAACATTGGACGATTTAAAGTTGCAAGACTCGAAGCCCCGTCGTTTTATGCTTGTCTTTATTGGGAGACAAGCGTCTTACTTCTGCGTTATAGCAACTCCCATATGCCCCGTGTGTCTGTTAGTACACACATAGGCTATATTTTACATTCATACTATTTTGACCTGGGATTTTTACGTGCAAAACATGAATCCTAGTATTCAACAAACAGGCATGTCAATATCTGTTGCCAGGTAGCCGAATGCGTAGGCCAAATGTAGTAGGTATTTTTAGAACTTCCTGCGGCTTACTGGGCCTAGGGGAAGATACAAATAATTTAGGTAGATTTTTAAAGTAGAATTTTGCCCTAGCAGCGGCCGTTAAGCCTACTCTTTTCCATGTATAACTGCCAAGGTATTTTTAACGTGTTCGACACTGAACACGGGAGTCCGTTGTGTTGTAATTATAATTGTTATGTTGTAAACAAATTGGCAATCAATCTAAAGATGACAGACAATCAGTATTATATATTTACAAATCAGTAGTCACTCAAAGGTAACAGGGGATGTGGAGATAATAATGTTTACGGTAAGGGTCCGTGAAACCTGGCCATTATTTCAAGCGTTCAGCTCTCTATGAGGAGAAGACCAGAAACATCTGGTTTAGACCATCATCATCATCATTGTCGTTTACCTCGGCACCCTAAGATGGCATGCTATAGATTCAGCACTGAATCTGGTTTACCTATCACCAGCTTCAAGTGAATCCTGAATCCATTTGTTTGCGGCTGGGTTTCAAAGGCAATTGCTTTTAAAAAATGAAGTTCTCAGCCAGCCCTGGTATAGCCTTCTCGGGTCGCCTGTATTGATGGTCTGTTTTGGAAATAATGATCATATTTTACAACTATTCGGTATTTGAGAGGCAACCATAATTAACAGCAATGATAATAATGTCGACTTTAATTGCAAAGATAAAAAATAGAAACAACAATATTTATACAAAACCAATAAGTAAAACTGGTGAAAAATTTCACGTACCTGGAGAATATAATCCCGAAATGGAAAACTTCACAACGGCATTCAAAACAGATGTAATGAAACAAGTCAAACCATTGGGCAAATATCTCCGATATTACAATGAAAACATATGACATTGGATACAAAAAGAACACGGTACGATATTTCTACCCACATTGTGCTATCAGTGCCAGAATTGGACTTTAATAAACACATATTTTTTTAAAAATATCATAACAACAGAGATAAAATTCCTGCGCAAAATGCTTGGAGTACCAGGAACGGATGCAATCAGAATCGATGATATTAGAAGACAAGTAGGCACAACACCAGTGCTAGACCTCATCAAAAGACAATAAACCAAATGGTTTGGCCCATGTGACGCAACAAACACCAAGCTAGCATCCCTCAGAAAGCAATGCTATACAGTTAAAATGGAGACAGTCAAGGACAGCCCACGTACAAGGTGTACAGCATAAATAACATTAGCTGTGAATCCCCCCATGTACGAAGCACATACTAAGGCCAGGTTACGAAATCTCTTCATAACCTGACGCTAAATGGCACAAGGAGAACAAAAAAAAAGAAAAGAAGAAAAAAATAAGAATCTTATCGACAATTATTTTATGGAACACAAGCAGATATTTAGAAACAAAAAAAATAAAATAAAATAGCATTGCCTGTAGTTGAATCTGTTGAAACTTCGCGAGAAGAACCAAAAAAAAAAAAAATAAGGTTACATTTTGAACAGCAACAATTAGGGAAACGTGGAAATTGTATTTGAGAAATTTGTTTCGTTGATTAAAGGCAGCGTGACCGAGGGGGACAAAGTTTTTTTTTACAATTCCAGCGCAGCAGGTACAAATACCTCCGGGTCGAGTCTGAGTGCCACTGGATTTTTTCTTGGTACAATCGCTTCTCCATGCAAGACAAGTAATGAAAACCTCTACGGTACTGCATACTTGCCAAGGCACTCATAACAGCCAAATAAGTATGCGGTTGTAGGAGCTTCGTTCTACAGGACACAGGATGCTTACTTACTTTTGTTTCGCTGATAAAATCATTCAGCAACACAATCACAACAGTGACCTGCTAGGCTAGAGAAAGATAGTACTACTTACATACAGTTCTGTAACAAACGTTTACGTTCAAGAGACGAAGAGAGAAAGGCAGTACTACTTACTTACAGTTCTCTAACAAGTGTCTACGTTCAAGAGACGAACAGAGAAAGACAGTACTACTTACATACAGTTCTCTAACAAGCGTCTACGTTCAAGAGACGGACAGAGAAAGACAGTACTACTTACATACAGTTCTCTAACAAGCGTCTACGTTCAAGAGACGGACAGAGAAAGACAGTACTACTTACATACAGTTCTTTAACAAGCGTCTACGTTCAAGAGACGGACAGAGAAAGACAGTACTACTATCATACAGTTCTATAACAAGAGACGAACAAAACACGACTCCTTCGTTTTAGCCATTGAGTCATCGACACTCAGTAGGCAGGCGACGCAAATAGACACGAAAAAGGTAGGGAGAGAGCCAAGATAACACCAGAGAAATGCAAAAAGAAGGGTTAATTTTTGTCCACTACAACAGTGAGGTCCCTCTCGGGGTGATCAAATAAAATGAGTACACGCTCATAAAACAGCCGAACAACTCAACTCGTATCAGTGCACCGGTTGATTCGGTCTGCAGACCTGTCATGGTGAAGAGATTACTATCGAAGCACAAGGGCACCAGATAAGGCCCGGGTGGGGCCTATTTTTGTCTTTTACTCGACCGCCGATATAGCATTAAAGACAATCTCCGGTTGAACGGGGCGTACGTTGGACAAATGTAGGTTAAACCCAGTAATGAACAGAGTGGTAGAGATGTTAGAGCGCTAGACCCTAACATGATATGGACTGGGTTCAACTCCATGTCGTAGTACACCACTTCAGTACTGTAATTGACCTACATCCGTCGTTCACTAGTCTCTAATATGAAATGGAGTGGGTTCAACTCCATGGTGTGCATAGCACACCACTTCAATCTATCTGATGCAAAACTAATATACTTTACCTGACTTGTTGTACTTGTACACTCAAGTTTTTAACACCACATCATCTCAGACGGCACTTTTCGTTACTCGACTACCTAGAATTACTGTTTTGCAAGCAAGTAATTAATCAATGATTACCAGTTCGATAAAGACAGCACAGCAATAAATAAATCAGTAATTCATCTGCACACAAGAGAGAAATGTAAAACGTAGGTCGACAGAGGGGGGCGCCTACAATCACTTAGCACGAGTGTGTACAATCAGAGAGCAACAATAACCACCAGTATCCACAATGAAGCATACCACCACAAATTCAGGTGATCACTCTTCAGAAAGTCTGTATTTAGTTTAGTTTAGTTTAGTTTAGTCGAAGAATCAACACCATTGCACATGGTTTAACCCATAATGCTCTGTTCGTCTCTATATTTTTTTTAGAATCAGCGCAATGGACGAAACCCGTAGCACCGGCAAGTATTTCGTAATAGATTGGCTAGATTTTAAACATAATTTTGAATTGTGCCAGTCAGCGGCCGTTAAGCCTACTCTTTTTGATGTCCAGCTGCCGAGGAACTTTTTACGTGCGTAACACTGATCACAGCCGTCCGATCTCTGCTACCCAGAGATCCGGGGTAATACCTGTAAGTTCAAATGAAAAAAAATTCCGGTCTCCACCGTGATTTGAACCCGCTATAACCGGCACCTGCGGCCAACGTCTTGACTCGAGATCACTCAGTCTGTATCCAAGAAATACGAGATATAATTACAACAGCAATAGGGCCTTTTGAAGACCTCTTGGCAACTGTCAAAAGAAGAAATTCGCTTGGTACGGTCACATACCGAGATCAAATGGTCTTGTAAATACGATACTCCACGGAAAGGTGCAAATCAGACGACGAAAAGGCCGTCCCAAAAAGAGGTGGGAGGACAACATAAAAGAATGGACCAATCTCCGACCAGAAGAGGCACAGGCAGCGACCGCTGACAGAGAAGGATGGCGTGGTCTTGCGAGGATGTCTTCATGTGTGCCACAACGAACTCACTGGTTACGGGATGACCTGACCTGGCGTGAACTCAAATGTGCGGTTAGCTGAACATCTGCTGCAAAATTGCCCAACATACGAGGACCAGAGAAAGCACATGTGGCCATCACCAGTGTCAACCCTAGACAAGCTCTATGGCAGTGTCGACAGCCTCAGGATGACTGCTGCTTTCTTCGAACAAATTCAAGTTGACGTCTGACAGCGTACGAAGAAGAAGCAGAAGAAATGTGCCGTTAGCGGTAAGGAATGATTCTGAATCACAGAGAACATTATAAACAACAACCAGAACGGCACTTCTTCTTTCTCTTCTTCTTATTCTATTTTCTTCTTCTTCTTTTTATTCTTCTCCTCTTTTTTTTCTATTTGTCTTCCTTTTCTTATTCTTCTTCTTTCTCTTTTTCGTTTGTTATACTGCTCTTGCCTTGCAGCGTCGCAGAGAGAAGGCATGTTTGGACATCTGGTTTGCGATAAGTGAGAAACCTGTACTGCTGGCAAATTGAACGTTTGTAGTGCTTCTTTGATCCCTTCTATCCATTATCATCGGGGTGGACCTCTTGCCCGTGACCAAGAATCATCCTTGAAGTATGACCTTCGTGAAGGTTGATCTCTATTACATCATTGTCAAATGTCCAACTCATTTTATTTTCTGTGCTTTAATAAAGTCGTTAACCGATGAGTAGGCCCCACCATTTTGCCCAACTAAAAAGGTACAGATTTTCATCAATGGGTGTCTGTACAGAATTTTTTAAAAAGAAAAGAAAGAAAAACAAAAACTTTAAGCGAAGGCTCAACTTGATCGCATCGGGTTTTTCCCATTCAGCTCGGTCTCTCTCGGCAGATGGGTTCCCACATCTGTAGAGAGCATTGCACAAAGCACGAACTTCATAGCTCCAGCGATGAACCCAAGGATCTCCGGAAGAAAATGACATCATGGACCGACCGTCGCAACTCGAATTCGAACCCCGACCGTCTGAACACGAGGCAGATATTACTGAAAATGGAATTTCGTTGGATAGAACACACATTAAGAAAACCAACTTAATAGCATTACAAAACAGTGTCTATTCTGGAATCCCTAAGTTAAGAAAAGTAGAAGCAGAACAAATCACACAAAGGGACGAGAACTCGAAACACACGTAAAAGAAACAGAAAACATGGACAGAGTTGGAATGGATGGCTTAGGTCATGTGGACAAAGCGTGGATTTTTCGTTGAAAACCTGTAATCTCTAGGGAACTGGATAGTTTTGATTGACTGACGGGTTCATTGATTGATATCCAATCATTTGCAGTGGCGATTTCAAAAGCAATTGTTTTTATGATGAGGTTTCTAGTGCCATGGACAACTTTCTTTTGTCGTATAATACGAAATGTTAGGAATGCTGCATTATCCGTATTATTTGTACCTAGAATACAATAATGAAAGCTTGTCTACCAAATTTGCTGTGTAATCAGAAGACAGAAACTACTTTTTTTTAACCCCTCGCAGACGTCTCATTGACCCATTGCAGACGTCTCTGTCTCCGTGCAGACGTCTCTGACCCCTTGCATATATCTCTTTGACACGCTTTTAAACGTATCTTTGACCCCTTACAGACGTCCCTGACTCCTTGCAGACGGCTCCCTGACTCCTGGCAGATGTCTCGATGACCCCTTGCAAACATTTCTTTGACCTCTTGAAAACGTCAATTTGACTCTTTGGATACGTCTCTTTAACCCTTTGCATGAGTCTTTTTAACTCCTTTTATACACCTCTTTGCCTCCTTGCTTACGTCTCTTTAACTTCTTGCAGACGTCTTTTTTACCTCTTGCTGGCATCTCTTTGACCCCTTGCAAACGTATCTTTGACGACTATTTGAAAACATTACCTTTGAACCATTCCAAAAGTCTCTTTGACCCTTTCCAGACGTCTCGTTGACCCATTGCATACGTCTTTTTGGCCCTTTGAAAACGTCTCTTTGACTCTTTGCAAACATCTTTGGACCCTTCCAAACGTATCTTTGACCCCTTCCAGACGTCTCGTTGACCCATTGCATACGTCTCTTTGACCCCTTGCAAACGTCCACCTACCTCTTGCAGATGTCTTTGTGACCCCCTGTAGACGTCTGCATCAAAATTGTTTTAACATCTTGTGTAGCTGCTACTTGTTACATAAGAAGGATGCTAGTTAAATGTACAACCCTTATTAAGGTAAGCTCATAGGCATACATTTATATGCGCTCTTACACCGGTCTTCCAAACATGTACCCTCATAAGACGCAATACATCCCGTAACAGTATTACCCAATATATCTTAAAACAGATTTACCCAATATACCTTATAACAATGTTGCCAAATATATCTTATAACAGTGTTATCCACAATATCTTATAACAGTGTTACCCAATATATCGTATAACAGTGTTACCCAATATATCTTATAACAGTGTTACCCAATATATCGTATAACAGTGTTACCCAATATATCCTATAACAGTGTGAAGCAATATATAAATTAATTGTATGACACAGTATTTTAGTTTAAGTTTGAGCCAATACTTCATATACATGAATGACGCAATACTTCCTGTAACAGACTGAAGATATTTCACAAGCGGTTAATATAATTTTATGGCTGAAACATTTTTCAATTACCAGATAGAGCAGCAAACACATCTTTAACATTTGCTGTATTCATTAAAAATAATAGTAATAATAATATGATGTATTCGTTCTGACGTGGGCTAAAAATGTTTACTTCCGTAATTTGAAAAATGGAACATTGATGTTAATCCAGGCAGATCAACTGGTATAGATGTCAGGTAGATAAAAACTGTGTGGTTTTGATTTGGTCTTTTATCCTGAAATACCATATTGGGTTTAGGGCTTAACACACTCCATCTCTCCAACCTATTTGTGGGCAACTGATAGGGACTCTAATAGTCGTCCTTTGTGTGTCAGTAGTAGACCCGCCTCTTTCCGATTTGACTAAAGGTTGATGTGACCTTGAAATGATAACTCTGCTGAGTTTTTGGTTTTCTTTCCCCTTGCGATGATATTGTTTCACTTCTCCGTGGTGCAAGAGTTTATGTTAACCTTACACGAGGAGGGATCTTCAGGGAACATCCCCACTTGGATCGGTTTACAGCTTCGTTTTCCCAGGATGTCAAACTCATGCCCTGTACCTTGACTTCACGCGTGCACACACACATACCTCTGTATCAGATGTGAGGAACATTTCCGCGGACCTTCCGTATTTTCGCAACAGTGGGGTATCTATGACATCCTTAAATGAGATTTGGCGCTGGATTTCGGGATTTGTAGATGTTGTTCATTGGAGAGACAAGCTTTGCCCCCTTGTCCGTTCAGTAACTCCGTTCTGTTAATTTATTTTACCAAGATTACTTAGCTCATGGTCGTAGACGCTCTCGCACCGGACTCCCAAGGATGTCCACTCTCATTAAGCAGCGAAGACTTAAATGGCTTGGTCATGTTAGTCTCATCGAAGATGATCGCATCCCAAAAGATATTTTCTGTGGAAAGTTGGTGGAGGGCAAGAAAACAGTAAGCAGACCACAGCTGATATTCAAAGATGGATGTAACGGTGAAATGAAGACATTACACATTACTACTTCATGGGAAGACGAAGACGCAGACGGAAAACAAGAAGAGATGTTCTGTGGGAAGACGAAGCTGCAGACCGATACAAGAAGAGATGTTCCGTGGGAAGACGAAGCTGCAGACCGATACAAAAAGAGATGTTACATGGGAAAACGAAGCTGAAGACCGATACAAGAAGAGATGATTCATGGGAAGACGAAGCTGCAGACCGATACAAAAAGAGATGTTACACTGGAAAAAGAAACTGAAGACCAATACAAGAAGAGATGATCCATGGGAAGACGAAGCTGCAGACCGATACAAAAAGAGATGTTACATGGGAAAACGAAGCTGCAGACCGATACAAGAAGAGATGTTCCGTGGGAATAGGACGCTGCAGACCGATACAAGAAGAGATGTTCCATGGGAAAACGAAGCTGGACCGATACAAGAAGAGATGTACCGTGGGAAAACGAAGCTCCAGACCGATACAAGAAGAGATGTACCGTGGGAAGACGAAGCTGCAGACCGATACAAAAAGATATTGTCTCTGAAGCGGCACCTCAAACTGACTGAAAAGAAGCTCCTCACAATACGGACGCTGGAAACAACATCCCTTCAAGTAGAAGGGAAGCCAACAACTGAGTATGTAGTTACCACTTAAAGATCGCATCATCATTATGTAATTCATGACTGAAAGGGACTACTGCTACTATAATAGCAGCAACAACTACTACAACTGATATTATAACAGCAATAACAACAACAAATACTACAACTACTACTTACACTGCTACTATTACTACTGCCACTATAACACCAACAACTAATACTACAACAACTATGAATACTACTACTGTTGCAACTACTACTACTACTAATACTACTACTACTACTACTATAGCAACGACTACGACTATTAATACTACAATCACAACTGCTACCACTACAGCAGGAACTACTACTACTACTACTACTACTACTACTACTACTACTACTACTACTACTACTACTACTACTACTACTTCTACTACTACTGCTACTGCCACATACACAATATCAACAACAACAATAACAACAACCAAATTATATTACTACAACTGCAACATCAACATCAATAACAACAACTACTTCTACTATTACCTCTATTGCCACTACAACTGCTACCACAACGACAACTTTAATATTTACAACTACATCAAAAACATCAATAACAACAACTACTACTACTATTACCTCTACTGCCACTACAACTGCTACCACAACGACAACAGCCATATTTACAACTACATCAACAACAACAATATCAACAAGAACAACAACTACTGCTACATAAACAACAGCAACAACAACTAGTACTACAACAACTACACTACAACAACTACTATAACTACTACTACTACTACTACAACTACCAACAACCCTTACTACTACTACTACGACTACTATTATTATTATTACTACTAATACTATTATTAATACTAGAACAACAAAAACAACTACAACTATAGCCATGTATTGCAGCTCGAATAACCATATTGCTAATTCCCTTACTTTCACTTGTCTCTGTGTTGAAGTAACAGGCGTATGTATTGGATGGTTGTTGATGATATGGGATCCTAAAGCACTCCTTCTTAAAATCTCTGGATTTATTATGTAACCATCTGTGGCTTAATGAAGAATAATAAACAAAACTGTTTACGATAAAACAACAAAGTAATTCGCCAAAGTAAAACTGAAGCTTTGCTGTCCAAGTGTGTTAAGTTGTTGGAAGTTGCAGAAGATAATGCCAGCGTTATTTTTGCAGGGTTCATAACATTGTCTCGATGAACATACAAAAGTCATGACAATAGTTTAGCAATGAGCAGAAAGACTCGAGAAACCCATATTCAAAGTAAAAAGAATATAATTTTACGAATTTTTATTACAACTGTGAAACTTTGTGGTAATGTTGATCAAAGATAGTTAACCAAACATGAAAATGTGGACCAGTTACTTGGTTCTTCAGATTTACAGAACGTCTTCAAAACGACACTTTAAATCTGTTTATTATTTGTAGGTCAAGATGTATATTGTTGCTATTGAATGCTCAGGATGAGTTAGTTTACTCTTTTGTGCGTCGTCAAGGGAATTATGTAGTGAGTTGTAGTAGATTTCCTCACATCCAGAGCCTGCTGATGGGTTTACAGGCGTTGGTTCTATGCTTGGCACCATCTGTGTTACGTTCACTATTACGGTGATCACGTTGATCTCCGCCTCGTTACCAGTTGGTTCAATGGACCATTTGTTTCAATGGACCAGTTACTTCAATGGACCAGTTGTTTCAATGGACCAGTTGGTTAAATTGACCAGTTAGTTCAATGGACCAGTTATTTCAATGGACCAATTCTTTCAATGGACTAGTTGTTTCAATGGACCAGTTGGTTCAATTGACCAGTTGTTTCAATGGACCAGTTGTTTCAATGGACCAGTTGTTTCAATGGACCAGTTGTTTCAATGGACCACTGCATGGAAGTGAGGTGGAGGTTTGATCAGCATATTTCCCCTGACCCCGACTAACTTTGTATATACGATTTAAATATGCATCCTACCATTTTGTTTACAGCTTCCGTGGGAAATTGTGGCCGTCTGACAGTCGATCTAGGATTAAGATGTTCATAATAATAATAATAATAATGTTCACCTAGGCGTCGAAGGCCCTTTGCATCGGTCGGCCACACCCATGACCTCCTTCTGTGGCGTGCTTTCAGACATCATCCATGGCGGATTAGCAGGTTGCTATCTATTAGAGCCATACTGTGCGGTGACGGCCCCTTCTGCGCCTCTAGCCAGTCGGAGGAAGACTTTTAGCGCTGAGGAACGACTTGTGAAGTATTTTGTGTGCCGGGGTTACCTGGTCCAGTCGTACAACATGACCGAACATAGAAACTCGGCAACGGTCAAGTGTTTCTGAGATTTTGGGGAGATTTGTTTTAGCAGACATCTCCTGTAGTCATGGTTGCGCATGTGGAAGGCCTTCCGTCTCGACATGTCATGTCCAGGTTTCGAAGCCGTAAAGTAGGACTGGGACCACGCAAGACCGAGACCACGCAGGACTGGGACCACGCAGGACTGGTAGATGCGGATGCTTGTCCCAAGAGAGATCTTGCCATTACTCCACACACGTCGGATGTCCTGCATAGCAGACGCAGCTAGTCTGATCCGCCTTGACATATCGGGACTGCTGCGCCTATCAGATGATATGATGCTACCGAGATAGATGAATTCCTTGGTGCCCTCCGCAGTGTGACCTTGGGTTTCTTCTTCTTCTTCTGCATACGCAGTCAGACAGTAACCATTATTTTTTCTAAAAAAGCGGCGGTCATCCTGAGGCTCTCGCCACTGCCATAGAGCTTGTCTTGCAGTTCCACTGGTGATGGCCACATCTGCTCTCTCTGATCCTCGTATGTCGGGCAGTTCTGCAGCAGATGTTCAGCGGTCATTTTACCAGTACCGCACGGGCATTCGTCGGTACACCCTATCTTCAATTTGTTGAATAGGTGGTACCTCAGTCTATTGTGGCCAGTGCGAAGTCTGAAGACAACGACCTGCTCTCTTCGGTTCAACTGGTAATAGGCATCGTTTTTGGTGTAACCAGTATGTTCGGTTTCCGATTTGGTCATGTATCTGGCTTTGATAAGCCGTTTTGACTCTTCGTACGTCATACTGGTATCTGTTTGTGGTAGTAATGCACCTTCTTTTGCCAGTCTGTCTGCCTCCTCGTTGCCTTCGATGTTGCAGTGTGATGGGACCCACTGTACCACTACCCTTTTTGGTGCGGACTGCTGGCACAGTTTGCAGAGTGCTGCTCTTAAGTCATTAAGCTCAGTATTTTTCTGTCTTTTTAGCGCTGTGACTACGGCGAGAGCATCTGTAAGCAGGACTATATGGCTTTCATTTTCACTGTGTGTTACCATTTATTCCACTGCCGCCCTCAGTGCCTCTGCCTCTGCTCTGAAATTGCTTGTGTACTTACCAGTAGCGAATGACAGTGTTATTTTTCTGCCATTTGGTAGGTTCAGGAATGCTCCTGCCCCTCCGTTCTGTGTAGTATTTGTTACAGAACCGTCGGTGTATGCATGGGTCCAGTCCATGCTTGGGCAGCTTTTCGTTATGAAGCTTAGGGTAGTATCTTTCCTTTCTTTTTAAGTCTGGCAGTTTTTGTTTGCAATACCTGGTATATTTTCTACCACCTCTGGAAATATATCCTGCCTCCAGGTAGGTTTTCGTACAGTAGTGATGGGTTTTGGTGTTGTTAGTGCGTTTATGGGATCTTCGTGCATCTTTGCTTTGGCTATTTCTGCAAAGTTTCTCCGCTTTAGTTTCCCATTTCCCAAATTGTTTAGTCTCTGGTGCATTGGATGGTCGGTCAGTCTTCGGAGTTTCTCTGACTGCAGCTGGGCTCTGCAGTCTCTTCTATCGGTCATGGATTGCAGTTTTGTAATCTTTTCAAGTTCTACAATTGGCGTTGACTTCATGCCACCTGTTATAATTCTCATGGCTTGGTTTTGAAGTTTGCTAACTTTATCGAAGTTCGCCTTCGCTGCTGTTGTCCATGCCGCAATGCCATACTCGAGAACTGGTCTCACTCTTCCAGTATACAGTTTCTTTAGTATGCCTTCGTCTGCTCCCCAGCTTGTGCCAGCAAGTTTCCTCATGATTGCCATTCTTTCTCTGGCTTTCATTCGGTTTCTCTCAATCTGACTTTTCCATGTCATGCGCGACCTTGGGTTTCAATACGTGTTAATCTTGTCACTGACTAACTAATACGGTAAGAAAGGGAGATACGGTTCAATCTACCCACCCCTCCTTCTCCCCCTCCCCTCAGCTCATAAAAAATCTGAGCAATAAAACAATGAAGACCAATGTTTCAGTCTGGACACCGAGGCTGTCAGTGGTGAACCTTAGAATGATGGCATTTAAACAATTGGCGTTACAATAATACGCGTCGGTGCATATATTCTAAGATTTGTTGATGACACAATCCAATATACACATTATAATATCCTTCGTAGACCCTGTTCCGCACCTTTGTCAATAATCAAGGCCTTACGGTATTTAATAGCTGTGGATATTTGCAATGTAATTTCGTTCAATTACATGCACGGGAATAATGTTGTTATAAGGCAGAGTAGTCAAATGTAGGGAAAGAATGAATTGTGTTCTTTTCTTATTTTGGTGTCTGTCAGGTAATGGACGCTTGTGAAGTTATGTTCTAGTTTATATATAGACTATGTTATTGCGCCTTATGGCCTTACGCATCCGATTTGAGCACCGCATTTTTGGACCGGGTTTCTCTATTCTCTTCGATCTCTAACCTCTTAGCCAGCATGCATGGTTGCAGTCTGTTTTCATCGCCACTAATTGGAGGCGGAATAGTCTAGGTCAGTTATGGGTCACTGACCCTGATGCAAGCAGTCAGCTAATTATAGCTTGCTGCACATTTAATTCTGCAACTTTTGCCACAGAACGGATTTAAACAGCAGCATCGCAAGATAAATGGATCGACATGGCTGTCGCTTCTCGTTTATCTTGGGATCTGGAGTTATTCTTTCTCTTATGGTTTAAACTGTTTATTTGATGGACCCGCCGGCTTCATATGATATTATCCCCAGTCGTTTTTTACCACAGCCGAGAAGATTACCGTGTTACTATTTTATGGTAGCTTTCGGGCCCGAGTAACGTACGAGGGAAGTAGACTTGGACCACTATTTAATCTAGGTATGGAATAAATGGAGCTGTGTGGCGAATAGCAAAGTGTTTCTACGATTGATAGCGCAGAATAAAACTGACTTGCAGTATATGGTAAACACAGCAAAGTGAAAACAAAGGCGACAGTTTAAATAAAAATAAATCAGAGATGATGGTATTTACTATAACACCGAACTCTCCAAAATGCTGCGTCAAAAGCGAAGGGGGCCAAATTGAGACAAGTTAACACGTTTAAATATCTGAGCACATACATAACATTAGATGGGAAATGCAATTACGAAATGAAATGCAGAATAGTCTGGTGTTTCTACTCCATACAATGTGCGTGTTGTGTTTGTTTCGAATACCCACAATGGGTAGGTTTACTCATTTGTGCCCACTGAAAAGGACGTTAAGTGACCGGTTGCAGTACCTTTCCTCACATCCCGATCGTGCTGATGAAGGTAGACCGGGGTCCTCCAGGCGGTTGCGCTATGATTTGATTCATCTGTGTGTTACTCACTACTACGGCGATCACGTCCATATCTCACCTCGTAAGCCAGGCTGCCATAAAAACAGCCAGTTTGGAGCGAGAGGTACGAGGAAGCCAAGATGATGGTCTTGGCCAATATATTTTGTCTGACCCTGACTAACATTCTGATTAGTATGTTGTGCGTGACCCTGACTAACATTCTGATCAGTATGTTGTGCCTGACCCTGACTAACATACCTGATCAGTATGTTGTGCCTGACCCTGACTAACATTCTGATCAGTATGTTGTGCCTGACCCTGACTAACATGTCTAATCAGTATGTTGTCCGTGACCCAGACTAACATGTCTGATCAGTATGTTGTGCCTGACACTGACTAACATGTCTGATCAGTATGTTGTGTCTGACCCTGACTAACATGCCTAATAAGCATGTTGTGCCTACCCTGACTAACATGCCTGATCAGTTTGTTGTGCCTGACCCTGACTAACATGTCTGATCAGTATGTTGTGCCTGATCACACGTTGGTCTTCCTCAACGCCCCAAACAATAAAACTGAATGCACACATCATTTAATGATTTTCATTTTCAGTTTCTGAGATATATGTGTATGTCTCATACTGTTAAATGCACGCTTTACCATTTTAATTATCTGAATGATAGCAAGTGTAACGGATGTATTGATAAAATGCCCGCTAAACTTTCCATAGAAAAGCAACAAGCGTGTGATGAATAACTACTACGATTCCTGGATAAATTCCAAGCAGATGTCAGTACCCTAAGGATGACAACTGTTACTTTGAGATGTATCCAAGTTAACAGTTGAAAGTGTACGACCAAGCAGTCGTCAAAGAAGAAAAAACAAAAAACAGAAAACAATAGTAAAAGGCAAAACAAATCAATGGTACCTAAAAACAATATTGGAAGAAGAAATAATTTGTAGGAAAAAAAATGAACAAAACAGAAAAATAAAGAAGTTAATTTAAGAATGAAGATATATATATATATATATATATATATATATATATATATATATATATATATATATATATATATATATATATATATATATAAATAGAAGAAGAAGAAGACAAATGATAATTTATGTAATTGAAGGAGACTGTAGAAAAAAGCAGTTGAATAAATGAGATCAGAAAGAAAAGAAAAAAAACAAACAAGCAATCGCTTTACAAATGGTTTGAAACGAAATTCCAAGTTTAACCACAGTTCCTCCTCTCTGCTGAGAAAACAAACTGCTAGATATTGTTTTTTGCTCGTGTGGTAACACAAAGTCAAGTAAACAAATGTTGACTTACCACCATGTGACGTCATCCAAGAACTATATTGGGTACTCTCTGCCACGTCACGTGGATCGATCAAGACAATAGCCGTGACCCGGCATTCAAAGACTGTTTTCAGTCTGTGAGGTCAAATTTACTATTGCTGTATAACCGTTTTTGGTCGTCTGTAAGACAATGTATCTCAAACTTGAATTAAGCACAGACCCCTTAACAGGAGCAACTTTCTTGCGTACCAGAACAACATATATCAGTTGTCATTTGTAGCGCAATACAGGACCCAGACCACCTGATGACTTGACCCAACCTCTACCAAACATGCAATAGGTGTGACATACTGGAGGCAAATGACGTGGCAATCTATGTCGCTGAATTCTGGATGTATGCTAATGACGTGGTGCTTGTATTCGGAAAGACGAAGAGATGTAATTTCCACATAAAAGACAGGCTGTAAGTGATCTCCCTCATCTATAACTTTGACAGTACTATCATGACATACGCATTCATACCATCTCCCACGTGCTACATTTCGTAATGTCTTGTTGGAATTACAAACGAGCCGACTGGGACAGATTTGCAATCCTGACAGATGGGCTGTGTGAAACCATCAACACACGAAACACCAAAATGAAGCCCATGGTGGAGAGCCTAAGCAAGGCAATAATGCAAGCCGCCACTGAAACCATCCCAAGAGGAGCTAGGAAAAACTATAAGCCCTACTGGAATGATGAGTTACAGAAAGTGGAAGATGCAGTAACAAATGCTAGGAACATGGCAGAACGAGAAAAATCCATGGAGGCAAACATCGCCCTCAAAGCCGCCGCGGCGAAGTACAAACACACTCTCAAGCAAACAGCAAGAGAAAGTTGGAAAAATAAAACGGAAAGTCTGAACCTGGACAAAGAAGGGAACAAGCTATGGAAGCTAGTCAGAGCCATGAATGACGAAACCCCGTCAAATAAACAAATTACTATCAAGCAGGGCGAGAATTTGATCACAGGTAAGAAAGCCGCAAACGCCTTTGTCGATCACTATGCCAGAGCAAACCACATCGAGGTCCCTGCAGATAAGCATACAGACATTAGCGAAGAGCTAAAGGGACACGAAAACATAAATACGGCTCCTGAAGAGCACATGATGGCCAAACTAACAATGCGCGAAATGGAAGAGGCTATGAGAACACTAAAGAAAAGGAAATCTCCCGGAAAAGATGGGATAACAAACGAAATGCTGATGGGGCTGGGCCAAACAGCGAAGAAGAAACTACTATCAGTCCTGAACCAAAGCTGGAAAAGGGGTATTGTACCCCAGGCATGGAAAGATGCAATACTGGTACCAGTACCAAAAACAGGGAAGGACAAAACAGATCCAAATGGATACAGGCCCATTAGCCTACTGAGCTGTGTCGGCAAGCTGATGGAACGGATGATAAACACCAGACTGATGTGGCATCTGGAAGAAAAACGAATACTAATTCCACAGCAAGCCGGCTTTAGACAGCACAGATCCACTGAGGACCAGGTCATCCTCATAGCCCAGGAGATAGAAGATGCCTACCAGGCACAGAAACACACAGTAGCTGTTTGGGTGGATCTGGAAAAGGCATTTGACAAAGTCTGGAAGGATGGACTTAGAGTCAAGCTAAGAAGAAGTGATGTCTGTGGGAAGATGTACAAGTGGATCAACCACTACCTCAAACAAAGAACGGCCAGAGTCCAAGTACAAGGGCAGATGAGCAAAAAGGTGACACTCGAGCAGGGAGTACCCCAAGGGGGAGTATTGTCACCCTCACTCTTCCTGGTATATATAAACGATATTACAGAGAATATACCAAGAAGAGTCCATAGCTCAATGTTTGCAGACGATCTGGCTATGTGGACCTCTGAAAAGAATCTCACCATAGCAAGAAATCGGATGCAGACGGCCCTAACATCGCTGGAAGAGTGGGCGAACTCATGGCTGGTCAAAATAAACGAGGAGAAAACCACGTGCACAATATTCTCGCTCTCATTAAAACCCCAAAGTACCAAATTAAGTCTGAATGGCAAAATCCTGCAGCCAAACGACAACCCAACCTATCTGGGAGTCACATTTGATCGGCGCATGACATGGAAAAGTCAGATTGAGAGAAACCGAATGAAAGCCAGAGAAAGAATGGCGATCATGAGGAAACTTGCTGGCACAAGCTGGGGAGCAGACGAAGGCATACTAAAGAAACTGTACACTGGAAGAGTGAGACCAGTTCTTGAGTATGGCATTGCGGCATGGACAACCGCAGCGAAGGCGAACTTCGATAAAGTTAACAAACTTCAAAACCAAGCCATGAGAATTATAACAGGTGGCATGAAGTCAACGCCAATTGTAGAACTTGAAAAGATTACAAAATTGCAATCCATGACCGATAGAAGAGACTGCAGAGCCCAGCTGCAGTCAGAGAAACTCAGAAGACTGACGGACCATCCAATGTACCAGAGACTAAACAATTTGGGAAATGGGAAACTAAAGCGGAGAAACTTTGCAGAAATAGCCAAAGCAAAGATGCACGAAGATCCCATAAACGCACTAACAACACTACTGTACGAAAACCTACTTGGAGGCAGGATATATTTCCAGAGGTGGTAGAAAATATACCAGGTATTGCAAACAAAAACTGCCAGAGTGAAAAAGAAAGGAGAGACACTACCCTAAGCTTCATAACGAAAAGCTACCCAAGCATGGACTGGACCCATGCATACACCGACGGTTCTGTAACAAACACTACACAGAACGGAGGGGCAGGAGCATTCCTGAACCTACCAAATGGCAGAAAAATAACACTGTCATTCGCTACTGGTAAGTACACAAGCAATTTCAGAGCAGAGGCAGAGGCACTGAGGGCGGCAGTGGAAGAAATGGTAACACACAGTGAAAATGAGAGCCATATAGTCCTGCTGACAGATGCTCTCGAAGTAGTCACAGCGCTAAAAAGCCAGAAAAACACTGAGCTTAATGACTTAAGAGCAGCACTCTGCAAACTGTGCCAGCAGTCCGCACCAAAAAGGGTAGTGGTACAGTGGGTTCCGTCACACTGCAACATCCAAGGCAACGAGGAGGCAGACAGACTGGCAAAAGAAGGGGCAAGGCTACCACAAACAGATACCAGTATGACGTACGAAGAGACAAAACGGCTTATCAAAGCCAGATACATGACCAAATGGGAAACCGAACATACTGGTTACACCAAAAACGATGCCTATTACCAGTTGAACCGAAGAGAGCAGGTCGTTGTCTTCAGACTTCGCACTGGCCACAATAGACTGAGGTACCACCTATTCAACAAATTGAAGATAGGGTGTACCGACGAATGCCCGTGCGGTACTGGTAAAATCACCACTGAACATCTGCTGCAGAACTGCCCGACATACGAGGATCAGAGAGAGCAGATGTGGCCATTGCCAGTGGAACTGCAAGACAAGCTCTATGGTTGTGGCGAGAGTCTCAGGATGACCGCCGCTTTTTTCGAGAAAATAATGGTTACTGTCTGACTGTGTACGCAGAAGAAGAAGAAGAAGTAATGTCTTGTTCTTGCTCGTCTACTCTCTACTTACCCGCCCATTTTGGTTTTTAAAAATATATGGTTTCTATATTGTGTCCGAAACAAAGTATAACTTTAGCGACAACAATCACAAATAAAAGTATATTTACACTCAAAAACAATTACAAAGAACAACATAAAAGTAGGTGCACTCTGTATTCCATTCAGTAGTCTCTAGTTGTCGTAGATTCCTTGTTAAGAAATACGATATTGTTACTGTAGGACTCTGATTTCGTTCAATATTTCTCTTTTCAACCCAATCTTCTTCAATAGTTCTTCATATGTATTGTTTTCTTTCACAAGATCACAAAATCCATTAAAAAAAAAATATGTTACAGCAGTGTCGATATTGAAAGTAGTAGTAGTAGTAGTAGTAGTACTTGTAGTAGTAGTAGTAGCAGTAATAGTAGTAGTGGTAGTAGTAGTAGTAGTAGTAGTAGTAGTAGTAGTAGTAGTAGTAGCATTCTTTTTTCAGTAATGTCTCTTCTTCTTCTTCTTCCTCGTTCATCTTCAGAGCTCAACTTCAATGGCTCTAACGAAGGCAGCAGTTGACTCGTGGCTCTGTACGCTTCCGTACAGTTTCTCGTGGAAGGACACTGGCTGTTGCCAAATGCTACTTCTTTTGTCGGTATACAGTGGACAGGACTGCAAAATATGTTCTGCCTTCATGGGGGCTGTGCCGCAGGCACACAGGTCTGTAGTGCCAATCTTGAACTTGTTGTCTGACTATAGGTTGATGGGACCCTGGAGTAGCAACTCTCTACTGAGATTTTGATTTTTTTCTTTTGCTTTCTGTTTTCTCTTAACTTCCCTGTGTTGTCTCTTGACTTCGCTGTGTTGTCTCTTCAGTTCACTGTGTTGTCCCTTCACTTCAATGTGTTGTCCTTTCACTTCCCTGTGTTGTCTCTTCACTTCAATGTGTTGTCCCTTCACTTCCCTGTGTTGTCTCTTCACTTCCCTGTGTTGTCTCTTCACTTCCCTGTGTTGTCTCTTCACTTCCCTGTGTTGTCTCTTCACTTCCCTGTGTTGTCTCTTCACTTCCCTGTGCTGT
Organism: Ariolimax columbianus; assembly: GCA_036924085.1. NCBI lineage: Eukaryota > Metazoa > Mollusca > Gastropoda > Stylommatophora > Arionidae > Ariolimax > Ariolimax columbianus. Next base: position 31,174,511 of record JAVGWX010000006.1, read on the forward strand.
CTCTTCACTTCCCTGTGTTGTCTCTTCACTTCCCTGTGTTGTCTCTTCACTTCCCTGTGTTGTCTCTTCACTTCCCCGTGTTGTCTCTTCACTTCCCTGTGTTGTCTCTTCACTTCCCTGTGTTGTCTCTTCACTTCCCTGTGTTGTCTCTTCACTTCGCTGTGTTGCATGAGCTTATTTTCGCCCAGCCTGAGCTTGCTCTTCACGTTCCATTTCCATTTTGGATCCGTCTGCAACTATGTCTTCCCAAGATGTCAGATCCATATCCAGAGCCTTCATGTGGCATTTGTCAGCATGTCTGAACCTATACAGGACAACATGCTTCACTTCGTCATCAGTGGTGAAAGGTTGACCTCCCAGGAATTCTTGTATGGCTCCAAACAGGTATAAATTGTATGAAGCGAGGTCTGGATTCTAAGGTGGATGTGGCAATAACATTCAGATATAAACTGATATATAATCACACATGTCATGTATTCATCACAATTTACGATCGCCCAGTTCAGCCTTGTGAAGCACAACTTTAGAATCCCTTGGAGGTTATTTGATTACATAATGACAAACATTGCAGTCGGTAACAAGTGCCTTTGATCGAAAGATTCTGAGGTTTAATGATTTCTTTGTTGTTCAATTATGACGTTTTTTTTATGTGTTTACCTCAATCTCTGACTTTATCATTTACTGTTATAATCATAGGGTCTACAGTAAATGTAGATGTTTACTGTGTGTAATAGCAGAAATAAGTAACTGGTTTCTGCTTCTTCTTCTTGTTCTTGTTCTTCTCCCCTCCTCTTCTTCGTCTTCTTTTTCTTCACTTCCTCTTCTTCTTCTGCTTCTTTTTCTTTTTCTTCTTCTTTTTCCTCTTCTTCTTCTGTCCCATGACCTTTTCTTCTTCTTATCCTTCTGCTGTTCATAACATCTTCTTCTTCTGCTCCTCCATCTTCACTTCCTTCACTTTCTCTTCTTGTTCTTGTTCGTCATTTCTACTTCTTACTTTTCTTCTTCTTCCTTCTTGTCTCCTTCTCACATCCCTCTTTTTTTCCTATTCCTCTTCTTCATTGTCAAACATCAGCCTGAATATATTACAAAAGTAATTGATCAACTTGTAGTTCATTGTATTTCCCAAAACCGGCAAGGTGAGCATCGCCAACGAAGGTGCACACATCGGCCCTCCCGCTGTGCATCTTTGCAGCAGAATACTCTGCGCCATCATGGAACGAGTCAGCACACACGAGACACGTCCATGAAGACACGTAAATGAGGCATGTCGCATTGTAACAGGGTGTCTTAAGCCAACACTGAAGAACAACGATTATGCAATCGCTGCCGTTGCAGCACCAGAGATCTGGATATTTGATGCACAAGAGGTCTAAAGAAAGCAGTTCTGTGATCAGAGACATCCCCGTTTGGAGATATAATCAAGAAGAGAAACGACTGAAGTGAAGAAAAAAACTGGGGGAGGAAGACTAACGTCTGGTCAGGCACAACATACTGATCAGACATGTTAGTCAAGGTCAGGCACAACATACTGATCAGACATGTTAGTCAAGGTCAGGCACAACATACTGATCAGACATGTTAGTCAAGGTCAGACACAACATACTGATCAGACATGTTAGTCAAGGTCAGGCACAACATACTGATCAGACATGTTAGTCAAGGTCAGGCACAACATACTGATCAGACATGTTAGTCAGGGTCAGACACAACATACTGATCAGACATGTTAGTCAAGGTCAGGCACAACATACTGATCAGACATGTTAGTCAATGTCAGGCACAACATACTGATCAGACATGTTAGTCAAGGTCAGGTACAACATACTGATCAGACATGTTAGTCAAGGTCAGGCACAACATACTGATCAGACATGTTAGTCAAGGTCAGGCACAACATACTGATCAGACATGTTAGTCAATGTCAGGCACAACATACTGATCAGACATGTTAGTCAGGGTCAGGCAAAATATACTGGCCCAGACTATTACCTCGGCTTTCTCGGCGCCATTCCTGGAAACAGGCTGTTTTCATGGCATCCTGGCTAAGGATGTGAAGGGGGGGGGGGTGTGTGGTGTGATCCCCGTAGTAGTGAGCGGAATGCAGATGAAGCCAAGCAAAGCAGAACCGCCTGGAGGACCCCGGTCCACCTTCATCAGTCCGCTCTGGATGGGAGTAAAGCTACTGTAACCCGCTACTTAATGTCCTTTTCAAAGCACACAAAAGAGTAAACCTACTCATTGTGGGCATTCGAAACAAACACGAATGAAGAATGTACATTTTGCAAAGCAGAAATCTGAGCAAAAACGCACCGACAAATGGAGTAAAGGATATAGTGAGGATTGGATGGAGATCAAAGAAGAGCTTGTGACAGGGCGTAATGTTGGGATACCCCTGAACCGATTACGATCGGAAGTACTCAGATGTAGGTTGAACTTGAGAACATGGGGATATTCGGTCAACGATTCCTGCGACCCAACCAACACAATGACCTTCTGTTTAACTGCCCAAGAATGCAGGAATCTTGTTGTTTGGCGGATCTCATATCGGCAAATGAAAGATCGTGCAGTGCAGCTGATTTCTGGTCAAATACGTTGTGATATTTCCGGACATGGAAAGTAAAGTAAGCGAGTAGAAGACATTTAGTCTAGCTGGGCGACCAAACGCTTTTCTCACTTTCATTAAAATATAAAAGAAAGCTATTTGAGTACCTTGATTTTTCTTTCTTTCTTTATTCCTTTCTTTCTTTCGTTCTTTCTTTCTTTCTTTCTGGCATTCGATCTCAAGAGGACGTTGTGTTGTAATTTACAGAGATGCTGCGACCGGTTTGCCTTCACTCAGAGATCCCGATTCTCTTAGCCAGACAGCACGAGTGCAGCCTACATTAAGTACCGCCACTTTGAGATCAGTGTAAGGTATGGGTCAGCTATGGTTCGCTGACCCTGATGCCATGACTCGCTGGCTTCTGCTATTTAATTTACTCCCTGTCATAAATTTGATTCAAAATTATGTTGCTATTTATAAACACGAACGGTTAAGCTGCAATTATAGTTACAAAACGTAACAACAAAATTGAATTGGCAAGACATAGAAGACACAGACACACACAAATTTGATTTTAATTAAATAAATCACAGAAAGGATGAAAGAAAATAAAATAATTCAGCTAATGAATTTATTAACTATAATATCATTATAGCAATTAAAAAATGATTTAGTGCACAATATTGCGTCAACGATATATCTATCTATCTATCTATCTATCTATCTATCTATCTATCTATCTATCTATCTATCTATCTATCTATCTATCTATCTATCTATCTATCTATCTATCTATCTATCTATCTATCTATCTATCTATCTATCTGTCTGTCTGTCTGTCTGTCTGTCTGTCTGTCTGTCTGTCTGTCTGTCTGTCTGTCTGTCTGTCTGTCTGTCTGTCTGTCTGTCTGTCTGTCTGTCTGTCTGTCTGTCTGTCTGTCTGTCTGTCTGCCTGCCTGCCTGCCTGCCTGTCTGTCTGTCTGTCTGTCTGTATGTCTGTCGTCTGTCTATGTTCTTTGCGCACTAAATACGGCGCATAAGGCAAAAACACGTGATCTCCATTTGGAACGGTGTGACGCCACTGTTGCTAGATCTTGTATGGTGCGGAGGTCCATAGTTGAGCTCTCTCGGATGATTGTTCTTCTGAGTGTTTCCTTGGTTCTCCCTCTTTTCCGAACGCCCCTTGGTGTCCATTCGAGTGCTAACAATGGAAGACGGTTGTTGTTCATTCTAAGGACATGTCCGATGTATGTCCATCGTTTTCCGGATGATGGTTGACATGTATAGTTGGTTTGTCTCTGTTCTTATCGAGTCATTACATATGAACTGGTCCCAGCGTATATTCAATAATTTTCTTAAACATTTATTTTAGTTAGTTTTCCAGCGCTTCTGTTGTTTTTCAGCTTTCAAATTCATCTGTCAGGACTGATATTACGATTGATTATTAGTCTTAGCTTGATATGTTTGCTCAGTGTCGTTCATTTCCAGATGTTAGTGAGCTGATTAAAGGCGCACGAGGCTAAAGGATTTTCTAGTGGAAATCTCTTTTGTGATATCTCCAGCTTTTATCATTTTGCTTTCCAGATATGCGTAAACAATGGTGACAATAAAAATGTTAAAAAATCAAATAGGAACAGACAACGACAAAAAAACTGCTCGATGGTAAAGAAATAAGAAAGAAATCAAAATCCATGGAGTGGAAGTAGCTTAATTATCACAATTTAAGGAAGTATTACACCGGTGCAAAAGCAAATCGACATGTGTTATCTGTTGTGCATAAGTCTTGAGGTGTGTGTCATCTTTGCTGCTGTTGTAGTTGTGTTTTTTTTATCCAGTAATGTCTACGCGCTCTTGAAATGTGTTTTACTCTGCTCGCGGGACAGGTGTAGATGTGCTATAAGAAATATCCTTTGAGATGCTGACAGAAACGATTACAATAGGGTTTCCTTTGCCAGATTGACCTATGTGAGCATAACTGGCACGTTAGCAGACGATAAGATCGTCAGACAGACGTCTTCTGTACTTCAGGTAAACGAGTTCTTGTGTTTCCTGTATCGTAAATGGATAATATTTTTTTTCTAGAACGTTCTTACAAACTCAGAAGACTACTCCACACTCTGCAGGCTCTGGTGTGTCTGTGTGTGTGGCGTGGCGTGTATTTCACTTTTTCTTCGTCCTCATACTCTCGATACCAAGCCCTGAAAAGGTCTTTCCAAGAAACAGAATATAGTCCGGAGAACGGAATGCGTTGTGTTGTAGTTTAATGCTTGACTGCCATATTTGCACTTTTCGGTCCTTCACATTGGTATTCAATGAGTAGGGGAGTCGTCTATCCTACAGAGGTTAGACCATACTGCTAATTACCTCATACGATATATTTCTCAATTGCCAAACCCGTGCAGATACTATGACATAGCATTGGGCCAAAGGGGGAGAACTCAGATGCTGCAGGATCCGTAACAACAACATATATTTGTCAGTGCAGCATGGGTTTCTATTTTCGCCTCTGTCACGCATCGAGCACACTAGTAAACCACTTTTGTGCAGAAAGACAGGATCTTGAAATTATTCTTAACAGCAGAAGTGGCTTTTGAAAAGGCCCTCCATTTATATGTGAGCTTTCATTCTTCTAACTGCACGCCAGAACCCACAGTCTTGCCAGACTAAAACTGATTTTAAAAAAAGCCAAACCCTGCCAATAAAGAGTCAAGTTGACAACCCTGTTATTTTATTAGTCTGAACTCCTATTTAGTGGGGACCTCACAGTTTAATCAACAAAAAACATGATCGATTTATCGATTGGCATGGAAATTTGTGATAATCGATATTGCAGATTGCAGTCCTAGCATAAACAAGGAACGTACAAATGCCCACTCTGTGCGCTAGAATGGCAAATAAACAGAAAAGCAATCCTGTGTACACGTTTGTACAAAAGGATATGTCTGAACTTGTCAAAGTAGATGTAGGTTATTACCCATCGCAAACGATGATTGCCACACCATGGGACGTTTTTTTTTATTAATAACGTGATGTGGGCTGTATTTGGATTATGGTGAGGGAGTGAATTCACTGGTCATCAATCTCACTCTCTTGTCCCGAGTTTCCTTGGATCAGTGGCAAGACTTTTGGTCAAGACGACTGGAGGTAACTCATGATGCAGGCACTCTCGTCCCAACTCCCGTGAGACCAGGCGTCGTTTGAAACTTACGGGATTCGATCACCCACCTTTTCCGTTCATCACTGTGTGAGAGACGAGCGTCTTAACCTCTTGACTATACATCGACGACTAAATAAGAGACTGCCGTTTGGAGCGAAGTGTTGGATTTGTATTCTGTTTTATCATCTCCTGTATGATATAAGCAACTGGTTCTATCACTTGCTACTTGTCCGTTTATAACTCACAATAGATCAAAGATTCTTAAAGTTACAGATAGGTAAACTGCAAAAGGTGGTGAGATAGGTCACATAATTAGGTCTCTATGGATACGAGAGGTCATCACTGAATCCATCTCTCAGCAATGGATCAAATAATTTAATCACAAGTGACGTAATGTTACCTGGGCACAGGTGTTGAGAAGCGAATGTTACTAGGCATATGTAGACCATGATTGCCTGCCTATACTATATATATATATATTACATCATCATCAAATGCCATCTCCGATCGAAGGCTGACGGTAATGCATCTTCAGGTGCCTTTGTCCCGGGCCAGGTTGGTACACTCAGTCAAACTGTCCTGACTACATCTTCATGTTGTCTGTCCCCTTCTGTCGCTCTCTGGTCCTTGTGCATTTCACTCTTCCCTCCAAAGTAACTAATATATATATATATATATATACATACATAAGAGAGAGAGAGCGAGAGAGAGAGAGAGAGAGAGCGAAAAAGCAAGAGAGAGACAGAGATAAAGATAAAGAAAGAGAGCGAAAAAGCGATAGGGGGCGAAAAATCGAGAGCGAGAGAGAGAGAGAGAGAGAGAGAGAGAGAGAGCGAGAATGGTGTGAACTTCGTTATTTACCATACTAACATTTGTTATTTACCATACTAACATTTGCAACTAGTTTTCGAGGTGCACGTCCTCTTCCCAACAGAACAATGCATGTAATGGAGATGGAAAAATCTTTTCCTTCCCGTCTTCCTTTTCTTCTTTCCTTTTCTGATAAGCCAATGATGCGAGACCACCATCTGGACGCATCTAAGTCTGAGTACGAATATGCCATGAGATTCGTATCGTTGCCAAGCAAAGTTCGCGAGCCGTTCAACTGGGAAGACACAACGGACTAATAATCTGGGGGTGTGCATACTCGATTGCATGTGTACATAGAAGGTTGGCAAATAGATGGACTGGAAAGACAACAGGCGTATCACTTCGTTGGCTATGCAATCTGTTATAGGTGTAGACAACGTTAAAGTTTTATAGCAGTCTTTATTGCAAAACTCTGCGACACAAGGTCAAAGGGCAGACTCTAAGAAGAAAAGAATATCTATCTATCTATCTATCTATCTATCTATCTATCTATCTATCTATCTATCTATCTATCTATCTATCTATCTATCTATCTATCTATCTATCCATCTATCTATCCATCCATCCATCCGGCTGTCTGTCTGTCTGACTATATTATATCTGTCTACCTGTCTATAGGTCTATCTGTCTTTCTATTTGTCTGCCTGTCTGTCTGACGACATGCCTGTCTGTTTGTCTATCTGCCTCCATTCCTGGCCGTTTGTCTGTGCAAGGAGACAAAAGAAGCATTGAGGTCGACGTGCACTACGTGGACGAGGCGGTTGAACTACCTGTGTATCTACACGAGTAGACGAAGAGCAAGAAAGTCGTAGATGAGGGAGCGCCAGGCAGTAAAGTCAGACTGTTAGGGGCACCTGTTTCTCTTCAGCAAAGACTAGATGCCGGATAGAAGTATGTTGTCAAAGACTTCTCTGTTGTCTGGGGAAAGCAGCTACAAAAGGGACTGAACTGCGGTTGTTCGTATTCAGGCCGGCGTCCCTCTGCTCTGTGCATGATGATGATTCCTTCCTGCTATGCAACTGAAACCTGCCCAGTTGACTAAACTGTTATTAATAGCTGGTGCGGGGCGACGAGATTGGTGCGGATAGGTCAACAGTTTACATATGTTCCACAGAAAGCTGTAATGTTGAATTTTACTGATTTTGGGGAGGATATACATTATAAGGGAGACAGAGGGGAGAAACATGACTTTTATGTGTGTATCCTACAGTAACCACACAGTAAAACAAATTATTAAGAATAATACTCGGGGAATGTGAATGAACAAGTGGGCGACGGGAACAACGGGTCGCAGTGTATTTAGCGAAATGTCCCAGCCAAAAAGTAACTGACATAAATAAACTACATAGAAGAGATCAAAGTCTCATCTTTCAGTTCCGAACAGCACATACCAGAGGTAATAGCCACTACAACCGGTTCAACCCCCAGCAACTGCCCTTGTGCAGACATTGCTCCCATCCTGATGGTACAGGTCGACATCTACTCATTGAGTTCAAGGCGCTTGCGGACATGAGGAAAAGTTTATTTCAAGCACTTCCGACAATTTCAAACAAATTGTACGGAGCTTGTAACTTGATTGTAACTAAATAAGACCTAAATATATATTTTAAAATGGCATTGGGCGGCCAAGAGCAGGCTTGCTCGGCAGTTATGTGCAAATAACGATAATGCTTGTACGGGGGAAAGAAAGGCCAATTTATGGCGAAGCAGAATATGCTGATCAGACATGTTAGTCAGGTTCAGGCAAAACATACTGGACATGACCCTCACCTTGGCTTACATACTTCCCTTCCTGGAAACGGGCTGTTTTCATGGCAGACTGGCTAACATGTTGAGGGATCGACGTGATCGCCGTTGTAGTGAGCAACACGCAGATGAAGCCAAACATAGCAAAGCCGCATGGAAGACCCCAGTCCACCTTCACTAGCTCGGGATGTGAGGAAAGATACGAAAACCCGCCACCTAACGTCCTTTTTAGGGCGCACTTTAGAGTAATCATACTCTTTGCAGGCATTCGCAAACAACAACAACAACAATAACAATAATAACATCCTTGCACGGAATTCAATGACCTCAATTTTTTAAAACAAAACATATTGGACTGGCAAATTCATCCCGTAAATGCCGAATCAATATATGCCCATTATGAGATCAGAAACACGTCCAGGGGGGTCTGACTTCCTCAAAACTGGCTTAAGCAAGCAAGCCATGATCAGCTCCTCAGATTAAAGACTCGTGTTATAGAGAACAAATGATAGACCACTGTTTCCGGTGCACACCACGTGGGTTCGTTTTGATTTCGCTCAAGTGGGGTAAAAACAATATTTCTGCAGTGGCGTTTCCACAGCTGCTGGTAATCCTCTTATTATGGTGGATGTCAAGTGCTGGGCTCGGATGCACTTCATTGCCTTTGAAACTACTGTGCTTATGGTGATATACTGGCTGAAGGGTGATCGTGACTCTCTACAACTTATGGTCGTAATGAAAAATGAACTCCGCTTCATTTGCTCACTCCTCTTCTGCCCCTTTTGACGTGTAAAGGTTGCTTTTATACTTGCAAAGGAGAGTACAGACTAAGAGATGATTGGCATGTTGTGTGTTTGCATAATGGGAGTACTGCATCTAATCACAGACAGACAGATTCTAACACGTGCGTGGTCTCTGGTTCCCTCTCAGTGCTATGTCTGCTATGGGGACCTCTATTTCTATCTCTCTATTCTAGTATCTCACTAGATATGTTTTGTAGTCTATCCTAGCTTCTGCTCTGGTCTATATCCTACCTATTCTTAGATTTTTAACAGGACAACAGCTAACCAGGCTATTATTTTCGAGTTTTGACTGCGGAGGGATCTTTTACGTGAACAGCGTGTACACGCGGCCGCCGAGTCTATGGTTCGTCTCCGATAGGACTAGGAGCGGATATCACTTCCCTTGAGACAAAAGGACACTTTAAACTTGCAGGATTTCGAAATGCAAAATCCATGGTATACATTTTTTTCAGAATTTAGAACATGGAAACATTTTTGATAACGGGAAAGATCGAAGTCAAAATAATGAAAACAGAATATTTTTACCTAGAAGGGCATGTCCGAATATAAGAAGAGAATAAAATTATATAGAATACATTTGTTCCACGCGTGCCTATGTTTAGTTAAGAGCCTGCATCTCTTTTCCATTTTCATTTCCACTCTTTTTTCCATAATTCTCTCAATTTAGCCCACTTCCTTGCTTCTTCTTGTCCTCTTTTCTATTTTTTTGTATACTTTTATATTTTAAATGTTTCATAATTATTTTTAATTTCCTCTACTGTCTTGTTCCCCCTTCCTTCTTATACCCTCCTCAGTCTTCTTCTCTCCTCAACCGTCATATATTATTTCTTGTTTCATTCTATCCTTCCCCTTCCTTTCATCGACCACCCAGTCACTAACTCGTACTCTCTTTCCATCTCTCTCCGATATCGATCCCCCTTTTCGAATTATCTAGCACCTTTCATGCAAAGTCTGCATCTAAGTGTCTCCCTTGGCGGTCATTCGTCCAGCTATTTCTAAACTTGCTGTCTTGTTATATGTTAGTTGTTTTCGCTTGTTCTCTGTCCACGATGAAGCCTTATGGCCGTAACGAAGAAATCTGTATAATTTTGTCCTAGTGTGGTCACCGAGGCATTTACCTATACATATATTTGTATCAACTTTTGAAATTATGCACCGTAGTAGCATTGTTTATTGACCATAAACTCCATTCGTCTAGAGAGCTGTGTTACGGGGTCCATAGCCAGCGATTCCATTTGAGGCCCATATAAGTTTTTAAAGGGTTGCGCAATTGTCACACATATGTTTCAGAATTACTGTTTCATTTAGATGCGTTGTAACATACGGTCTGAATACACGAGTGGTAACATGGGTTGGAAAGAATAAGGCAACTGTAACATCAGACGCATGTCGCACTCATGTGACTTAAGAGAGTTCTGTATTTGGCTAGCAGCTTCAGCGTATAAAACCATTTGTACGATTTTACGAAACCATCACATCGAATGTCAGGATTCAGACTTCCTTTAAACGGGTCATTTGTATTGGGTTGGTCCTGTACTTGACTTAGAGCAAAAATCAGTCAACAGTTGTAGTGGAGCCCTGTACTTCGGGCAACAATATGCCAGTAGTAGGGGTGGAGGGGGTGGGGTAGGGGGGGGGAGAGGCCCAGTACTTGACTTGGAACAAAAATCAGTGAGTCACGTGTTAAAGTGTCCACTGCCTGTGTAGAACAGTAAAGGTAATAAAGTAGTCCCTTCCTCGCTGCCTTTTGCCTTCACCAACCGTCATTTGGGTACATATTTATAGCTGTGTCGACTAGAGTCGCTGTAAGCAGGAGTTGAACCCCGTATCTTTGCCGTGAAAAACAGATGCACTAACACTGCTCTAATGAGCCGATCAATCAATCAATCAATTAACTAACCAATCAATTAACCAATAAATAAATGAATCAATTAACTAATGTTGGTCGTCTTGTTCTTTGTTCGTTCTTTGCTACCAAACCATGAAAATGGCTTTCCAAGTAAGTAGCAGGATGTTGTCCGGAGAACGGAATGCGTTGTATCGTAGTTTACAGTCTCACTGCGATATTTGCACCTTTCTGTCCAACACATCCGTCTTCGGCAGAAAGCCTTTTTTGAGTACCGGGTTAGCCGTCGATCCCTTCTTCTTAGCCAGTCTGCCTGTTGCAGCCTGTTACCCAGGATGACCTCCTGGTGGTGTAGAATGGTCTTGGCAGCTCTGCTTCGCTGGCCCTGACGCTAGCAGTCAGATATGGGTCGCTGACCGCATCAGCTTATGCATCTTCATCCCATTCGGGTCTTTTAAATACAAAAATACTTCAGTGTAGTACCCAGTGTCGGATTAAGACTGTGCAGGACCCATAGCAACATATACTGCGAAGACCCTAGTAAAATTCTCAACTTAAAGTATTTAAAGGAACGAACAGCGCAACATACCGATTAATATATATTTGGAGGTTTATTAACCGACAGAGGCCACAGCCTGCAAAGTTCACCGTCTAATCCAGCACTGATGTTCAACGCCGAAATCCTTGGTACATCCTGTCCAGAAATCTCTTCAATAGTATTAGTATTCATTTTGTTACGCCTAAAGCGATTAGTGAAGATTATGCATAGGGCTAGCAACATTAGCGTGTACAAAATAATTGCAAACAATTGAATTCAGGAGTGTCTAAAAACTGGTAAGACTGAATCAAATGCTCCACCATCTGCAGTGAAAGTTAAGTGAGGATGGTGTCGTACATATTAAGACGTTCAGGGCAAACTATATTCTGGAACAACTGATTGAACAAATTACATCAATTTCATGTAATGGAGGAACAGTCTAACGTCAGGGTCAGATGAAACATACTGACCAAGACCCAACCTGATGACCGTGCACTGAGACCAGTATCTGTTACAGAAAAATGGCCAAGGGTGGTGATCGACGCTGTGATCCGTGTAGTGGTATGTCTGCCGAGAAGCCTTGCATTGCATAACAGCTAGGAGGAGCCAGGAACTTCAGTACGTAAAAGGATGTTCTTTTTCTAGTAATCGCATTTTGATGTTTACACTGTCAGACGGGTTCCCACAATGAACTCGATCGTTGATTAAAGCTCCTCGATAACACCTTGCAGTTTTCAGTTGAGGATATAAAAGGGGGTAAGATCTAACGCCAAGTTCTATCGGAGATGGACGATAAATTCAGAAGCCCCGTGGACAATAGATTCAGAGGTCCCGTTTACACGATGTACCCGTAAAACAAACCCTTGGCACTTGAACACTGAATACAGTAGGCTGGTAGCAGCTGTCCAGAACAATTTCAAATAGAATCCTCTAAGGAAGCTATGGCAGCAGGGCTTCCTGTTTGATTCCTGTTTGAAGACCAGGATTAAGTATTACAAGTAAATTACAACTTTGGGCCATCTTCTTTAACTGGTTGTACAGGCAACAGTCCTGTAATACATGACCAGCAGATTGTTAACTTCGTTGACATGTGCACAGTTGTGAAGCAGACACGTAGGCAGAGACACTTCAAACCGTCTACCAGAGAAATATTTCAAGAACAAAAAAACTCAGAAGCAACTAAGAAAACATACAGTTTCTTCCAAACCTCTTCTATGTTATCAGCCTTGTCACGTGGTCAGACCACACAGGGACATGTTGTTCCATGTTTAACTACACTCATAATTTGTTTTTCTATATGCGTCATTCCCCAAGGAGCTAGCTTTGGCAGACATAATCTCTATAGTGTTCTGTTCCCACAATTTCATGTAGTTTATTATTTTTGCAGACCAAAAAGATATCAGTATGCGATTTTGGCTTTATTCTTACAGACCTGGAAACCATCAAGATTGCATAACTGTAAACAAAAAGAATTGTATCTAATGTTGGAGATCGTGAATCTGTGGTAAGGGTTCTCAAACTTTTAGCCCTTGTAATCTGCTCATATCGCTTATATAAGTCATTGGAGATGTACTGGGCTAGTAGTAACACGCACCGGGACACCCAACTGGAAATGTGTATCTGACTTGTAGTTACAAAAGGTAATGTAGTGGAGAATGAAGCCGCCGCCCTCCCCTTCCCCATCCACCAACTTTACCATCTACTCCATTGAAGTTTCCAACACTTCATCCACGACAGCAATATATGCTGAGACATTACTTTGACTTTTTATTCTACTGCTGCTCGCTATCATAATCACCATCATCATCACCATATTATCGTTCTCGCGTCACGAGACGGAGGCATACGACCATCACTAGTCTCAATAAATCAATCAATCAAGCATTCAAAATCGTTCAGCTCCCTGCGGAGCACATGTATTCAACAAATACACGCCAAGTGCTCCTGCCCTGGACCAATCGCCCTAGCACCATACACGTCTTCGCTGTTTCCGTTATGTTTGTCTCCATCTTACTCTCTCTGTCGTTTGTTCTCCTTTACTTCTCTTACCATGATGATTCCAGAACAGAGACTGTCATGTAATAGTATCAGCTGGTTTCCTTAATGTCTGTCCTTATACCCCCCCCCCCTCCGCAAACCCATCGCAGTCTCCCCCTATCATGTCTCACTGATATCTGTCTGGTTCTCTACAAATGTCATACATTAGTGATCTTATCAAATCATTTCAATCTATCTATTCTGAGCAGGCACCTTTCAAATGTAAATTTGTACCTTTTATGTTGATGCATTAACGTTCTCTGTTCTTTTTTTTTCAGAGCCATACAATAAATCGAACTTTACAATATCAAGTTGAAGCGTCATATTTTGATGTTTGGCCTAATTTCTATCTTTGCCCCATGCGTTCCCGACCCGAATCCAATGAAAACTCTTATCAACTTAAGTATTCTTATATTGATATGTTTATCTACTTCGTCTATACTTTTAGCAAGATTTATGAATAATTTCACGTCGTGTGGGAGTATGTCTTCCAACACTATTTGTTTATCATTTGTAGAACGAAGGATACAAGCCTTGGAGACTAAATGTTTCCGAAGACTTTTAAACGCCAAGTACAAAATCAAGTTACAAATGAGGAAATACGAGATATAATTATAACATCAATAGGACCTTAGGAGGACCTCTTGGCAACTGTCAAAAGAAGGAAACTCGCTTGGTACGGTCACATATCGAGATCAAATGGTCTTGCAAATACAATCCTCCACGGAAAGGTGCAAGGTAGACGACGAAGGGGCCGGCCCAAAAAGAAATGGGAGGACAACATAAAAGAATGGACCAATCTCCGACCAGAAGAGTAACAGGCAGAGGCCGCTAACAGAGAAGGGTGGCGTGGTATTGTGACGATGTCTTCATATGTGCCCCAACGACCTCACCGATTACGGGATGTCCTGACCTGACCTGGTTGCATTTATTGTCATATCTTTGTTTTTGGAATCAAGATGCTGAGTAGCGCATGAGCTGCAGTGAACGGCAACTCATAACTGACTACTATCGTCAGGGCCAGCGAACAAAAGCTGCCAAGACCCTTCTACACCTCCACGCGGTGATCCTGGATAACAGGCTGCAGCAGGGCAGACTGGCTAACGAGAAGGGATCGAAGAGGGAATGCTAACCCGGTACTCAAAAAATTCTTTATGAAGTCGGATGTGTATGACCGAAAGGTGCAAATATCGCAGTCAAGCTGTAAACTACGACACAACGCATTCCGTTTTCTGGACTACATTCTGCTATTTAAGCCCTTTCAGTGTTTGGTAGTGGGAGATTGAGAACGAACGGAGCCAAGCCATATCTTTATTTTCTCTCTGTATATTCTGTCGATTATAAAACATAAACGTCAATTATTGTAAAAGTATGGATCGTCAAGTTGTTTACTTCTTCTTCTTCTTCTTCGTACGCTGTCAGACGTCAACTGTTGTTTTGTTCAATTGTCTTGCGTTGTCGTCTTCAATATCCAGTCTACAGTAGCAAGAGCAATAGTGGTCAGAGACATCCCTGTGGGACACCCTTTCTTATAGCAAAACACTCCGAAAGCTGACCCGTGGTAGAACTGCATATGCCATATCTTTCAGTTATTTTCTTAATTATGTTAGCAAAGTTTAGGGGAACTCCATAAAACTTCATCAACTTCCAGAGTAATTCTCTGTCTAAGCTGTCAAATTCTCTATCTAAGCTGTCAAATTCTCTATCTAAGCTGTCAAATTCTCTGTCTAAGCTGTCAAATTCTCTATCTAAGCTGTCAAATTCTCTATCTAAGCTGTCAAATTCTCTATCTAAGCTGTCAAATTCTCTATCTAAGCTGTCAAATTCTCTATCTAAGCTGTCAAATTCTCTATCTAAGCTGTCAAATTCTCCATCTAAGCTGTCAAATTCTCTGTCTAAGCTGTCAAATTCTCTATCTAAGCTGTCAAATTCTCTATCTAAGCTGTCAAATTCTCTATCTAAGCTGTCAAATTCTCTATCTAAGCTGTCAAATTCTCTATCTAAGCTGTCAAATTCTCTGTCTAAGCTATCAAATTCTCTATCTAAGCTGTCAAATTCTCTATCTAAGCTGTCAAATTCTCTATCTAAGCTATCAAATTCTCTATCTAAGCTGTCAAATTCTCTGTCTAAGCTGTCAAATTCTCTGTCTAAGCTGTCAAATTCTCTATCTAAGCTATCAAATTCTCTATCTAAGCTGTCAAATTCTCTATCTAAGCTGTCAAATTCTCTATCTAAGCTGTCAAATTCTCTATCTAAGCTGTCAAATTGTCTATCTAAGCTGTCAAATTCTCTGTCTAAGCTGTCAAATTCTCTGTCTAAGCTGTTAAATTCTCTGTCTAAGCTGTCAAATTCCCGTCATAAGCCACGCATTGCGATGTAAAGTGCTGAGTTTTATTGCACACTTTGTTCTACCTTTCTTCTCTGTGCAGCAATCTGGTCTGAGCAGAACCTATTCTGTTGATATCATGCCTGTTCTTCTATTAACTATTTGTCTATGTCCGCTTACAATCCCCCTTGTGTGGTCCTGCTCAGTATTTTTCCCATCACAGATAGTAACATTTTAACGCTTTAATGTGTACTATGTAGCAGATCTATCTGCGAGACAAAAGTGTGTCAAAGACAACAGCGAAGAAATGGACACCGATGTTTAAAGAAGGACATAGGTTAACACAACAATCTGCACCTGACCTGGTCTCGGACGTGAGTTAACACAACAATATGCGCCTGACCTGGTCTCGGACGTGAGTTAACACAACAATATGCACCTGACCTGGTCTCGGACGTGAGTTAACACAACAATATGCGCCTGACCTGGTCTCGGACGTGAGTTAACACAACAATATGCGCCTGACCTGGTCTCGGACGTGAGTTGACACAACAATATGCACCTGACCTGGTCTCGGACGTGAGTTAACACAACAATATGCGCCTGACCTGGTCTCGGACGTGAGTTGACACAACAATATGCACCTGACCTGGTCTCGGACGTGAGTTGACACAACAATATGCGCCTGACCTGGTCTCGGACGTGAGTTAACACAACAATATGCGCCTGACCTGGTCTCGGACGTGAGTTGACACAACAATATGCACCTGACCTGGTCTCGGACGTGAGTTGACACAACAATATGCGCCTGACCTGGTCTCGGACGTGAGTTGACACAACAATATGCACCTGACCTGGTCTCGGACGTGAGTTGACACAACAATATGCGCCTGACCTGGTCTCGGACGTGAGTTAACACAACAATATGCGCCTGACCTGGTCTCGGAAGATCTTTCGTTAACTCACGTCCTTCTTTAAACATCGTTGTCCAGTTCTTCACTGTTGTCTTTGACACACTTTTGTCACCATACACTGCCTGCATTCTGCGATGAATGTCAACTGGTCGACATTCTTCAGCTGTTAGGAACCGAATCATCGCTCGCTGATCAACTCTGGACGGATTCCGTATCACGCCCGCCGTGTTTTCAACGGTCTGCTGAGGATAATATCAGTAGGTGGATAATGAAATTTTACAAACTTGACGATTGGTATGTGGTGTTTACACCAGAAGTGACGTCATCGTGCGTATCGTACATATATTCACTTGTTGCATTTTAGTCAGGTTTCATTTGATTACACTTGGTATTTTCACAACTTGACTAAATAGCTTTTCGTCCAATTTATTTTTATGTCCGTTTCGTGAACTTTACCAAGTAATTTATTACATATCCATGCTCAATTGTCAATATCTGCTTTGACTGATTTTACCAATATATCATCTGGGTCAGTTGTTTTTATCCATCCATTAGAAGCATTGCCGCGTTCTTAATTTCTTTCTTGTTGGTTTCTCGCAATTAAAATACAGTTCTGTTTCAGCTGCTTGAATGTGTTGGAGATCTCGTAGAGTTGTCCGTTTTAAAAGTTCTTCAAAATGTTCTGCTCATCTCTTCATCTGCTTATTTCCGTTGCTAATAAAATTGCCTTCCTTATCTGTAATAAAGCCATTTACCTGCTTATATTTTCCTCCTGATTTCTTTGTGCTATAGTACGGGTCTTTCATATTTCCTTTTACTGTAGCTTCCTCTGTTCTCTTGCTAAGTCATCCATATGTTTTCTCTAATCTCTGTTAATGTACTTTCTTACTTCTTTGTTTAGCTCTAGTATTTCCGGTTTTACTTCTATTCAAATCTGCCTTTTTTATTTTTCTTTCCTGTAACTTTGCCAAAATTTATGTTGTGATCCATGCTTTGTGTTCTCTTTTGCCCCAAACTTCTCCATAAGTCCATATATTTGTAATTTGTCACCAGCGCTCTTTTGAATTCTTCAAATTGTTTTAACACAAGAAACCTATTTAATAGCGTGACTTAAATTGTGTCTTGTTCGTCCTTGTTCAAAAGTAATCCCACATTGGACTGTTGTCCCTGGATACATATTTTGTGTTTATGTTTATGTTTGTGTTTATGTTTCTGTTTCTAAGAATAGATGTCCCTGCACTCTCAGCAAATGGCGCATGGATTGGATTATGATTGTCCCTGGAGCTCGCTGATTGTACACTCTCTTGCTCCGTCCTCTCACGCGCCCTACTCCGCTCTAACCTCGTTTAATGCAACACGTTGCAGCCTGTCACTCGCTGCTTCATCGGAATTCTCATCTAACAGGTGGTCATTGATTGATTTCAAAATGTATATCTATTAAGTTTTATTGTTATTTCGGCTATCAGAAGATGGTAGTCTGATGTCGTGTCTCCTGCGTTAGACCATATAATGATGATCTCAACTTCCTATTTATACACATAGGCCAATCTGGGTTTTCTGCTTTGGATGGCTGAGCTGTATATTTCGTTTTTAGTTCACTTGTTCATTTTGTTAAAATATTTGTGGCTTAAAATGACAACATGATGGGGTAGCACAACTCTCTTTAGCTGCTCTTCCTGCACGTTTGGCAGATGTACAGTCTTACTATTCTTTCCTCCCCCTTCGGACTCCGGCAACAGTCGATCTCATTGCGCAAGTGACTAGTTGTAGTTCTGCTATAGTCGTTTGTTTTACATTATGAGTTTGCTAGCCCAAAGTACACTCTTACTTTTGTTCATCTTTTTTTACGTCATGCTGAGAATGTAGAGGCACGTAAAGATAGTCCGTAGCTGTTGATGACAACGTGTAAACTTGTATCATTTTGGGGACAACTTGCGGGCTTGTGACAGTTTGGGACAACTTGTGGATTTGTGACAGTTTGGGGACAACTTTTGGGCTTGTGTCAGTTTCGGGACAACTTGGGGGCTTGTGACAGTTTGGGGTCAACTTGTGGATTTGTGATAGCTTGGGGACAACGTGCGGGCTTGTGTCAGTTTGGGGACAACTAATTGATTTGTGACAGTTTGGGGACAAATTTTGGGCTTGTGTCAGTTTGGGGAGAACTTGTAGGCTTCTGGCAGTTTGGGGACAACTTGTGGATTTGTGACAGTTTGGGGACAGCCTGTGGGCTTGTGACAGTTTGGGGACAACTTGTGGGCTTGTGTCAATTTGGGGACAACTTCTAGATTTGTAACAGTTTGGGAACAACTTGTGGGTTTTTGACAGTTTGGGGACAACGTGTGGGCTAGAGTCAGTTTGGGGACAACTTGTGGGCTTGTGTCAGTTTGGGGGACAAAATTTATTACTAAGTCAAATTGAAGACAATTTGTGTGAATGTAAATTTTGGGACAAAGCGTGCGATTGTGTCCCTTTGGGGACAACTTGTAGGCGTGTTTATCTACCTATCTACCTATCCCTCCCTTCCTCCATCCATCCATCCATTCATCCATCCATCTACCTGTCTGTCTGTCTGTCTGCCTGTCCATCCATCTGTCTGCCCCCTTGCCTTCCTGCCCTTCAGCATGCCCCTCTGCTGCCCGTCCGTCCATCTGTCTGTCTATGTAATCTGTAATTCTGTCTGTATGTCCATCGCAAACTGATTCACTTAATATGCGATCTAGTACCTTTTCTCCAGTTTGAAATAATTATCCTTTGTTCTTATTTCTGTCTTCCCCCCCCCTCTCTCTCTCTCTCTCTCTCTCTCTCTATCTATCTATCTATCTATCTATCTATCGTTCTCTCACTCATTATCAATGTGTATGAGTCTCTCCATCTTTCTCTTCCTCTTACGTAATCTCTTAATCTCTCTCTCTCCCTCTCTCTCTCTCTCTCTCTCTCTATCTATCTATCGTTCTCTCACTCATTATCAATGTGTATGAGTCTCTCCATCTTTCTCTTCCTCTAACGTAATCTCTTAATCTCTCTCTCCCTCTCTCCCTCTGCCTCTCTGATAGTTAGTTTTAAGGAAAAGTAATTGCACACCTTTCTTGCACAATATGGGAGTATAAGGACGCGTGTAAACACATTTTGTGTGAAATTACATTTCCTTACATTTTCCCAGAACTCGGCTATAAATATCGGTTCTCATCCATTGTGTCGTACATACGAAAACGTTTCCGAAAAAGCACCAGTTCTGAATGGATGAGCAATGATGGAATGACAATTATAGTTTTCATAAGTTGTTTTGACCTTGACGAAAAATACCCATGTAACTTTTACGAATACTCTCGAACAGAAGTTATAGAAGTTTGTGTGTTGGATAACGTAATGTATTGGATTGTAAAATATGACAGACATTCATTCTCTCTCTCTCTCTCTCTCTCTCTCTCTCTCTCTCTCTCTGTCTATCTTATCTCACACACACACATACACACACATACACAACACACATTTACAACACACATACACTTACATAAGGACAACACACGCATACATACTGCATCTGTTATCTTTAGAATGATTTCCCCTTACACAACAGCGGAATCCAGCTTCTACCGACTGCCTATAATCCACTGTTGCTTGTAGGAGAATACAGTCGTATGCACAGTGTTACGCCTCACTTCAAGAACACCAAAGATGGTGCCGTACCGGCTGCGGCTTTAACATTGCCCTGGTGTTTTAGTTCATTATGGGTGCTGCCAGACGACGGATTTGCCTAGAATTCACACTAGTTTTCCATGTGGGCTAGTTATATCGTCTATTTTTAGTGTTTTCTTCCCTCCGATTATCCTGGCCTTGACATTGACTGTATGAAATATTACTACATTTAAGCCTGTGTCGTATTTTCACGGTCAAGTGCGCACGGCTGAATTTCACGAGATTGGCCCACTTCACCCTAACTACAGACAATGTCGGTTTTAGTGTGACTGTGAAAGGTAGACATGGAACTATAATGGACACGTCGCCCGGAAGAGACTCCCAACACATCACTCAGACTCTGAGTTATGACCCTTTGACCTCTTGTGGTTATGCGAAAGACAAGACACACAACTACAGATGTCAATTTCCTCTGCCCCCTTCCTCCCCCACCCCTCACACATCCTCTGCTGCCTTGCAAGATAGCTTTTCACGCGAAAGTCTTTATGAGTAAAACATGAGGAAAAAATCTGCATTGTGCTCTCTCCAGTCGTTTCGATAAAATCTTGCCACACGTCTGATCAGTATGTTGTGCCTGACCCTGACTAACATGTCTGATCAGTATGTTGTGCCTGACCCTGACTAACATGTCTGATCAGTATGTTGTGCCTGACCCTGACTAACATGTCTGATCAGTATGTTGTGCCTGACCCTGACTAACATTGCTGACCATTATGTTGTGCATGACCCTGACTAACATTTCTGATCAGTATGTTGTGCCTGACCCTGACTAACATGTCTGATCAGTATGTTGTGCCTGACCCTGACTAACATGTCTGATCAGTATGATGTGCCTTATCCTGACTAACATGTCTGATCAGTATGTTGTGCCTGACCCTGACTAACATGTCTGATCAGTATGTTGTGTCTGACCCTGACTAACATGTCTGATCAGTATGTTGTGCCTGACCCTGACTAACATGTCTGATCGGTGTGTTGTGCCTGACCCTGACTAACATGTCTGATCGGTATGTTGTGCCCGACCATACCTCCCTCAACAATCAAGACAGGTGATAATTACAACACTACAATTATTGTGGTTATTTGGCAATGATGAACTGAAGCAGAGTCTGCCGGCTAAGATGAAGTGTTAGAGACTTCAATTTAATATATTTCAGTAGAGGGGGGAAAAGAGGAGGGGGGGGGTATTTGGGATTTGAGTAGTGACTAATAATCTGTCCCCCCCCCCCCCCCCGTGATGTTTTAACCAAAATATGTCCAGAACATGTAAACAGCTGTCCAGACTGTAATCCGTTGAGACTGAGGATTGCACCTGGCCTCTTTACCGGGGATTGCAAGGGCGGTAATAACTCGGCTGCACAGACGCTTACAATGTTTTAGGACACCCCCCACCCAAACCTACAATATGACAACGTTTAAATCCATCGATCCACTTCTTCGTGGCGCGGATTAACCGCTCACGCGGTGTGTTTGCACAATTCAGTGACTTTCGATTTTTAGCCGTTCCCAGACCCTGAAGGTGTTGGTTTGACTCTCCGGCACGTGTGACGGAAATCTGTGCAACATGTTCCCGAAGGTGAGGGCTTCGGTTGAAACGGGGCAGTTGCCGCGCCTAGGCTGTGTGACTATTGTACGTACTTACCTGGTCATCGGGTAGACAAGGTGGTAGACCGCTCACTTCTCTCAACTAAGATTCAATCCCGTTAACGATGCGCTTAAACCAACCCATCTGTAAATGGGTACTTGGCCTACGACAGTTTTGGTGATGGTCCATTTGCAAAAGGGAAATACAGTAAACGGCAACCATTGTCGACCATTGTCGACTTCATCTACGTAGGCATCAGATCTACCTCTGTCGTGCGTAGCAGTGCTGACATCGTCAGAAGGATCAGTATAGCAGTCCCTGCACGGGTCTGAGCCTAACAGAGGTAAGGATCAGTATGGCATCTTGGTCTATGAATTCCCTGCACGTGGTCTGAGCCCAACAGGCTCAATCTGGATACCCAAGTGCGCCTTTACAAATCACTCGTTAATCCAATCCTTATATATGGCTACAAAACTTAGGCAGCCTTGCTAAGAGCGCATAAGTCTTGAAGTCTTCCGTATGCCCAGTCAGAGGACCATCTTGGAATCCACTGGTATGGTCTGGTTATCAACTCCGAGATCGTCCGACAAACACATCTCTTCTTCTTCTTCTTCTTCTTCTTCTTCTTCTTCTTCTTCGTACGTCAACCTTTATTTTTTCTAAAAAAGCAGCGGTCATCATGAGGCTGTCGACACTGTCATAGAGCTTGTCTAGTGTTACCACTGGTGATGGCCACATCTGCTCTCTCTGGTCCTCGTATGTCGGGCAGTTTTGCAGCAAATGCGCAGCGGTCATTTTCCCGGTACCACACGGGCATTCGTCGGTGCCATCTATCTTCATTTTGTTGAATAGGTGGTACCTCAGTCTATTTTGGCCAGTGCGAAGTCTGATGACCACGACCTGCTCTCTTCTGTTCAACTGGTAATAGGCATCGTTTTTTGTGTAGTCAATATGTTCTGTTTCACATTTGGTCATATATCTAGCTCTAATAAGTCGTTTTAACTCTTCGTATGTCATACTAGTATCTGGTTGTGGTAGTCTTGCACCTTCTTTTGCCAGTCTGTCTGCCTCTTCGTTGCCTTGAATGTTGCAGTGGGATGGAACCCACTGTACCACTACCCGTTTTGGTGCGGATTGCTGGCATAGTTGACAGAGTACTGCTCTTAAATCATTAAGTTCAGTATTTTTCTGGCTTTTTAGTGCTGTGACTACGGCCAATGCATCTGTAAGCACGACTATATGGCTTTCATTCCTTTTACCTGTCACCATTTCTTCCGCTGCCGCCCTCAGTGCCGCTGCCTCCGTTCTGAAATTGCTCGACAAAACACAACTCGAGAATATTGTTTCTGATGGACGGTAGGTACGACTGTGTCCCACAAGAATGCATTTACAGATTCGTCCGTCAACACCTGGCTGCGACTAATGGCCAACAGCTCATCAGAGCTGTACACCTCTTTGACTTCGACCATTAATATGGTGGTCACAGATAATCGACACGACGGATTTAGGTTATCTAATCAGATTATTATATTATTATGTTTAGAGAAAGAAACCCAGCAGGGAAGAGATTTTGCTACCCATCTTAAAAAGAAAAGAGATCTAGTGCGGTTAAGCCTCCAACACGTTATCCTCGACAACAGTGTTAGAACCACCTTTACCTTAGCGGTTGATGGAAAAGTGTTATAAATTGTGTGGATGTCCAACATCCGTTAGACTTTCAGAACCCGGTAGAACTGTTATGTATCGCTCTTACAGATAGCCATATCTATAAAGTTTTTGTCAGAAATCGGTTTCAGTTCAGTTCGAGTGCCATCTCCGCATCTAACGTCGACTGCACTATATCTGCAGTGTACTCTATCTCTTGCCGTAATGGTACAATCTGACAGGCTTCTAGTCCTTCTTCTTCTTCTTCTTCGTACGCAGTCAGACAGTAACCATTATTTTTTCGAAAAAAGCGGCGATCATCCTGAGGCTGTCACCGCTGCCATAGAGCTTGTCTTGCAGTTCCACTGGTGATGGCCACATCTGCTCTCTCTGATCCTCGTATGTCGGGTAGTTCTGCAGCAGATGTTCAGCTGTCATTTTACCGGTACCGCACGGGCATTCGTCGGTACCACCTATCTTCAATTTGTTGAATAGGTGGTACCTCAGTCTATTGTGGCCAGTGCGAAGTCTCAAGTCAACGACCTGCTTTCTTCGGTTCAACTGGTAATAGGCATCGTTTTTGGTGTAACCAGTATGTTCGGTTTCCCATTTGGTCATGTATCTGGCTTTGATAAGCCGTTTTCACTCTTCGTACGTCATACTAGTATCTGTTTGTGGTAGTCTTGCACCTTCTTTTGCCAGTCTGTCTGCCTCCTCGTTGCCTTGGATGTTACAGTGTGACGGGACCCACTGTACCACTACCCTTTTTGGTGCGGACTGCTGGCCCAGTTTGCAGAGTGCTGCTCTTAAGTCATTAAGCTCAGTGTTTTTCTGGCTTTTTAGCGCTGTGACTACGGCGAGAGTATCTGTCAGCAGGACTATATGGCTCTCATTTTCACTGTGTGTCACCATTTCTTCCACTGCCGCCCTCAGTGCATCTGCCTCCGCTCTGAAATTTCTTGTGTACTTACCAGTAGCGAATGACAGTGTTATTTTTCTGCCATTTGGTAGGTTCAGGAATGTTCCTGCCCCTCCGTTCTGTGTAGTGTTTGTTACAGAACCGTCGGTGTATGCATGGGTCCAGTCCATGCTTGGGTAGCTTTTCGATATAAAGCTTAGGGTAGTATCTCTCCTTTCTTTTTCAGTCTGGCAGTTTTTGTTTCCTTCTTCTTCTTCTTCTTCTTCTTCTTCTGCGTACGCAGTCAGACAGTAACCATTATTTTTTCGAAAAAAGCGGCGGTCATCCTGAGGCTGTCGCCACTGCCATAGAGCTTGACTTGCAGTTCCACTGGTGATGGCCACATCTGCTCTCTCTGATCCTCGTATGTCGGGCAGTTCTGCAGCAGATGTTCAGCGGTCATTTTACCAGTACCGCACGGGCATTCGTCGGTACACCCTATCTTCAATTTGTTGAATAGGTGGTGCCTCAGTCTATTGTGGCCAGTGCGAAGTCTGAAGACAACGACCTGCTCTCTTCGGTTCAACTGGTAATAGGCATCGTTTTTGGTGTAACCAGTATGTTCGGTTTCCCATTTGGTCATGTATCTGGCTTTGATAAGCCGTTTTGACTCTTCGTACGTCATACTAGTATCTGTTTGTGGTAGTCTTGCACCTTCTTTTGCCAGTCTGTCTGCCTCCTCGTTGCCTTGGATGTTACAGTGTGACGGGACCCACTGTACCACTACCCTTTTTGGTGCGGACTGTTGGCCCAGTTTGCAGAGTGCTGCTCTTAAGTCATTAAGCTCAGTGTTTTTCTGGCTTTTTAGCGCTGTGACTACGGCGAGAGCATCTGTCAGCAGGACTATATGGCTCTCATTTTCACTGTGTGTCACCATTTCTTCCACTGCCGCCCTCAGTGCATCTGCCTCCGCTCTGAAATTGCTTGTGTACTTACCAGTAGCGAATGACAGTGTTATTTTTCTGCCATTTGGTAGGTTCAGGAATGCTCCTGCCCCTCCGTTCTGTGTTGTGTTTGTTACAGAACCGTCGGTGTATGCATGGGTCCAGTCCATGCTTGGGTAGCTTTTCGTTATGAAGCTTAGGGTAGTATCTTTCCTTTCTTTTTCAGTCTGGCAGTTGTTGTTTGCAATACCTGGTATATTTTCTACCACCTCTGGAAATATATCCTGCCTCCAGGTAGGTTTTCGTACAGTAGTGATGGGTTTTGGTGTTGTTAGTGCGTTTATGGGATCTTAGTGCATCTTTGCTTTGGCTATTTCTGCAAAGTTTCTCCGCTTTAGTTTCCTATTTCCCAAAATGTTTAGTCTCTGGTGCATTGGATGTACCTTTCAGTATAACACATCAGACTCCAGCAAGCACTTTTTTAGTACCGGGTTAGCATTCCCTCTTCGATCCCTTCTCCTTAGCCAGTCTGCCCTGCTGCAGCCTGTTATCCAGGATCACCGTGTGGAGGTGTAGAAGGGTCTTGGCAGCTCTTGTTCGCTGGCCCTGACGCTAGCAGTCGTCTATGGGTCCCTGACCACTGCAGCTCATGCGTTGCATGACTACGTACTCTGTGTTTTATGATTTGTGTTGTCTGTTCTTTGCTACATGTAATGTGTTTAATTGGTGTATATTTTTAAGCATTTGTCGCTTTGTCAGTCCTTTTAATTCAACAGTCGCATAGTTTTTCGCACAATGAGCAAAGCATCTCTCGTGGCGTAATCACTAGCTGTCCCAGCCTTCACACAATATTCCTTCGTGACTCATCCCGACTATAATAACAGCATTTACACGAATCGACAAGCAGGTTTCTGAGTGCTTGTTCTAGCTAGTGTCGGTGATTGCTACGTGATGGAAGCAGACACTTTTGTAATAAATTAATGATTCGATTTTATGTCAACGGAGATAGAAGGTATGAGCGCATTTAAATACACTTTGATCACGTCGCTTCAATGACACAAATATTGAAAACCACATATTTTTTAAAACTCGAATCAGTTCATTGAATTACGAGATAAATAGAGAGATAGATAGATACAGAGAGAGAGAGAGAGAGAGAGAGAGAGAGTGAGAGTGAGAGACGGGGAAAGTGTTGGAGGGATGGATGGATGGATTAATGGATAGATGGGTGGATGGATAGATAGATAGATAGATAGATAGATATATAGATAGATAGATAGATAGATAGATATAGATTGATAGATAGATAGATATATAGTTATATAGATAGATAGATAGATAGATAGATAGATAGATAGATAGATAGATAGATAGATAGATAGATAGATAGATAGATAGATAGATAGATAGATAGATAGAGAGGCGGGCAGGCAGGCAGACAGACAGACAGACAGATCGATGTAGATTGAGCGTGACAGCACTCACTCGCTAACACAAACACATAGTTGTGGTGGCTGCTGCGGAAAATCAAAGGTTACATATAACATAAGAGAGAAGGATTGGCCACCTAACAAAGCAAATGCAGTGATGTAGTAGCTGTCGTTGTTACTAAATCACTCACATTCAGACAAATAAGAAGGAAGAAAATATCAATAATATAATCCTACTGACAATAACCAAGGAAATATCGCAATATGGGACATGAGATCATCATCATGTAGCATGTTCTTTACAGGTCGTCGCTCCATCACAGCCTGTCTGATAGAAACTCGATCTCTTACCAAATCTCCAGCTTGCACCAGAGCTATGCCCAAGCATTCCTTGACATCTTTGTGCCATTGCCTTCTTGGTCTGCCTCTGTCTCTCTTACTCGGTCACCATACGTTCCATTAATTCTCTCTCAAGACCATTGTGTCTTTTGATGTGACCAAAGTTCCCTGTTCATGGTGGAATGTATGAGCCAGTTCTCCTCTATGTTCAACTTTTGTCCAATATATGTATTCTTCTTTTTGTCCGTCCATGGTTTTCTTAGGATTTTTCTATAACATTCAGACTCGAATGACTCTATTCACTTCCTTGAAGTTTGGGTAACTGTCCATGTTTCGCAGTCGAGAAACATACATGTTCTCAAAATGTTCACTTTTGATGTTTTGCTGGTATTCTGCCATAGTTTATTCAGACGGTGCAGCCTCTGCATTGTCGTTGCCAAACTTTATCCGATTTCTTTTGAGCAGTTGCCATTGTATTTCCAATTCTGGAGCGAAATATTCGAAGTTCGAGACCTGCTATATTTCCACACTCCCAATTTTTAATTTATGTTGACTTCTTGTTTTGTCGGTTGTTATTTTCTTTGTGTTGTTACGAAGAAGTTTTGATCTTCGCTGTATCTTTTTACGACTACAATTAAATGCTCTAATCCATCTGCACTGTTTGATAGTTTCACTGCGTAAATAGATCGAAATTTTCGATATTCTCATCATTGAAATGATATACTTCGAAAATGGATCATAGTCAATAGAATAAATATAGTAGGAATACGAAGACACATAAACGGGTGAAGAATGCATTGGTATACATGGGTGGTATAGGCATATGACAAGAATGATTCACGATATATAAGCCGCAAAAACCTACAACACCAGGCAGCAGAGTTACAGAGTAAAAGGAAGAAATCGAAACAGTGTGATTGACTCTGTTAGAGAAAGACTACAGAGTCATGAAATGAAAGTAACAGTGGTTTCGCAGATCGCACACACAAAATGGCACCACCTAACCGCTTCTTCATCTGTATGCATTAAACTCGAATTACTAATTCATCTATATATTTATCAATTCATCCACCAATCTATTAATGAATCAATCCATTCATCCATCCATCCATCTACTCATCAATTTCTCTGCATGCCTGGATACATGGAACCCCTAACCCCGAGTCCAGATTACATATGCATCTTTCATCCATTCATCCATCGCACTGTCTATCTGCCCACCCAATTCACTGCCTGCGCTCCGCCTAACACCCCCCCCCCCCCCCCGCTGCTTCACTACCTATCTGTATGCAAGAATCGCCGAACCCAGATCACACTGAACCCGACAACCCTCCTGCCAATAATGTCACCCCATAATCCTCTTGTCCTTGAGGAAAAGCCTCATTCCCCCTATTGATTCTGTCC
This sequence comes from Ariolimax columbianus, assembly GCA_036924085.1. Lineage (NCBI taxonomy): Eukaryota > Metazoa > Mollusca > Gastropoda > Stylommatophora > Arionidae > Ariolimax > Ariolimax columbianus. The sequence continues at coordinate 31,203,230 of JAVGWX010000006.1, forward strand.
TTACGCCTGTTGAGTTCACGTCTGTAGCACACACAAGTGTACGTTGTTTATGGACAGACTACGCGCGCTCATGAAGTCTTCGGTTAACCGAGTTATTCAAGGTCACACCGGGCATTATGTAAAGGACATTTCTTATCACCATCATGTGTCTTGCCTCACATCGGCGACGATCAATTTGTTCCACCACGATCAGTTTATTTAAGCATTTCAGCAGATGTACATGTCTGTGTGAACCAATTGACCTTGTTTTGAAATTCCACATATATTTCTTTGTCTTCTTAAGATTTCCTTTCACTTAACCTCTACCGTTGTCACTAGGTTATACAGAACCCTCTCCTTCAAGTGTGTGTTCAGTTAATGTTTGCCGTCTAGCAGTAATTAATTTTGTTCCGTGATTTATTTATATCTTTTATTGTCATTGTATAATTAATAATCTACTCAGAAAGAAGGAAACTCGCTTGGTAGGGTCACTTATCGAGATCAAATGGTTTTGCAAATACCCTCCTCTCCGGAAAGGTGCAAGGCAGACGACGAAGAGGCCGTCCCAAAAAGAGGTGGGAGGACAACATAAAAGAATGGACCAATCTCCGACCAGAAGAGGTATAGGCCGTGGCCGCTGACAGAGAAGGGCGGCGTGGTGTTGTGAGGATGTCTTCATGTGTGCCCCAACGACCTCACCGGTTACGGGATGACCTGACCTGATCTGACTCAGAAATCTCATTTCTATTTCTGCGATGTATCTCTTTGTGCATTATTAGAGACTAACATAGATAATTAGCAGAAGCAGTAGCCTTGAAAACTGCAGCAGAAGTTACAATTATAGACGAACAGACAGAGAGAGACAGGTGATACTATTCACGGGTTGGCTTACAATTGCTTTGGCACTGGGGAGCCAACACATAGAGACCAAAAGAAAATAATGGTGAAACTCTATACACTAAATCACTCGTTTAAGAAAGTTCTCATTCGATGGACTCAGTCTTACGTGTGATGTTCTTGGCAGTGAAGAAGTAGACAGACTGACAAGAGAAGGTGGAAAGCTAACTTAGCCTGATTTAGGTATAACTTTTGAAGAGGTCAAGATGTTTACCAGGTCTAGATACAGGAACACGCGGGAAGTGAAGCACACAGGTCTATTAACCAAATGACGCATATTACCATATTAACAGAGGTAAGCAGGTAGTTAGTTATCTTTAGACTACCCACAGGTCATGGCAGATTGGGATGCTTTTTATTCAACAAACTGAGGATAGGATCTACTGATGGATGTGTATGTGGCATTAATCAAATAAATGCTGAGCATCAGCTGCAAAGATGTAGACTGAACACATACACGTACACGCATCGCGCGCCTTCACTGCCGATATATTGTGAGGATGCCCACTGTGTGGCCAGTTAAGGAAGATAAACTAGCCACGTGATTCAACACTAAACTCAACATCGTACAGAGATAAAGGTGACGGTGAAGGTCAGTCCCACAGCAACAATTGCCGTCAGGGATGAAGAGAATTCTTCATGTACTAAGCCGCAGCCTATGTGAGGTGGAGAGGCCAGTTCACTTCCTTGTTATTTATACCTTTCCTCAACTCATACATCAGGTACTCATTTACAGCTGGGTCGACTGGATTAGCGGTCGCACCAGGAACAAACTACGTATGGATTGTTTCTGTCCGTCCGTGATTTCGAACCCTGGTTGTCTGTAACCCCAGTCTTAACAAGCCAGCTTACTGTCGACCAGGCTGCACGCCCCACTACAAAAATAAAAGGAAGCTCGAATACTCGTCGAACTCAACACGGGAAGTCGCCCGACGGAATAACAACAACACAGGAAGTCGCCCGACGGAATAACAACAATACAGGAAGTCGCCCGACGGAATAACATCAACACGGGAAGTCGCCTAACGGAATAATATCAACACGGGAAGTCGCCTGACGGAATAACAACAACATGGGAAGTCGCCCGACGGAATAACAACAACACGGGAAGGCGCCTGGCGGAATAACATCAACACGGAAAGTCGCCTGACGGAATAACATCAACACGGGAAGTCGCCTAACGGAATAACATCAACACGGGAAGTCCCCTGACGGAATAACAACAACACGGGAAGTCGTCTGACGGAATAACAACAACACGGGAAGTCGTCTGACGGAATAACAACAACACGGGAAGTCGCCTGACGGAATAACAACAACACGGGAAGTCGTCTGACGGAATAACAACAACACGGGAAGTCGTCTGACGGAATAACAACAACACGGGAAGTCGTCTGACGGAATAACAACAACACGGGAAGTCGTCTGACGGAATAACAACAACACGGGAAGTCGTCTGACGGAATAACAACAACACGGGAAGTCGCCTGACGGAATAACAACAACACGGGAAGTCGCCTGACGGAATAACAACAACACGGGAAGTCGTCTGACGGAATAACAACAACACGGGAAGTCGCCTGACGGAATAACAACACGGAAAGTCGCCTGACGGAATAACATAAAAAATGGTGTCTCGAGAAGGAGAACATGCGTAACCCAATCAAAAGTTGTCGTCATTGCTCTAGCAACAATTCTAAAGTTAAATAAGCAAAAGTTGTCGACATTGTTCTAGCGACAACTCTAAAGTTTGGAACATCAATAGCAAACTACAATCTTCTGTGATTATAGAGGAAAATATGACAACACGTCTAGCTGATCGAATCCTTAACTCAGGTCTGTTTCACAGCGAGTCGAATTTCTCACCTAGAAGTCAGGTGTTAGAATTCAAACGTTATGTTGTAACTAACAGTTCTGTCTGACTTCTCTAGAGTAAAGGAATCCCCAACCCATGGTACGACACACCGTCCTTTTGCAGATGCCAATCGCTTACTAAGCGTGCAGTCGGCTTACACGTTTAAAAAGAAAATATTACAATCTAGATTCAATCTTCAATTAGTGAATGATTTTTTTTCAATCGCAATGGATCCAGCGTCGACAGAGTCTCAAATATTTGTGTACCAGAGAAAGCCTGGTAAGTAAAGGCCAGCCACACGATGCGGACCATATCACCCCCTATCATGCCGTTGATCTCCAAAATATGGGCCTGAGACCATATTCTCAACACGACGTGACAACGAGATCTGTCCATTTTTCTTTTAACAAGAAGACATTTCCAGCAAGGAAGGCATCTATTGTTGTGGAGTACTGCAGATGATGTTGTGGAGCAGTGCAGCTGGTGTTGTAGAGCAGTGCATCTGGTGTTGTTGAGTAGTGCAGATGATGTTGTGGAGCAGTGCAGCTGGTTTTGTGGAGCAGTGCAGCTGTTTTTGTGGAGCAGTGCAGCTGTTTTTGTGGAGCAGTGCAGCTGGTTTTGTGGAGCAGTGCAGCTGGTGTTGTGGAGCAGTGCAGCTGGTGTTGTGGCGCAGTGCTCATATTACAGCAACAAAGAAATGAAGACGAACCTGAGACAAGTGATCTGTGGTCGAGATGTATTGGGACATAGTTTCTACACGGTTACAATGATCGACCCCATTACCAACTCACATAAGTCGTCTCTTTCAGACAGGACAGGTTGAAGTCTAACTTATATTATAACCCTTTCGGGTTGCAATGTTTTATTAAGACATTACGCAGGAACGGTCTTTTGTACATATTCACACCCAAACCTGCAGGTTTTCCTTTAGTGCCCAGAATGTCGGATTGCTGTAACTCTGGTGTTCAGAAGGACTCGATGATTCGATCCATTAATATTTGAAGCGGTAGATGTAGAATTCATTCGAGAGATATCACAGAGATGGATGCCAAGATCGTCTCATCTTGCACGTTTCTTCTTCTTTTTCTTCGACGTTCGTCCTGAGAAGAACGTTGTATCGAGGCTCGGATTTATGCGCCTTACAATTCGACATATCCGGTTTTAGCTGACTGTTTTGAGTACCGTATTTGCCTCCTCTGCTATCCTCCCTATTCTCTTAGCCAGACAACACTAGTGTAGACTGTTTCCAGGGCCGCCGTGTGGAGGTAGAATAGGATCTTGGTCTGCTCTGGTTCACTGGCCCTCAAGAAATAAGGGAGCAATGAGTCGATGGCTGCTGTTAGCTCATCCATTGTGCTGTCTATTCAGCCTCGTTTTGTACGTTTGAAAACATGTCAGTTTCCTCTTGAAAATCATTGAATTGATCTCAGATGGACACTTAGTCCACATCGTTTAAGCAGTAAACGTAGATGTTTCAGCGATACATTTTTAAATATATTTTTAATTCTTATTTCTTTCGGTATCATACTTCTCGTTTCTGCTTTCTTAATAAATCCATATCCAGCACCATTCCTTAATTAACAATGGATAAAAATCGTTGGCTGTTTCAAAATTATTGAATTTTTTGTGATTTGCTTCATAGCGATACTGATCTTTATTTAATTTAGTTCATTGTTTTTTGTTTTTGTTCATCTGGTTTGCCCAGAACTTAATTAAACATTTATTCAGGTCAACACGTTGGTTAAAATTTTAACAAATTAAAAAAATAATTTGTTACGTAGGGAATATGTGGAAGCTTCCAGGCAGCGAGTTGTAAACAAAGATTGTTTGTTCCTGACAATCATGACAAGACAATCATGTATCTGCACGCGGAAAGTATACATAACAAACAGAAAAAAGTGACGTAATGGACAGCCTGGAATTCTAACACTTGGCCTCCACATGACAGAAGCGCATTGTTAGAAGAGAGAATGATGCGTTAAGGTATTAGACAAGCAAGACACCCCACAGAAGGAGTAACAGCTAAGATCGTCATTCGTTATTTAACAATTGGGGCTATGAAATATAGGTCGAGTTCGATCCAAACAAAAATATAGATTAAATTACTTTCTAACCTTCTTTTCATCAAGCATTGACCATACATGTCTTAAAGTATTGTGTCGCAGTTAGACAAGCAATGAACAGTAGTAGTTTCAGTTATGTAGGTCCAGTGTTGGAATTCCGATGGCTCTTTACTTCACTTTCTGTTCTGTTGTTCATTATCTATGTTACCCGAGTGTACATATCTACTTGCCTTGTCCTCGTTGTCTTGAACAAACATTCGCTGTTCTCGAGTGCAGCTGATTTATAACGGCGTTTGCGCAGGGCTAGAGAATAAGTAACCTCAATATTGGTAATGACCAGAATACAACATTTTAAAGTGTTTGGGTTTGTATTCTTTCTTTTTCAACAATTTTTTGTTTGACGTTTTTAATATATATTCAGATTAGCCCATCCATTATTCTAGCTGAATGTGCATAGTTTTTCGCTGTTTGACAAATGTGTTTCTCTCTCGACACGTTTATGTCACAGCTCTTGCAAGAATTTGATCAATAATGTTGTTCCTTTATCAATTCTTGTGATATCGCTACCGGGTATCTCTCTATGTTTTACTGAACGATTTCCCGTTCTTGTACGAGATCGTTTTGTTCCAGGGATTTGATATCTAGTGGTCTCTCGATGTTACCAGCTGGGACATCTAATTCATCGTTCGAACATGAATAATCACATCTATTTCTATTGTTGCCTGGTTGAATTCCTGGTAGTGACACTCTAATCTAGCCAGCTGATACAGAGTAGCTGACTTAAGTTATAGAAGGAAAGACGGCATGGACGGCCATTGGATATTGCACGATAGAAAAGGGTGAGATATGGTCAAATGGAGTTTCTCCCACTTCCTTCACGACAGCAGTACGCGATATAAAACTACATATATATATATATCTTAGTCTACATTTTAAAACTTGGCGGTCTGTTTCAGGTTTGTCTCTCACCTACACACACCCTATCCCTACATGACCCAAATAAATGTCGCATCAGAAATTGAAAGAGAGAAAAAAATAAACGAGCCAAGATACTTTAGGCTTGAACATCAGATGTAGTGTTAGGACTGAAGTAGTTTATACAGTCAACACAGCCACTACAGACTCTTCCCGGAGGACGACGCATCGAAACATGGACTGAACTCGAGGCAAGTTTCCTGATGAACCTGCGTCTTACATAACATGGACGATGGTAAACAGAGTCCGAACAGGTTGATCACGATACAGGAAGAACTTCCACAGATGAGGATAGAGGGATGATTAGACATGCGACTGTCAATCAACACAAGATCCAGACCGCCTCATGATCTGCTCAAATACGCAATATGGATGCCATGTTGAGGGTGAATGACAATGCCACGGAAAGTAAGCAAATATATCCATCGTCTTTGTTGGAGAGGAACATACATACTCACATGGAAACAAAATGTAGAGAAAATCCTGCTGGCAAGAGCCATTTAAAGATTCTTTGTGATAAGAAAAATATAGCTGATACATTGTGAGGGGAGGGGGTGGGCGGGGAATTGGGAGGGGGGAGTAGTGGCGGACAAATAAATAAAAATGAAATCCTCAAGCAAGTTTATATTGGGGCAATTAGACCAATCATGGAATATAACTCTAGCACTTGGTCAACAGCTACTAAAACAAACACAGGAAAACTAGACTGAGTCCAAAATTTGGGTCTTAGAACTACCCTTGGGACATTGAAAAGCACTCCTATTACAGAGCTAGGAAAAACTGAAAATACTTTGCAAATTCCGAGCCTCTGGAATGAAAGAATAAATACAAATCTCAATTTTAAGAAAAAAAATTAAAAAGATTACCTCATCTTCCTCTACAGCAGAATTTCAAAGAACGAACTAAAAACAGGCAGGCTAAGGAAAATCCTTAACAATCTGGCTAGAGAAATCCAAAGAAAACACGCAGATATCCTCGAAGCCGAAATTTAAAAGTACGATGCACTCATTCCGTGAAAAAGAAGACAGGACCGGTTCTAAATAATCTTGGAGGTTCCAGGAAAAATGAAACAAAATGAGCAGTCGGCACCAAACAACACATCTACGTTCTACGTAAGATCAACCGACAGTTACCTAGCAATTCCTGACATATGTGTGCACTGATAGATCGGTTACGGAGGGCGCAATACAAGCGTAGTCAGTGGAATCCACATCACACACTCCAACCGGGACAGAGAAAGCCACTCTCCAGCAGGAGAGCCATGTACCCAATTCACAGCTGAAGTAACAGATGTACGTGCAGCAACTTATCAACCAAAACACATCGTCAAGAAAAAAACTGTCATTCTAACAGACTCCAGGATCGTACTCTAAGCCATTTTAAGTCCCAAATAAGATATACTATCACACGGAATGAAGTATAACATCGGGTTGCTATCCCCCTAGAAAGAAACGGATTTAGGGCTACAGTGGATTCCGGCCCACATTGGAAACAAGATGGCAGATGAGCTCCCAAAAGCCGGAAATGGCGACATGCAGACTCGCCATCCACAAAGCTATAAAGACGCAAAGACACTCATCAAACGGTCAATGATGACGCAATGGAGAGACCAGCACAAATAATACAAGTCATAAAACGACACCGTGGACAAACGTAGAAGAAATTAGCAGACAAAGATCTTCAGACTCAGAACAGGACATTGTAGACTCAAGGTCCACCTCTAGAGAATGGATCTTAGAGACACCACCACAGAACCTAAGCAAGCACCAGAACATATCAAGCAGGACTGGGCAACTCAAAAGGACCAAAGAGAGGCAATCTGGTCTGGTGAAGCGACCATGCTCGAACAGCTGTGGGGAACCAATGAAGACATGAAAAGCAGTTTCCTTCGCGCAGCTAACCTGGCTGGAAACATAACATCAGTTGATTGGGCAGCTAACCTGGCTGGAAGCACAGCATCAGTTGATTGGGCAGCTAACCTGGCTGGAAGCACAGCATCAGTTGATTGAAGAAGAAGAGGACGATAAACGTCGTATTTTCTTCCTCACTGTATTCCAAATACATCGACCGTTACATCATCAAAGACAAAAAATCATTGCTTGCGATGGACAGCTAGCCAGGCTACCTGGAGACAGCCTGTTTCCTGGGAGAACTGCTAGATAATGAGGGTGTGTTCTTGATCAGTATATTTTACCAGTCCCTGACTAACATAATTTAATCAGTATTTCTCACAAAACACTGACTAACATAGTCTGATCAGTATGTTTCACCAGACCATGACTAACATATTTTGATCCGTATGTTTCACAAGACCCTGACTAACATAGTCTGATCAGTATGTTTCACCTGACCCTGATTAACATAGTTTCATCAGTATGTTTCGCCTGGCCCTAACACAGTCTGATCAGCATGTTGTACCTGGCTGACTAACATAGTCTGATCGGCATGTTTCACCTGACTGACTAACATAGTCTGATCAGCATGTTGTACCTGGCTGACTAACACAGTCTGACCAGTACGAATTGCAGGACCATACTTTACTCTCCTCTCCACGTATCCAAGTTCAGATCCCATGCCGAAAGAACAGCACCGCTCTGCAAGAACGTGTATGTTAAAATACGATTAATGAAGGATGTACATTAAACTACATCCTCGTCATGTACTCACAACAGTACTAAAGAAACCAGCACCTAGAGAGCCCAACAGTGCTGTAGCGTACGCTGCATGTTTGGAGACCACCTGCAGTGACAACCACGTCCGGCAATTGGAGCGATACATCCACACATGATTTGAACAATTTAACAGGTGAAATTAGTTTCGCATGCTATTGGGGATGAAGTGTTAGAAACTTTATTGTAATAGACCTCATCGTCTTATAAGGTTGGGGATTCCGTGACGAAGTGGTTTAGCCGTCGGCCTCGTGATCAGGTGGTGTGCGTTCGACTCCGGACTCCGCCGTCTTTTTCACGTGTGCTTGATGCGGAGTCCCCTGCATGTCGTAGTCGCCCCCTAGTCGTCTTGTCCTTGACTTGCCACTGGGGTCGGGCAGCACGAGACGAGAGAGTGAGGATAAAAAGTAGCGCATATATAGTTAATCTTTACTTATTTCTTCTTTGCGTTCAGGATCTTTTGGTCATACTAGTCGCCATGATGAAGTCTGTAGTCTTCACCAGGCCGGAGCGGCTGCCACACAGCTTCTGTCTCAGCTCCGCACCCTCTGGCCAGGTCTGGCATCTCATTTCCCTATAGATTGGGCATTCTTGTAGAATATGCTCAGGGTTTTTCTTCTTCTTCTTCCTCGTTCGTTCTAAACCTCCAGCTACAAAACCCTGAAAGGGATTAAGTAGCAGAATGTAGTCCAGAGAACGGAATGCGTTGTGTCGTAGTTTACAGCTTGGCTGCGATATTTGCACCTTTCGGTCCAACACATAAGACTCCAGCAAGCACTTTTTGAGTACCGGGTTAGCATTCCCTCTTCGATCCCTTCTCCTTAGCCAGTCTGCCCTGCTGCAGCCTGTTATCCAGGATCACCGCGTGGAGGTGTAAAAGAGCCATGACAGCTATGGTTCGCTGGCCCTGACGCTAGTAGTCAGCTATGGGTCGCTGACCACTGCATCTCCCTATAGATTGGGTATTCTTGTAGAATATGCTCAGGGTTTAATTCTTACTAAAAATAGCCCTATCAAAATGCATTATGCCATCATCGTTTACGATAGACGTCGGACTTTGCCTTTGCCTTAAAAGGTTGGGTGGCTAGTGCTAGTATACGGGATCGTGACAGTAACCGGGTACATTTACCACATGAAACAAGTGATTCACCATAGCGCTACTCCGACGCTCAGCATTTAGTAACACTTGACAAATACAATTCACGTTACCAATAGCAGCAGGACACGAGCCAAGCGGTAACAATGGCTAACAAACGTCGCCATGGAAACAGCAGTGTGTTTCGTTCTGGTCTTGTCGGCCTGGAAATATCGACAATTGTTTTCTCATCGAAATTTAATTAACATATTTTAAATCTGGGATTGTGATGTGAGCAGTCTTCTCCTTCTTCATTATCTTCTTCTGTATCTTCTTCTTTTTTCATCATCTTCTTCTATTTCTTCTTCCTCTTCTTTTTCATTTTCTTCTTGTTCTTCTTCTTCTTCTTCTTCTTCTATATCTTCTGTTTCTTCTTGTTGATGTTCTTGTTTTTCTTCTTCTTCTTCTTCTTCTGTTTCATCTTTTTATTATTCTTTTTCCTTTTCTTGTTCTTCTACTACCTCTTCTGCTCACGAATGCTGATGATTCCTGTAGCTCACTCGTTGTACACATTCCTGAACATAGATCTCATTCAGCCTTCACTCATTGTGTCACATTTTTATCCCCGCCTCTAGAAGGAAATAATCAGGCTGAGGTGAAACGTACTGATCTCACTTCTCCTCCCATTCTGGTCTGTGGTCTTAGAAAAAGGCTGACCCACAGTTGTCTGGACAACGGTACTATAACCCTCTTAGTGAGTTTAGGTCATTTGGGATCCTCGCATTGTACTACATCCAGAAAAAATCTCGGGTCACCTTCTCAGGATGTTCTGTGACAAAACCACAGAAACGAAACCTGCTTTACGGTGACAAGGCCTTGGTCAGGAACAAGAAACGAACAAAAAACAACTAACAAATTACAACAACAAGAAAACCTGACATAATGTATGACGACGAAGCAGTACAGTTTTGAGTCGGCAGTCGACCCCGGATGTGAGAAGAGCCGTTGTAACCTGTTACCAAAAACAACGACATCACGTGTTACTTTACTTTAAGAGCTGGTGGGTGGAAACATCCTCTGCATAGCGTTCCACATGTTTAAATAGGACAAAACGGCGTCGGTTTAGCATGATTAGTATGCACTCGAGGCATGTTCTGCGCGGTGTTGTCTTCACTAATGGTAAGTCATGTACCATTTTACAATTGTTTAGAGTTGATGCGGTGCGAAAACATGGACAGTTGGAAAACAGAATAGAAGCCCTCGGAATGTAGTATTACAGAAGAATGTGTCGAATTTCGTGGAAAGAGAAACAAACACATAGTAACGTATTGATAAGATTAGGCATAATAGTTGTCCATCACAAGTGATGAAGACCACTCTCTTTGTTCAGCCGTGTGGACAGTCGTATCTCTTGCTGTGTCCGCTGAAATGGGTGACTTGCGCGGTTATTTGGATTAAAGTGAGGAAGAAACTGCGCCTTTTGTCAACCTCACTCACAGAGCCTAAGCTACCTTTTTCCAGTGGTAAGACATTCATCGAGACGACTAGAGATAGCATAGGATGCAGATTTTTCCTCAGGGTTACCACCGAAGCCTTTCCGTAAACATGTAACCCGCAGGGTAGAAAGGTGGGATGGCATCTAACGCAGTTTGTCGTGCCTTTTCGATAACCACAAGAGGTCGTATGGACAACACTCAGCGTGTGAGTGGGTCTGGCATCTCTCCCCAGCTGTATTCAGCTCATCATAGTAGCATCTAAAATTCCCACACGCCAAATTCGTGAAGGTGAACCGGCAGAACTAACCCGTGAAATACGTCACAGGTATAAGCGTAGTGCCATTCAGCCGACGTCCAGACCAGGATTAACGGATGGAAGAAATCACAAAAAAAAGAACGAAATAACAAGTCCAGACGGAAAACAACACCACGTTTCCGTGAACACAAGTGTAAGTCGTCGACTAGTGTGAATTCCAGGAAAATCCGTGGTCTGGCAGCATCCATAATGATCCAAAACAGTAGAGAAATGTAGACTCGCAGCCGGTAATGGTGCCATCTTTGCCAGGATAGGCATAGGCAGAGAACTATTGACAGACTTTAAAATTAGGCGCCAACTATTTTGAAGATATAAAAAGACACGATAATATATGTTGAAAACAATACTTGGAAGGGGAGCGGGAGGAGGTTGAAAGTAGACGGACAAGAGGCGGATAGCGCTATAAGTGAAAGGGCAACATCAGAAGGTGGATTAATGTCCGTCTCGCAACGTGTGCCGTCAAGACAAGAGACATTATATTTGAGGTCTATTGTAGCCAACCTTCGCTGTGAAGACGGCACTTGAATTACATTGAAAATGAATTGAGAATGTAGCTTGACTCGACCGTAAATTGAACCCTGTTCCTACTTCCGTACCTTCTGTGTCCTGCAGCCTCAGAAAAAATTTAACAGGACACTCGTCGTCATGGAAGCTCTTTCGTTCGGCGCCATAAAAATCTGCCAAAGTACATGGTTAGTGTAATCTTGCACAGTTGTACATATATCGTCGTCCGCATATCCTCATTTTAAAAGTTTAACCTTGACTTGGACAGTCCTGTTCTTAGTCTGTTTAGGACTCTCTACAAGGGTAGGGCTTGTTATGCCCTGTTGCAAGTGCTTCTTTGATCTCCATCCATTCTCCATCTTATCTTTGATGCCGTTGTTCAATGAGGTTTTGTAAAGGTTGCTGGTCTGTAAACTGTACAACTCATAGTAAACGTGTCTTTGATTTCAGTCGTCCATCGTATGGGTTTTATTCAGAAAGTTGGTAACTTTGATCGCAGGTCTGCTTTTTTTCCTTTCATCTTCTGGCTCGATAGATCTCCTGAGTTCCAGTGATGCAATGCCAGTGTTTGCATACGTTTTTTCCCTTTTGTAAAGACAAGTACCCAAACCGTTGTACTATTCATAAGCTTCGGATATAAATGATGACATACTAAGCCTATCTGCATATGCTGATCGAAAAATACAAGGAATTCCGCCTTTGCTGGTTGACTATTCGGTTGAAAGGTTCAAACAAATTCAATAAGGAACGACAGGAATGAAGAACAGAAAATGAAGACTGATCCAAATTTAGAAAATAAAAGATAAAACTAAAAAAAAAAAAAAAACGACCACTTTTTCATGTAGAAAATGCCTTGTTTGCAGGAAAAAATCGCTTGTTCGATACTCGCAACATGTAGTAAGAAATCGATAACACATCGCGCGCATTGCATGAGAAATTCGATTATAATCTGAAACACTGCACATTGATTACTTGTGAGGGCGCAATGTCTGATGGCGTAGGCGCATACGTTAGGGAGATAGACGAACGGGAAACCGGAGATGAAACATGACTATGTAACAATGTAAGTAGGCAGTGAACAATTCTTTAAGTTCACTGGTCATTATATCTGTACAAATTGTACAAATAATTAAACCTACTTCCTCTAGGTCTGGAAAGATTCAGGAACTAAAATCGCAAAATTACCTACTCTGGAGAGCCTTCGTCTATTTGGCAGCAAGGATGCACTTGCCTGTTTGAATACCAGTAATCCAAGACCATAGTGTGCAGAGAAGCTGTTTTTAGTCTTGGTTTTTTAAAACTCTAAACCTAATCAAGTGTTGTGACCCTACTCTCATAAACAAGAGATCTATATTTACATTACTCTGCTTCACGATCGCTTTCGTATAACCTCTAAAGAATGTCGTGAAATGCGACAGAAGAGGATGTTGATGGACTAGCAACATTATTATGTCATGCGAATTCTCGTACATAATGCAACGTTGCTAGAGCACGCTTCAAGTACTTTGGTACAAGATTCCTGTAAGGAGGCAATTTTCGAAGCCACCCAATGCTCTGTATGGTACAATATTGAGGTACGTAGAAGAATTAATCAAGTCAAGGAAACCTTTGTGACAATGAACAAGATGGACGGTAAAATAAGAAATAAGAAAACACAAAAAAGAGGAATTTGAGATGGTATTACTAGTTTAATACCTGAGTGTGCGTGCGTGCGTGTGTGTGTGCGTGCGTGTGTGCGTGCGTGTGTGTGTGTGTTTGTGTGTGTGTGTGTGTGTATAGTGAAATAATTTTGGCCACATCAAACGCCTTAATGGTCTTAAGAGAATGATACTGGAAGGTATTGTGTATGGAAAGCGGGGCAGAGGCAGACTGAGGTGAAGATGGATGCAAGACATTACGGGCGACCTAAAGATGACAGCGGCAGAGGCGGGAGTTCTAGCTAGAGATCGACAGTCTGCAATGGACATGCTACATAATTATGATGTGCTAGTGACGTTCAAATCACACCGGAACTTTTTGTTCTAGTTCTACCTAAATGGGTCATAGCGTGCTGAAACTGCTATCATTTAAATAGGGGCACTTGTGTACTACTACTGCTAGGTGGTCCACTTGCCATGAGCCTTTAACGTCACAGAACAATGAAAATGGTGGACAACGCTGTTTGTGCTTGCATGTAACAACGTGTTGTGATGAAGTTTCTTGGGAAAGAAGACGTGAAACCTGCGGATATTTATAGAAGACTGCCATCACAATACGGGGATGAGACACTCAGCCACAGTAAAGACATATTAATGATGTCAACGTTTAAGAGAAGACCGTACATCAGTGAGTGATGATCCTGGCCGTGGTGGTTCTCAATCCACCACAGTCATTCCTGTCAATATCCAGATCGTAGAACGCCTTATCCTGGAAAATCGACGAATAACCTGTCGCAAAATTGCCCGAGGCAAATCTTTCTTTGGGTACAGTGAGCACTATTATTCATGAACATTTGGAAAGTTATTACACGTTGGGTTTGATCACAAACAGCGTCCTGCTTTTGTAAGGTAACGCTTGGCCTTATACTGCTTACCGCACTATGTGCCATCTGCAGCAACTCGACTATGAGGTATTGCCACATCCACCTTACAGCCCAGACATCGCCGCGAGCAATTTCCACCTGATTGGACCCCTAAAAGAATTCATGATATATCAGTATTTCAGCACTGTATTTCGATTTGAGTGAGGAAGACTCTGCGCTGGTCATCAACCTCACTCTCTGGTCCCAAGCTACCTTGGCAAGAAATAATTTACTGGAAGTAACTTATGATACAGGCACTTTTGTCCCACCACTCTTGTGACCAGGGATCGGTTGAAACTTTCGGGATTTGATCGCTAACCGTTTCAGCTCATCGATTTGATAGGCGAGTGCATTACTTCTCGACCACAGCGAGAATATAATACAGTACAGTATAGCGAGTTCGCCAGAAAACTAAAAAAGAACTAAATTGCTGACAGATGATTGTAGAATGAAAAGATGGATAAACCAAACAAATTTCTTAATATACATCACTAGAGAGCCTAGGTATTGAATTCTGTTCAGGATTATGTAAGAAGAAAATACATTACGGAGACTAGTAGATAAGTGCTACCAGACAGGCTCTGTTCTGGAAACCCAGAGACAATAGAAATAGAGGTAGTTATACGCATTCGTGATAGATGAAGCTGGACATAACGAGATTTGAGGATTTTCATATGCGTAACCAGTGACGCTTTCTGGGAATTCGATGGCACGACCATGTTCACAGTGCTGAGGTCACATACCAAACACATCACCACCTTATCATAGAAGATCTGGTCCAACGTCTCGTCCCGTTTCTGGTCATGTTGTCCCGTAGGATCAGGCAGTTCCGGTTCATTAGCTCCTTACATCATTCTTCTGTGTCAGGGACAATCTACTGGCCGGCTGGAGGGAGAGACAGCGTGAGACAGAGAGACAGACATAGAAAGACAGAGAGAGCGACACAGAGACAGACAGACAGAGAAAGATTTGCAGAGAGATACATACAGAGAGAGACAGAAAGAGACAGAGATAGAGAGCCATAGAGACAAAGAGAAAGACAGAGAAAGACTGACATAAAGAGACATAGAGACAGAGAGAGACTGACAGAGAGGGACACACAGATAGAGAGACATAGAGACACAGATAGACATAGAGCGACAAAGATAGAGAAATAGTTAGAAACATAGATAGAGAAACAAAGTTAGAAACAAACAGAGAGAGAGAGAAAGGGAGAGACAGAGAGAGAGTAAACGGATCCCAGGAACAGAATGGAGGCAAACAAGTGTAAAGTGCATTCACAATAATGGCTGAGAGGGTTTGGAAGAGAGGTTGGACGGATCAGTTTTTACAAAACGTTATAAAGAAAATACGAAAGAATATTTTGAGTGTGGAGTTTACATTTTTAGAGATAGGACCACGGCATATGGAGACAGAAGCTACCACAACTCAAAATGTGACGTGAACAGCATACTGTAGCATCACATATCAGACTTTAATGATCTCATCTAACGTCATTTGGAGTCCCCCGGTGCGTCATCTTTAACGATGTTGTTAATTTTACCATCTATGTCTTTGTTGATGAGGTTGCGTGGACTAGAGGTGAGGCGTCCGTTTCACAATCCCAACGCACCAGGTTCAAATCACGCTAGTGTTTAATTTGGCAGATATGCGTTTATTTCGTTCCTCCATGTATAGAAAGTAATGGCAACCTACTGTACTGCACACTTGCCAAGACACTTATAACAGCCAAATAGGTTGGAGGTTGTAAGAAGAAGTGATGTTCTGTAAAGGAAATGATACTTAATTGTATGCCTTTGCAGTGCAGTGGTAGCACTCGCTTTTCATGCCATAGGTACGGGGTTCAACTCTAGCTACCAGCAGCTACAGTCGACCCAGCTGTAAATGGGTATTTGGTTGACAACTAGGAAAGGAAAAACGCAGCGAGGAAGTGAACTGACCACCCCACCTCACAAAGATGGGACAGTATATTGAAGTATATCTCTTCATCCCAGACGGCAGTGTCTGCTTTGAGACTACCTTTTACTGTACCATTAGCTTTTCTTTAACTCCAGCAATCCATCGATATATTGGTTTTCCTTTTACGGCTGCTGATTGGTCGGTTATACTCGTAAGACGTTTAGTTTTGAAATCATTCTTGCAAATTTCTTCTTCTGTCGTCTCAATATCTACCAGGTTACAGCCCAGTGTCGTGGTATATATATCCAAACCATTTAATTTGTTTGTTCCAACGAGCAATAGGCGGATATAAGATGATTAACGTCTATAGATTTCAATGTATTTGTCAAGCGCTGCCTCGTTTTTTTTCACATTTCGTCGGGCGTCTCAATATACAATTTTTATACTATACTATACTATACCATACTTTACTATACTATACTATACTATACTATACTATACTATACTATACTATACTATACTGTGCTGTGCTGTGCTGTGCTGTGCTGTGCTGTACTGTGCTGTGCTGTACTGTACTGTACTGTACTTTACTTTACTTTACTTTACTTTACTTTACTTTACTTTACTTTACTTTACTTTACTTTACTTTACTTTACTTTACTTTACTTTACTTTACTGTGCTGTGCTGTGCTGTGCTACACTATGCTATGCCATACCATACCATACCATACCATGCCATGCTATGCCATGGCATGCCATACTATACTATACTATGCTATACTATACTATACTATACTATACTATACTATACTATACTATACTGTCAGCCCTTTTTCTATATAGAAAACACGATGGTAGCATGTGGATCTGACGTGTAAAAATATATTGACATACCTAAGAAACTGAATATGTCCATACCAGGAATAAGAAACATTACAAAACTATTGATTGCCCTGCTTCCTTGTTCTCTCTCTCTCTCTTGCTCTCTCTATCTCTCTCTATCTCTCCTACTCTCCCGATCTCTGACTGTTTCCTCTCTCTCTCTCTCGTCGCAAAATAATCTTGATGCCAAGCGTAGAGCTTCATCCATTCTGAATGACTCAGTCATCAGACAGAAATTAATCAATAATTTGAGATGTACAAATATATGCATTCTCCTATTTCCCATAATTCTTCAAACTGAACATCTATAATACTTTACTAGTGCTACATCTACAGCACTATATTAATCCTACATCTACAATACTCGATTAATCTTACATCGACAACAGTTGACTCATACCACGTTAACAACACTCAACTACTCCCACACCCACAACACTCGCCTGTCCCGACATCCACAATACTCGACTACTCCCACATCTACAACACTCGACTACTCCCACATCCAAACACTCGACTACTCCCACATCTCCAACACTCGACTACTCCCACATCCAAACACTCGACTACTCCCACATCTACAACACTCGGCTACTCCAACATCCAAACACTCGACTACTCCCACATCTACAACACTCGACTACTCCCAAATCCAAACACTCAACTACTCCCACATCCAAACACTCGACCACTCCCACATCCAAACACTCGACTACTCCCACATCCACAACACTCGACTACTCCCACATCCAAATACTCGACTACTCCCAAATCCAAACACTCAACTATTCCCACATCCAAACACTCGACCACTCCCACATCCAAACACTCGACTACTCCCAAATGCAAACACTCAACTACTCCCACATCCACAACACTCGACTACTCCCACATCCAAATACTCGTCTTCCTCCAAATCCAAACACTCAACTACTCCCACATCCACAACACTCGACTACTCCCACATCTACAACACTCGACTACACCCACATCTACAACACTCGACTACTCCCACATCCACAACACTCGACTACTCCCACATCCAAACACTCGACTACTCCCACATCTACAACACTCGACTACTCCCACATCTACAACACTCAACTACTCCCACATCTACAACACTCGACTACTCCCACATCCAAACACTCGACTACTCCCACATCTACAACACTCGACTACTCCCACATCTACAACACTCGACTACTCCCACATCCACAACACTCGACTACTCCCACATCCAAACACTCGACTACTCCCACATCTACAACACTCGACTACTCCCACATCTACAACACTCGACTACTCCCACATCCACAACACTCGACTACTCCCACATCCAAACACTCGACTACTCCCACAACTGTAACCCAGTCCATGGCTTCAAAGACACATCCAACTAAACCTACCCTAATTTAGTATCAGTCCCTCCCCCCTAAAAGCGATCAGTAATTAAGCCTATTAAAGAAGCCACCACGGCTCCTGCTAAATCAACATGCTAAACGTCAGTTTGATATAACGCTACAAGCAAAATTGTTTTTAATATAAGATTTGTCTCCATATGTGCAAAAAAAATAAGGTAAATGGAAAAAAAGCTCCCAAGGTCGTTTAACGTCATAAATGGAAAGAAAACTAAAGTAAAATCAAATCATGTACTTGTCATGTGAGGTATCCATTAATTGTTCTCTTTTACAGTTTTCTTTCCATTTATGACGTTAAACGACCTTGGGAGCTTACGTTTTTTGTCATACGCCAAGTGTGTTGCGTCGGTCAATGTGAGACCGTGTCGCTGCATAATAACTCTGTCATCTATCCACCTGCCTCTTTCCGCCCCCTTACCATGTAGCCAGGTCTACCAGCGTTGCAAACCATCAGTGGAAGTTGTTGAGGTTGCGTTCTCATGAGATGACCAAACCAATGTATTCTGTGCTTGGAAATGTATTCTGCCCCGACATAGCCCCGACCATACTTCGAATGTCGTCGTTTCGCATTCTGTTTCTCTTGATAACACTGATGACCTTCCTCAAACACTTCATTTCACACAGTTTGCTCTCATGCACCCTGGACAGACCCATGATTGGCACTAATAGCAAAGAGTTAGCATTAATATAATGTTTATCAGCTGTTGCTTTTCTCTCAAACTCATGATAGGGAGCCTAAGCAGTGGTGACAGATGACAATTTACCGCAGATGCTTTCAGACACCTAGTCTCGATTTCTCTGTCGACCCTACCATCTGCCGAAAATACTGCCGAAATACCTCAACTCATGGGTCTGTTGAAGAACTAACAACCTTTACACTTATGGTCAGTGGTCCAAATAGTCTACTGATCCTCATAGGATCTGGTGTTTTTTTTCGTTAATTCCCAAAATGTATTTAGTACATTTGAAGACATTGCTAAAAGTAGCCAGTTGCAGCTTTGACGAGTCCAGACCAACAATATTGTATTGTAGAACAGTCTGCCACATGTGTATGTCACAATAGTCTGTCACATTTGTATGTCAGAACAAAGTGCCACATGTGTATGTCACAATAGTCTGTCACATTTGTATGTCAGAACAGAGTGCCACATGTGTATGTCAGTATAGTCTGTCACATTTGTATGTCAGAACAGAGTGCCACATGTGTATGTCACAATAGTCTGTCACATTTGTATGTCAGAACAGAGTGACACATGTGTATGTCACAATAGTCTGTCACATTTGTATATCAGAACAGAGTGCCACATGTGTATGTTTGAAGTAAAACTGTACAATACTTTTGAGGAACAGAGGATGTGGGTAGGATTCTCTAGTCTGGACATGTTTCAGTCTACCGTCACTCTAAATGTCGTAGCCGGTCGTGCGCCATCTGACTGTCACCCCCCCCCCTATCCCCCACCCAACTACGTTAATTCGGAAAGCCAGATTGGTGAGGTACGAACCCCCAGCTCACTTCAAAACCCCCCTCCCCTAGCCCATCCATGTACCAGACAAAGTCTTCCACCTAAACCCCTCGTTTGTTTCTTTTGGCGACCTAGTGTCGAGACGGTGATTGACTTTGACCCACATTCAGGCAACCTTTGTTCCCAGAGTCACCAGTCCAATCGCCCCTGTCCTAAACACCCATGCTCCAGCTGGAACTGTCACGATAAGAGTCAATGACTCATTCTCTCTCAAGGGTTCTGTTTCTATGGATCGACGTCACTGCACTCCGAGCAAACCTAAAGGTCCTCAATCTCTCTTAGTACATAGTCTGGATGCCGATGGTCCTTTTAGCTCGCTGGTTGTACACTCTCCTGATCCGTCCTCTCTTGCGCCTCATTCCGCTCGAACCTCGTTTGATGACCAAACTTTGCAGTGTGTGCCTTGCTGATTCATCTATGTATGTGTCCTCATCCAACAGACGGTCGTTGATTAATTTCAAAATGGCATTCATAGTTTTAATTTTTGTATCACTAGGCCCCTCATATAATTATCTAACGTTTCTACAATTCTTGCACGCTTCTTCTTCTTCTTCTTCTTCTTCTTCTTTTTCTTCTTCTTCTTCTCCTTATTCTTATTCTTAGTATACTTCTTCATTTGCCATGAGAAATTAACATCAATGGCCCCAATAAAGGGCTTCTCGTGTCTTGTCTTTATGAGGCGGGTTGGGGTGCACTACTCTCTGTGCCAGGGTACTGACCGCATCTGTCTTTAGGATTCACGTGCCTAGGTCCGTTTTCCTAGCCATTAGTTGTCCCCAGCCTACCTGTCAGGCAATAATTTGTTATCACGGCTCTCTTAAGAAAGTCTTACTGGACTTTCCAACCTTCCATATCCATAGTGGATACAATCCAATCAAGAGGTCAGTTCTTTCATATCTAATATGGATGCGCTCGAATATAATCCAGGGGAAGCACTTCTTTCATATCCAATATGGATGCGCTAGAATATAATCCAGGGGAAGCACTTCTTTCATACACAGTATGAGTATATTCGAATCCTTGATGTTCAGCTCTTTCATTGTCATAAATTCCAGAAAGACGTTGACAATAGATTCACACAACCCCCGTGTAGTTTGAGAACTTAAGTAAAGATTCAGTTACATTTGGTCAAATTGTAAAGAGCTGTTTGGATTGCGTGCACGGGGTCTTTCTGTGAAGTAAGAGATCAGATCTCTTCACAGTTTTAAGGATATTTTTCTTTAGACTCATGTACAGTGTTTGCGAGAGAGAGAGAGGGAGAGAGAGAGAGAAAGAGAGAGAGAGAGAGAGAAACAGAGAGAGAGAGAGAGGGGAAAACAAAAGGAGTGAGGTTGTTATTTGCGAATGCCCACAATGAGTAGGTTACTCTTTTATGCACTCTAAAAATGACTTTAAGTGGCGGGTTGCAGTAGCTTTCCTCACATTCCGAGCATGCTGATGAAGGTGGATCGGAGTCCTCCAGGCGCTTGTGCTATGCTTGGCTCAAAATGTCTCATCAGTATATTATGCCTGACCCTGACTAACATTTCTCATCTGTATATTTTGCCTGAACCTGACTAAAATGTCTCAGTATATTATGCCTGACCCTGACTAAAATGTCTCATCAGTATATTATGCCTGACCAGACCTTAGTCTTCTTCCACAAGGAGTGAGGTGGGAAGTGGGAGTGAAAGGGAGATAGAGAGCGAGAGAAAGAGAGATGGAGAGTGAGAGGAAAACAAAAGGAGTGAGGTGGGAAGTGGGAGAGAGTGAAAGGGAGAGAGAGAGCGAGAGAGAGATAGGGAGATGAAAACAAAAGGAGTGAGGTAGGAAGTGGCAGAGAGTGAAAGGGAGAGAGAGAGAGAGTGAGAGGAGAACAAAAGGAGTGAGGTAGGAAGTGGGAGAGAGTGAAAGGGAGAGAGAGAGAGAGAGAGAGAGAGAGAGAGAGAGAGAGAGAAAAGTAGAGATTAACAGACACAGGCAAGCATAAGAAAAAAACTTAGAAAGAGAAAGAATGAGAATGAGAGAAAAGCAGATATTTTAACAAGTAGAAAGATAGGATGAAAGATTGATAAATATACAGACAGACATACCGATAGACACAGACTATACTGGGCTATACAACCGGTTTCAGACAAAGCGATAAGACAAAGTATGAGATAGCGACAATGAATGTCATCCACACGGCGACAGTACCATTACTTCATCTGCTCGTGGAAACGGAAGTTACTGTTACTATGGAAACGACAACGATGTCTCACATTTTCAATATGTTTACAGGAGTAGTTTCTATTCAACTGGGTCGGCTGTACAGAAATGAGAAATATAGTCTCCAGTAGCATTTGCATTTTCAATTCCTTATATCAACTACTCTATGTTACTTGTATACCAACATTACTGTAAACATTTCTTCTAGCACACCACAGATACTGCTGCGGTATTGGTGCTGCTGCCGCTGCTGCTAAAGTTACTCGTATTTGAGTAAGGTAATACTGACGACTTTCTTTGGTGGCGGGTTACAGTAGCTCTCCGTAGCATCCGAGGCGGACTTGAGAAGACAGACCAAGGTCCACCTGACTGTAGTGCAATGTGAGGCTTCTTAGTAGAATCAGCATTATGGAGACCATAGTTCTGATCCCCACCTAATCATGCTAATCTGTCATGATTAAAGATCAGTACTCTGTCAACTATGCCAGCAGTCCACACCCAAATGAGTCATGGTATAGTGGGTTTCATCCCACTGAAACATCCAAGGCAACGAAGAGGTAGACAGACTGGCAAAAGAAGGTGGAAGGTTATCACAAGCAGATTGTAGTGTGACCTACAAAGAGTCAAAAAGGTTTACTAGGACCAGATACATGGCCAAATGGGAAACAGAACATACTGGATACACAAAAATGATGCTTATTACCAGTTAAACAGAAGAGAGCAGGTGGTGGTCTTCAGACTCCGCACAGGCCACAACAGACTGAGGTACCATATATTAAATAAACTGAAGATAGGTGGCACTGACGAATGCACCAGTGGTACTGGAAATATGACTCCTGAACATCTTCTGCAAAATTGCTCGACATACGAGGATCAGAGAAAGCATATGTGGCCGTCACCAGTGCCAACATTAGACAAGCTCTATGGCAATGTCAATAGCCTCAGGGTGACTGCTGCTTCCTTCGAATAAATTCAAGTTGGCGTCTGACAGCGTACGAAAAAGAAGAAGAAAAAGAAGAAGAAGAAGAAAGGAGATTAAGTGAGTGAGAGAGAAAGAGCGAGAGAGAAAGAGAGAGAGAGAGGTAAATATGTTAATATAAGTAATCAATCACACTCTCTCCAACTCTTTTCAATATATTCCTTGAGGGAATTATGAGTGAGGCACTTGGAGGTCACGTTGGTACTGTCAAGATAGGGAGCCGAACGATTACCAATCTTCGTTTTGCAGATGATATCGACGGGTTGGCTGGTGCAGAAGCAGAACTCCAGGAATGGGTCAGAAGGCTCGATGAAACAGCTCTTGACTATGGTATGGAGATAAATGCTGGAAAGACAAAATTAATGACCAACAACGCCAAGGGCTTCAACAGCAGGATGAAATCTAGCGGTCAATAACTCGAAGTGGTTGACCGTTTTAACTATTTTGAGTCGATTGTCAGTGATGAAGGATCAAAATGTGAGGTGTTGGCCAGAATAGCACAGACAATAGCGGCGCTTGGACGGCTTAACAAAATCTGGCAAGATAAACGGTTAGCACTATGCACGAAAATAAGATTAATGCGTACACTGGTCCTGTCAATATTCCTCTATGCTTGTGAGACATGGACAGTTAGAGCTGACCTTCAACGAAGGATGCCGGCCTTGGAGATAAGATGTTTCCGAAGACTTTTAAACGTCACGTACAAAGATCGAGTTACAAATGAGGAAATTCGAGACAGAATTACAACAACAATAGGGCCTTTTGAGGACCTCTTGGCAACTGTCAAAAGAAGGAAACTCGCTTCGTACGGTCACATATCGAGATCAAATGGTCTTGCAAATACAATCTTCCACGGACAGGTGCATGGCAGACGACAAAGAGGCCGTCCCAAAAAGAGATGGGAGGACAGCATAAAAGAATGGACCAATCTCCGACCAGAAGAGTCACAAGTAGCGGCATCTGACAGAGAAGGGTAGCGTGGCATTGTGAGGATGTCTTAATGTGTGCCCCAAAGGACCTCACCGGCTACGGAATGACCTGACCTGACCTGAAGTACTCAAGAGAGCCTAGTTAAGTATATGAAATGTGTTCCTGTCCTGGTACCTCATACATTTTCAACGAGGATCACCAGTTTCCAAACTAAAACGATGTCTACCATCAGCGGAAGGAAACCAATTCCCCACGTGGGCAGGACTCATCAGTGTGCCACCACGCAGAACAAGAGGTCCAGAAATACTTGATTCAGTTGTCACATGATCACTGACGCAACTACCGCATAGATGGGGGCTGCTCTTCTTGATATCTCACAGGACACAACCTTTCTTGCTTTTATTATCTTGTATGTTTTGTTACTGCACTTACTGATTTTATTTCAAATATAAATTATATATAAAGTTTCTAATCATTGACTTCCTTATAGCTCCCATAAATTTCGTATTCGAATTCCCCGTGTTTTTTTTTCATAATAAAAATCAAATTAGTATTTTGTTCTTCCAATTTAATGTCTGCGGTGCCAATGTCTGTGTGACGTCATTGCTTCTTGGTGTCCCCTTCCTCCTTTCCCCTAAATTTTGTCTTCTAGTATTTTCAATAATAGACCTCCATGTCTCA
Organism: Ariolimax columbianus; assembly: GCA_036924085.1. NCBI lineage: Eukaryota > Metazoa > Mollusca > Gastropoda > Stylommatophora > Arionidae > Ariolimax > Ariolimax columbianus. The sequence goes on from JAVGWX010000006.1 coordinate 31,228,121, forward strand.
TGTTAGGACCAAGCCAAGAGAATCGACCATTAGTAGTCTATGTGACAGTATATCTTTAAGGCGCTTGTTCATTCACCTTTTTCTCTCACCAGTTCACTCGTTGCTTCCTGCGATACCATCACATCTCAAAAGCTTCTAATGTTTATCCTACTTTGTTTCAGAGCCGTACAATGCGACTCACCAGATTATTCTTTTCCTTAGCTCAATATTGAGATTACTTTTCTCTTGTTGCTACTGTGATCCTAGTTCTAATTTTAATCTCGCAGCAGGCATTCACTGTAATAATTGTCCCAAACATGAAAAACTCTGCACTTGCTCTTTAATCTGTCCCTCATTGCTAATATTGAGTCTTTGAGTTTGCTTGGCTGTTGCCATGGTATTTGTTTTATTAGCATTTATTCTCATACCACCAGCCTTGGTTGTTGTAATGATTTCTCTGTTCATCCTGTGATGTCTAGGTTAACCGCACATTTGATGGCACATTTGTTCTACATTTATCTTGACCCCCTATGTTGCAATTTATGTTGGCTTCTGCCGTCATTACCTCCTAACATCGATTAAATAGGCTTGAATGTAATATACATTAATGGACAGAGTAAATTGTCTCCCCTTATTATAAGTCAGGTACCCATTTACAGAAGTACAACCTGGAACGTATACCGGCCGGGATCGGACATAGGCGCATTGCTACTAGAGACAAGCGTTCAATCACATCCAACACTGTGATAGCCGCTCTGTATTGTTCAAATTAAGAAATGAGCTCCCGTCTTCATGGTCCAAACCAAAAAATAGGTTCTGTCTTTATGGCTCCAATCATGAAATGAGGTTCTGTCTTCTTGGCTCCAATCATGAAATGAGGTTCTGTCTTCATGGCCCCAACCAAAAAATAGGTTCTGTCTTTATGGCTCCAATCATGAAATGAGGTTTTGTCTTCATGGTCCAAACCAAAAAATAGGTTCTGTCTTTATGGCTCCAATCATGAAATGAGGTTCTGTCTTCATGGTCCAAACCAAAAAATAGGTTCTGTCTTTATGGATCCAATCATGAAATGAGGTTCTGTCTTCATGATCCAAACCAAAAAATAGGTTCTGTCTTTATGGCTCCAATCATGAAATGAGGTTCTGTCTTCATGGTCCAAACCAAAAAATAGGTTCTGTCTTTATGGCTCCAATCATGAAATGAGGTTCTGTCTTCATGGCTCCAATCATGAAATGAGGTTCTGTCTTCATGGTCCAAACCAAAAAATAGGTTCTGTCTTCATGGCTCCAATCATGAAATGAGGTTCTGTCTTCATGGCTCCAATCATGAAATGAGGTTCTGTCTTTATGGCTCCAATTATGAAATGAGGTTCTGTCTTCATGGCTCCAATCATGAAATGAGGTTCTGTCCTCTTGGCTCCAATCATGAAATGAGGTTCTGTCTTCATGGCCCAAACCAAAAAATAGGTTCTGTCTTTATGGCTCCAATCATGAAATGAGGTTTTGTCTTCATGGTCCAAACCAAAAAATAGGTTCTGTCTTTATGGCTCCAATCATGAAATGAGGTTCTGTCTTCATGGTCCAAACCAAAAAATAGGTTCTGTCTTTATGGATCCAATCATGAAATGAGGTTCTGTCTTCATGATCCAAACCAAAAAATAGGTTCTGTCTTTATGGCTCCAATCATGAAATGAGGTTCTGTCTTCATGGTCCAAACCAAAAAATAGGTTCTGTCTTTATGGCTCCAATCATGAAATGAGGTTCTGTCTTCATGGCTCCAATCATGAAATGAGGTTCTGTCTTCATGGTCCAAACCAAAAAATAGGTTCTGTCTTCATGGCTCCAATCATGAAATGAGGTTCTGTCTTCATGGCTCCAATCATGAAATGAGGTTCTGTCTTTATGGCTCCAATTATGAAATGAGGTTCTGTCTTCATGGCTCCAATCATGAAATGTGGTTCTGTCTTCATGGCTCCAATCATGAAATGAAGTTCTGTCTTCATGGCTCCAATCATGAAATGTGGTTCTGTCTTCATGGCTCCAATCATGAAATGTGGTTCTGTCTTCATGGCTCCAATCATGAAATGTGGTTCTGTCTTCATGGCTCCAATCATGAAATGTGGTTCTGTCTTCATGGCTCCAATCATGAAATGTGGTTCTGTCTTCATGGCTCCAATCATGAAATGTGGTTCTGTCTTGATGGCTCCAATCATGAAATGTGGTTCTGTCTTCATGGCTCCAATCATGAAATGTGGTTCTGTCTTCATGGCTCCAATAATGAAATGTGGTTCTGTCTTCATGGCTCCAATCATGAAATGTGGTTCTGTCTTCATGGCTCCAATCATGAAATGAGGTTCTGTCTTCATGGCTCCAATCATGAAATGTGGTTCTGTCTTCATGGCTCCAATCATGAAATGTGGTTCTGTCTTCATGGCTCCAATCATGAAATGTGGTTCTGTCTTCATGGCTCCAATCATGAAATGTGGTTCTGTCTTCATGGCTCCAATCATGAAATGAGGTTCTGTCTTCATGGCTCCAATCATGAAATGTGGTTCTGTCTTCATGGCTCCAATCATGAAATGTGGTTCTTTCTTCATGGCTCCAATCATGAAATGTGGTTCTGTCTTCATGGCTCCAATCATGAAATGTGGTTCTGTCTTGATGGCTCCAATCATGAAATGTGGTTCTGTCTTCATGGCTCCAATCATGAAATGTGGTTCTGTCTTCATGGCTACAATCATGAAATGAGGTTCTGTCTTCATGGCTCCAATCATGAAATGTGGTTCTGTGTTCATGGCTCCAATCATGAAATGTGGTTCTGTCTTCATGGCTCCAATCATGAAATGTGGTTCTGTCTTCATGGCTCCAATCATGAAATGTGGTTCTGTCTTCATGGCTCCAATCATGAAATGTGGTTCTGTCTTGATAGCTCCAATCATGAAATGTGGTTCTGTCTTTATGGCTCCAATCATGAAATGTGGTTCTGTCTTCATGGCTCCAATCATGAAATGTGGTTCTGTCTTCATGGCTCCAATCATGAAATGTGGTTCTGTCTTCATGGCTCCAATCATGAAATGTGGTTCTGTCTTGATGGCTCCAATCATGAAATGTGGTTCTGTCTTCATGGCTCCAATCATGAAATGTGGTTCTGTCTTCATGGCTCCAATCATGAAATGTGGTTCTGTCTTCATGGCTCCAATCATGAAATGTGGTTCTGTCTTCATGGCTCCAATCATGAAATGTGGTTCTGTCTTCATGGCTCCAATCATGAAATGTGGTTCTGTCTTCATGGCTCCAATCATGAAATGTGGTTTTGTCTTCATGGTTCCAATCATGAAATAAGGTTCTGCCTGGTCCAATCGAAGACGGACAATAAACTCTACAGTCCCGTTTACACGATGTGCACGTAAAACACCCCCTCGGCAGATTACAACTGAAAAGAGCATGTTATGCGCTAACCATTACAAAATGCTAGAGGCATCGAAATCTCTACAAAATATTGGCTTCCATGATGATCAAAAGGAGGTGGTACGCAAAGACAGAACAGACCAATTGAATGCTTGTCAGAAACTCGATTGCGCAATAGAACATCTACACCCACAGGGCTGAACACGAGAGGAATGACTAAGTTAATGAGATTCATAATGTTCTCTTCATATTGATCGTCCCTCTTTTTAATTTCCTCGATATTCCTCTATTCTTCTTAATACCGCTCCTAACAAAGCATAGAATAACGACAGTAGACGAATATTTCTCTTTTACATTTAGTATGCTCTTGCAGTGGTAGTCATGTCTCGAGCAATTTGTTTACATGATGAGTTAGCTATCCCCATTGTCCGACAGATCAAGTCCACCGCGTCCTCAAATGCATATCGTAAAAAAGTAAAGTAAAGTAACCCATAGCAGTACTTCCCGGACTATACCGGGTCCAGTTCCTGATATCCACTCAGGATGTAGTCAACCCCAGTCAACGAAGGAGTCTTCCTAGTGCTTGCTGGGTCGACCCGGGAGCCGTTACGATCTGGAGAAAAAAAAATTTCCGCCTCAACTGTGGAATGAACCCACGACTACGCAGATGCGAGTTACTGCGCTACGAGGCTCCCGTAAGTCGTACGAAGCGACAGAGGAAAGTTGTGCATGGGACTTTCCCTTGTAAAACACTTTGTATCTAAAACGGTGCAGTCAGTGATTTTCAATTTTCTGAAAACTGGGTTATGGGAACTGAATGCAATGCTAACCCGAATTATCAGACGTATGTGATTATGTCCTCCTGTATGATTCTTAGACTTGGACTATTTAAACAGGACTTATTAAGACTCGATGCCTTTCACATGCGGTATCCGGTGGTTTGATCTTGTCCACAATGTCAAGGTCTTTGCAAAGACCGGTCTTCGGACACTCTGGTCCGCCGCCGCCTGTCTGTGTTCGGACATGTGGTTCGTCTAGACCAGGAAGTTCCGGCTACCCAGATCAGTTACTTGTAACAACGGTCTACCACCGCGTGGGTGGAGGTGTGGGAAGCGTCGCCCCGATTCTACATAGATCCTGAAAATAGCAGTCTCTCCTTTAGCACTGGACCAGTTTTGACTACATGCCTCAGTGGCTGGACATGGTAGTGGTTGATCCCTACATGTCTCAGTGGCTGGACATGGTAGGGGTCGATCCCTACATGTTTCAGTGGCTGGACACGGTAGGGTCTATTCCTGCAAGCCTCAGTGACTGGACATGGTAGTGGTCGATCCCTACATGTCTCAGTGGCTGGACACGGTAGGGTCTATTCCTGCAAGACTCAGTGGCTGGACATGGTAGTGGTCGATCCCTACATGTCTCAGTGGCTGGACACGGTAGGATCTATTCCTGCAAGCCTCAGTGGCTGGACATGGTAGGGGTCGATCCCTACATGTCTCAGTGGCTGGACATGGTAGGGGTCGATCCCTACATGTCTCAGTGGCTGGACATGTAGGGGTCGATCCCTACATGTCTCAGTGGCTGGACATGGTAGGGGTCGATCCCTACATGTCTCAGTGGCTGGACATGGTAGGGGTCGATCCCTACATGTCTCAGTGGCTGGACACGGTAGGGTCTATTCCTACAAGTCTCAGTGGCTGGACATAGTAAGGGTCGATCCCTACAAGCCTCAGTGGCTGGACATGATAGGGGTCGATCGACGCAACGGCCTTAGATGACTAAGCGAACATTATTATCAAATGCGATACTGGACCAATGATTCCAAAATAGAGCTACGGGAGAGAAAAAAGAAGAAAAAAAGACGAAGAAGAAGAAGAACGAGAAGTCCCGTGCACAGCACCATTTCTTCTTCTTCGTACGCTGTCAGACGCCAACTTGAATTTGTTCGAAGAAAGCATCTGTCATCCCAGGGCTGTCGACACTGCCATAGAGCTTGTCTAGTGTTCCCACTGGTGATGGCCACATGTGCTTTCTCCGGTCCTCGTATGTCGGGCAGTTTTGCAGCAGATGTTCAGCGGTCATGTTCCCTGTACCACAGTTGCATTCGTCAGTGCCACCTATCTTTAGTTTATTGAATAGATGGTACCTCAGTCTGTTGTGGCCTGTGCGGAGTCTGAAGACCACGACCTGCTCTCTTCTGTTCAACTGGTAATATGCATCATTTTTTGTGTAGCCAGTATGCTCTGTTTCCCAATTGGCCATGTATATGGCCCTAATAAGCCTTTTTGACTCTTCGTATGTCACACTTGTATCTGGTTGTGGTAGTCTTGCACCTTCTTTTGCCAGTCTGTCTGCCTCCTCGTTGCCTTGAATGTTACAGTATGATGGAACCCACTGTACCACTACGCTTTTTAGTTCGGACTGCTGGCATAGTTGACAGAGTACTGCTCTTAAATTATTAAGTTCGCACAGCACCATTGAATCGCTTTTTACAACTTGGAAAGGGATGGGGGGGGGGGGGGGAGGGTGATGTATTGGATATGCAGTTCGACTATTCTATATTCCCCATTACGGGGCCTAGAGGGTCCAGACAGACTTGTTTTTCTTTCCTTTATTTGTGATCCGTTTTATTTTTAGAAGAAATTCTAGAGGTGGGTTGGATAATATGAAACTGGATAATTGGACCAGGAAGAAAATAAAAAAGATATATTACGGCGGTGTTTCAATTCCCTACGTCAACCGTTAGATTTACAGTGGTAGGGAATAAGGTTCGTTTGCTCCGACAGCAGCCGCGCTGTAAGCAAGCTAGGCTGTACATAATATCCATTCGAATACTATTTGAGAATATATTTTCTTCTATACAGGACGAAATACAAATCTGTCCTGTGCACTGCGTGGCGACTGTAGAGGCAAGCTATCTTAATTATTCAGCTATATTAATCCTTCTGTTACACGTGATCATGAGAGCGCGTATAAAGCAGGAGTTTTATTAGATTGTCAATTCTCTTCCTTTCCGGCGCACAATTCTGTGTATGGTTGTCTTCTCTGATTTCCGATTTATGAACAAAATAATTATATGTTCTGTAACATGATCACTTCGGAAGAATCAGTATCACTGAATTCCAGTCAGACATATAGGTGCTCTGTAACTCTCTGTACATGGCGAAGTGTGTGGTGAATGATGGTTGGTTTCCGTAGTTCGCTGAATTTACACGATCCTTTCACGTCCTTTCAGGTGTTAATCGCTGATTGGCCGTTGTCTGATTTCAAACTTCATAGCTACTTACTTTCCCTGTGACCTACTTACATGGTGAGCACCGCGTCATACCTCATGTTTAAAATGTTCGTCCAAATGAATTGCCTTGTCTTTCCCCCTGAACAAGTCGTCCATGTTGGAGGTTTCCGGAAGGTTAGGTCAGATCATCAGGTGTTCTGGGTCTTGTATTGCGAGTCCTTTATTGTTGATTAAAATTAACAGGATGGCTGTTGTATTTTGTTAAAAAAATTTCTTTTGCCTTTGCCTTATTTCTCTATTCCCCAAAGGCAGTGTGCGTTGCACTATGTTTTTATTTTACGCATGTCAGCCTAGTGCATCCGACTTCTGGACGCATTTCATGCATTACCCTTTAGTTGAGGTTAACCTCTGAAATCGTCCTAACTATTATAGGTACATACAGACGCACACACACATCCAAGCACTTGTTAATACATCTTAATATCACCTAATTGACTGCGGTCTGGAGTGGAAAGGGCGATACCTCCGCCAGTAGAATACGCAGAGTAACCTGCATTGCACTACAATCTGGATTATCCCGGCCCACCTTCTAACTACTTTTATTGATTTAAGAAGAGCCCATGTAACCTGCGGTGAAATAAACTTCAGAGTTGAATAAACTCGAGTAACTTCTACACTTTTATGATTACAAAGTAAGTAGCATATCCTCTACAGAATGCCATTTCTTACAACCGCCAACCTATTTGGCTGTTATAAGTTTTTTGGCAAGTTTGTAGTACGGTAAGTTGCCATTACTTTCCGTTCATGGAGGCTCTCTAACAAACACCCATGTCTGCCAAATTAGATACGAGCGTGATTCGAACCTGGTGCTTTGGAATTGTGAAACGGACGCTTCACTCCTAGGCCACGTAGCCTCCCTATCATGATTACCAAGATTAAATTATTATCGCCTCGTCAGAAGAACATTTTACGGTTGGGAATAATTTGTTGCCCACAACAAAATGTACTTTTGACACTCAAACATGGTTGTGTAAGTACAGCAACAGGATATGCACAGATAGCAACAATAAAAACAACGCCATACACAGCAACAGCTGTAGGGAGGATTAGGTGCAAATCCGAACTTGAATCTCTTTATTTTTTTTTTAGTAATTCGATTGATTGGTAATTCTTAATATATGGATTCAGATTACCGAAAGTTTTCAGCATTTTCTTTCGCTTCAATGAAATTTGCCACACTACTATCTAGAGCAGGGTTTCCCAACGAGTGACAATACTAGGTTCTGTGATAAGTCGCTTGGGGTATCTGAATCGGTCTGTCCTGAGAATGCTAGGGTTCTGCGATAGGTGGCTTGGAGTATTCCAAACGGTCTGTCTTGAAAATACTAGTATTCTGCCATAGGTCGCTTGGGGTATTCCAGCCGGTCTGTCTTGAAAATAGTAGGGTTCTGCGATAGGTAAGTTTGTGTTTCCCAGCCAGTATGTCCTGAGAATGCTAGGGTTCTGCGAAAGGTAAGTTTGTGTGTCCCCGCCAGTAAGTCATGAGAATGCTAGGGTTCTGCGATAGGTAAGTTTGTGTGTCCCAGCCAGTATGTCCTGAGAATGCTAGGGTTCTGCGATAGGTAAGTTTGTGTGTCCCAGCCAGTATGTCCTGAACATGCTAGGGTTCTGCGATATGGTAGTTGGAGTTTCACCAAAGAAATTATGATTGCACAACATGCACATTGTTTTATAAACCAAATATTCTAGTTGTTGACGGAGACAGAGGAATGATGTCCATCACTAAACGTTATTTGGTAATGGTTTCTAATAACAAGGTTGGGCCAACAACTACCAGCAGTTTTATTATTCAACATGGTCAACTATTTTTTATGTTGAATCATTGTCATCAGGTAAGTCAGTCCGGAGACTGTCGTTCAAGTCTTTTGATCACGCCACGCCACTGTCCTCTGTTAGTCAGTGTGGAGACTGGTGTTGAAGTCTTCTGATCATGTCACTCCACTGTTCTCTGTTAATCAGTCCGGAGACTGGTGTTGAAGTCGTCTGATCATGTCACTCCACTGTTCTCTGTTAATCAGTCCGGAGACTGGTGTTGAAGTCTTCTGATCATGTCACGCCACTGTCCTCTGTTAGTCAGTCCAGAGACTGATGTTGAAGTCTTCTGATCATGTCACGCCACTGTCCTCTGTTAGTCAGTCCAGAGACTGATGTTGAAGTCTTCTGATCATGTCATCCCACTGTCCTCTGTTAGTCAGTCCAGAGACTGATGTTGAAGTCTTCTGATCATGTCACGCCACTGTCCTCTGTTAATCAGTCCGGAGACTGATGTTGAAGTCTTCTGATCATGTCATCCCACTGTCCTCTGTTAGTCAGTCCGGAGACTGGTGTTGAAGTCTTCTGATCATGTCACGCCACTGTCCTCTGTTAGTCAGTCCGGAGACTGATGTTGAAGTCTTCTGATCATGTCATCCCACTGTCCTCTAATTCTGAGCAGATCCCTTCAGCTCAGTATATGTCTGCACCCTGTTCTTGAACACCTGTCTGATGTAATTGTTTCTTGGACATACTCTTCTTTTCTTCTTCTTTTCCTCTGGATTTGTTTTTCTCATATTTTCAATAGTTAGCTTACATGCCTCATCTTATGGCCAATCCAAGACAATCTACCTTTCTGTATACTCATCCTTCGTTGTTTATGTGACCCTATATCTTTAAGCACTTGTTCGTTAGTCCTTTTTTTATGTAAGCTCACTCTTTGCATCCTTCGATATCACCACATCTCAAAAGCTTCTAATATTTTTTTCATCCATTTTGTTTATTTCTCCATGTTTCAGAACCGTACAATATTACGGACCAGATATGTAATGATCATTATTTTTCGAAGTTCCCGATTAGTGTTATTTGATGTTAAAACTATTTGTTTCTCTCCCAATGCCTTTTCATCTTTTGCAATCCTAGTTCCAATTTGAACGTCACCGCCGGCATCACCTGGAACAGTTTGTTCCGAACATGAAAACATCGGCACTTGTTCTATCATCTGTCCCTCTATGCTGATATTTAATCTTTGAGTTTGTTTGATTATTACCATTGCATTTGTTTTACTAGCATTTATCCACATACCATCAGCTTTGGTGATGTCGCTGATCCTAGTGAATAGGTTTTATAATGAGTTCTTCTGTTCTATGTTGTATATTTAATTATATACAATTGACTAAAAGAGCATAGACTTACTGGTCACGACAACCTAATGGTTGGTTGGTTGGCTGGCTGGCTGGCTGGCTGGCTAGTTGGTTGGTTGGCTGGCTGGCTGGTAGGTTTGCTGGCTGGCTTGTTGGTTGATTGGTTCGTTGGTTGGCTGGTTCGTTGGTTCGTTGGTTGGTTGGTTCTTTCGTTGGTCCATATATTGATATATGCAAGTGTCTGTGCGCTGTTGTTTACTTCTGTACAACGTTCCATTTGTCTGGCCCGTGAGGAATAAGCTCTCTCCTAACACCTTTAAGCGCCGGTCACTCAAAAGTTATTCAACAGTTTCAAAGGAATGTGTGCACAGCCGGCACTTTTGATTCTGTTCCTGTGACTGTTGGGTTGTATGTGTTGAGTGCAAAGCAGTGCTTTGATATCTACTGTTCGGGAGGCTGATATTGTGCCTGTGGTGGTCATATGTACTGGTCACGATAACCAACTAGGTATGTTCAAAAAGTTGCAGAACATTTTTATTTTACTTTTTCAAGCAAACCTGGACCATATCCCATCATCTATTAATACATCGCTCTGGACGTCCCATTTCTGTTAGCAGGTCCTGGTATACATTTTGAGTATCGTGTTTAGATCAATGTAAGAAGTTTGCGTAATTTCTTCAATGATCTGAAATCGTTGTTCTTTCAAGTTAAGGGAAGGTAAGATGAGTGAGGTAGGGGGGTTGGGAAAAGCTCGGGTGGGTGGGGCCGCTGGGACCAGGTTAAGTGGGTGGGATGACTGTGGTCAGGTCAGGTGAGAAAAGAAAGGTGGATGGGGCTAGATCAGGTGAGAGTGTTGGCTGGGGCTAGATCAGATGAGAGAAGTGGCTGGAGCTAGATCAGGTGAGATGCATGGCTGTGGCTAGATCAGGTAAGAGAGGTGGCTGGGGCTAGATCAGGTGAGAGAGGTGGATAGGGCTAGATCAGATGACAGACGTGGCTGCGGCTATATCAGGTGAGAGTGTTGGCTGGGGCTAGATCAGGGGAGAGAGGTGGCTGGGGCTAGATCAGGTGAGAGAGGTGGCTGGAGCTAGATCAGGTGAGATACATGGCTGTGGCTAGATCAGGTAAGAGAGGTGGCTGGGGCTAGATTAAGAGAGAGAGAGAGGTGTCTGGGGCTAGATCAGGTGAGAGAGGTGGCTGGAGCTAGATCAGGTGAGATACATGGCTGTGGCTAGATCAGGTAAGAGAGGTGGCTGGGGCTAGATTAAGAGAGAGAGAGAGAGGTGTCTGGGGCTAGATCAGGTGAGAGAGGTGGTTAGGGCTAGATTAAGAGAGAGAGGTTCTGGGGCTAGATCAGAGGAGAGAGGTGGTTAGGGCTAGATTAAGAGAGAGAGAGGTGTCTGGGGCTAGATCAGAGGAGAGAGGTGGTTAGGGCTAGATTAAGAGAGAGAGAGAGGTGTCTGGGGCTAGATCAGAGGAGAGACGTGGCTGGGGATAGATAATGAATGTATTGGAGGTGGCTGGGACTTGATCAGCTGAGAGTGGTGGCTGGGGCTAAATTAGGTGAGAGAGGTGGATATGGCTTGATCAGATGACAGACGTGGCTGCGGCTATATCAGATCACAGATTTGACTGTGGCTTGATCAGGTGAGAGAGGTTGATGAGGCTAGATCAGGTGAGAGAGGTGGCTGGGGCTAGATCAGGCGAGAGAGTTGGCTGGGGCTAGATCAGGTGAGAGAGGTGGCTGGGGCTACATCAGGTGAGAGAGTTGGCTGAGGCTAGATCAGGTGAGAGAGGTGGCTGGGGCTAGATCAGGTGAGAGAGTTGGCTGGGGCTAGATCAGGTGAGAGAGGTGGCTGGGGCTACATCAGGAGATAGAGGTGACTCGGGAAGCACCAGGGTTTTCATTTTTCTCAAAAATTCTAGAACAAGCAATGATGCCTGTGCTGCTGCATTGTCGTGGTGGAGGAACACGGAGTTTCTCCACAACTCAGAGCTTTCTCTCTGAACGATTCTCAATTGGAATGCTATGGCCTGATCATACGAAGAAGCTGCATTATTTAGCTCTTTCCGAGCATTCAATGAATGGAACAAAAATCAGCTCACAACTGTGGGCAGCATCAACGTTATCAGATGATGTGGGTGGTCCAGAATGGAGGGGCTGGGGTATTCCTGAGCCAAACAAATGGTAGAAAAATAACACTGTCAGTGGCAACTGGAAAATTCTCAAGCAATTTCAGAGCGGAGGCAGAGGCACTGAAGGCTACAGTAAAAGCAATGCTGACAGGCGAAAGCAATGAAAGCCAGATAGTCCTGTTTACAGATGCACTGGCCGTGATTACAGCACTAAAAAGTCAGAAAAATACTGAACTTCATGATTTAAGAGCAGTACTCTGTCAAACTATGCCAGCAGTCCGCACCAAAAAAGAGTAGTGGTACAGTTGATTCCATCCCACTGTAAAATCAAAGGCAACGAGGAAGCAGACAGACTGGCAAAAGAAGGTGCAAGACTACCACAACCAGATTCTAGTGTGACCGACGAAGAGTCCGAAAGGTTTATTAGGGCCAGATACATGGCCAAATGGGAAACAGAACATACTGGCTACACAAAAAATGATGCCTATTATCAGCTGAACAGAAGAGAGCAGGTCGTGGTCTTCAGACTCCGCACAGGCCACAACAGACTGAAGTACCACCTATTCAATAAACTGAAGATAGGTGGTACTGACGAATTCACCTGTGGTACAGGGAAAATGACCGCTGAACATCTGCTGCAAAATTGCCCGACATACGAGGACCAGAGAAAGCACATGTGGCGATCACCAGTGGCAACACTAGACAAGCTCTATGGCAGTGTCGACAGCCTCAGGATGACAGCTGCTTTCTTCGAACAAATACAAGTTGACGTCTGACAGCGTACGACGAAGAAGAAGAAGAAGAAGAAGAAGAAGAAGAAGAAGAAGAAGAAGAAGAAGAAGAAGAAGAAGAAGAAGAAGAAGAAGAAGAAGATGATGTGGGTGGTCCAGAATGCAAGTCGTTTGTTTAATCTCAATGAGCTTAAATAGCTTAATCCATCTGTAACACCGCGCACTTTTCATGAATGATCCAATACACATTTTAAAAACATTTAATGAATCTCTGTGAATGTCTTTCCGAGCTTGAAGCAACACTCGACACTGATTAGCTGCTCATAAAATTCAAACATTTCAGCAAACCACAAAACACAATCTGCAGGCCAGTAAACAATTAGCTTCAGGACGATTAAAACAAATAACACAGCAGAATACCGGAACTGATGAAAGTCATCTATGGGCCGGAAGTTGCTGTGAGATCGTCTTATGGCGCAAATTCAAAAGTTCTGGAACTTTTTAACAACCCTTCTCTCTCTCTCTCTTTCTCTCTCTCTCTCTCTCTCTCTCTCTCTCTCTCTGTCTATCTCTCTCTCTTTCCCTCTTTCTCTCCCGCTATCTTTCTATTTACATGGATGTGGGGCGTGTACAGATACATAAAACTAGAGTACATATACATATCTCCTGTTCAGATACATAAAAGTACAGAAACAAAACTAAGTATACAGATACAAAACTAAGAATACAGATACATAACTCTAAGAATCCAGATACTTAACTCTAGGAATCCATATACTTAACTCTAATAATCCAGATACTTAACTCTAAGAGTCAAGATACTTAGCTCTAAGAATCCAGATACTTAACTCTAAGAGTCCAGATACTTAACTCTAAGAGTCAAGATACTTAGCTCTAAGAATCCAGATACGTAACTCTAAGAGTCCAGATACTTAACTCTAAGAGTCAAGATACTTAGCTCTAAAAATCCAGATACTTAACTCTAAGAATCCAGATACTTAACTCTAAGAATCCAGATACTTAACTCTAAAAGTCCAGATACTTAACTCTAAGAATCCAGATACTTAACTCTAAGAATCCATATACTTAACTCTAAGAATCCAGATACTTAACTCTAAGAGTCCAAATACTTAGCTCTAAGAATCCAGATACATGTCTGGAACGATGTAATCTATCCCTTCAATATTTGTTTTATCGAACACGGTCTTGCACCGTGTAAAGATTCTCATTAAAGATACATGTGCAAAGTATTTATCCTAGAGCAATGGTCTTGTGTGTTTCATTGATGTCAACAGCTGTTTGTGAATGTAGTGAATGTGGCACCAGGAATTTGCTATTTGGTCGGACGATTTTGTTGTAGTTGCTGCTTGCAAAATGTGTGTGATTTACTGTACCTTTATCTCTTCTTTGTTGCACGCTTGCGTCTCACTTAAGATATCCCATATATGTCATAATAATGAGCTTTAGAAACGAATTAGACGGTATTATGAGAAGCACCCACAGACACCAGTTGTAAATTGGACGGTATTATGAGAAGCACCCACATAAACCAGTTATAAATTGGACGGTATTATGAGAAGCACCCACAAACACATGTTATAAATTATACGGTATAATGAGAAGCACCCACAGACACATGTTATAAATTAGACTGTATTATGAGAAGCACCCACAGAAACCAGTTATAAATTAGAGGATATTATAAGAAGCACCCACAGAAACCAGTTATAAATTAGACGATATTATTATAAGAAGCACCCACAGAAACCAGTTATAAATTAGACGGTATTATGAGAAGCACCCACAGAAACCAGTTATAAATTAGACAAAGGGAAACGACTGGAATTGAAATAAGGGAGTTATCAGAATGGAACTTGATTTTATCACCAGAAAAGCTAGGCTATATACACCAGAGGGAAGGAAAATGAAAGGGCGACGCTAGGCAACATTGCGAAGAACCATTGAAGTCTAAATGAAGATCATGAACCAGATATGGGACACGACACGGAGAATGACAACAGACTGGGAGACATGCAGGATATCTGTTGCTTCCCTGAGGGAAACTATCTACCTGGTAGGGACTAACCGCGTCGTCGACTGCTTAGATCGAGGGCACATCCATGACTTTCTTTCGGGTGGTCAAAAGAAACATGGTATACAATCAGCAACAGAAATAAAGAATATAAATTGAACATTAAGAAAACAAAAACTGTGATTATTAGAACAGAAGGCATGAAGCCGACAGTAAACATCGTTATAAACTGGTCGATACTGGAACAAGTCAACAGTTACTTGTACCTAGGACAACAAGAGATAATAACAAGAGATAGTAGATGTGAAAAGGAAGTGAAGAAAAGAAAAGGAATAGTCAAAAACACATTTAACAATATGAGAAATATTTTAATACAAGGGAAATAACAAATAAACTAAAAATGAGAGTTATCAAGTGTTGTATATCCATCATTACTATATGGTGTGGAAACGTGGAATGTGGACAAGTTAACAGACAAAATAGAGCACTTGATATTGGATGTACAGATGAATGGGTCGCATTGTGAAGAAAAAAGAAAACAAATAAAGAAGTC
The DNA here is from genome assembly GCA_036924085.1 of Ariolimax columbianus. Taxonomy (NCBI): domain Eukaryota; kingdom Metazoa; phylum Mollusca; class Gastropoda; order Stylommatophora; family Arionidae; genus Ariolimax; species Ariolimax columbianus. Next base: position 31,243,370 of record JAVGWX010000006.1, read on the forward strand.
CTGCGGAGATTAGGAATGGGAAAGGAAATCGTGAAATACATAAAATACATAAAATATTAGTGGTTTATCATCTGTTCTCTAAATACCGAACTGGCTATTGCGTGGAAGTTGTCATAACTCAGTCTATCGTCACTCCGAATGGCAGAGGGGACATAACGCAACACTGCCTCACATCTGTTTCAATCTAAAGCCGTTCAGCTTTCTCGACAGTGGGCCGCACACAACACCCTCAATTAGTATATTGTTGGTTGTCCGACCCTTACAAACTTGTATGTGAAACAATAGGTGGTAAGAATGCTCCAAAGTGATGGTTGGCTTAGACTTTCAAATGCCTTCTGAAATTCGATGAAATTTGACGATAAGTTGTGATTGTATCTCTACTTAAACTTCTAGAGTACCTTGATTTCACAGATGATCTGACACTTTTGAATTCTAATCTAAAAGAAGCACAGCAAAATATAGACCAACTCTGCAACATAGCCAAACACATGTGGTATGAGATAATGCCTCCAACAAGTCAAGTCATGAATCTCACACTCCCAGGGACAGATATCCAGCTCAGTGGTCAAGTGAAACAGAAAGTTAAAATCTTCACCGATTTAGGCAGTAAAGTCACACAAAATGGGGATGATGCACATACAATTCGCACTCGAATCGTCTTGACCTCAAATGCCTCCAACCGGGGGATCAATATGCTGAGCAGCGCATGAGCTGCAGTGGTCAGCGACCAATAGCTGACTGCTAGCGTCAGAGCCAGCGAACCAGAGCTGCCAAGACCCTTCTACACCTCCACGCGGTGATCCTGGATAACAGGCTGCAGCAGGGCAGACTAGCTAAGGAGAAGGGATCGAAGAGGGAATGCTAACCCAGTACTCAAAAAATGGTTGCTGAAGTCGGATGTGTTGGACCGAAAGGTGCAAATCTCGCAGTCAAGCTGTAAACTTCGACACAACGCATTCCGTTCTCTTGACTACATTCTGCTACTTAAGCCCTTTCAGCGTTTGGTAGTGGGAGATTGAGAACGAACGAAGCCAAGCCAAGCCAAATGCCTCCAACCAATTAACGAATATTTGGAAATCTACATCACTGAGTAAACGTGTCAAGCTCAGAATACTTAACTCTAACGTCACCTCAGTGCTCACATATGTTTGTGAAAAAGACAAAAAAACGCTTGAAAATAGATTGAATGCATTTGAAAATAAATGTCTTAGACGACAAAATTTGATGCACAAATATATGTCCGTGAAGGGAATACTGACAAACAATAGAACAAGTTCTCCTGGTCTGTTGACTTCACGCGAAGAGCGAAGAGACAGCATATCCCTCTGTAATGATGTAAACATTGTGTCGTAACGAGTGAAACATGGGGCAGGTGGAAATTGATGTCATTATTTGAGAGCTGACTGCGACGAAGATGAAGACACCAAATTAAAGGTGTCGGTAACCAAGTTGTCTACCTTGCAGCATTAACTCTACTCATTTCTTGAAGATCCAGTCTGAGCATAGGACAGCAGCCGTCATTCTCTATCGCTTCCACATTTTGGCGTGTCTTTTGAGATATGATACACCAGTTACATTCACTTCCTCTTTATAAGGAGCTCTACGGGATTCTTATTATAATTTCACTTGCTGTTGCTAATCAAGCGTATGTTTGGTTATATTATTACATTTTATTCTGTTAGTGCTTCCTATCCATCTCTATATTGTCTTCGTAATGTCCATTGCGATCCATTGCGTCTTCAGACTTCGCACTGGCCACAATAGACTGAGGTACCACCTATTCAACAAATTGAAGATAGGTGGCACCGACGAATGCCCGTGTGGTACCGGGAAAATGACCGCTGAGCATTTACTGTAAAACTGCCCGACATACGAGGACCAGAGAGAGCAGATGTGGCCATCACCAGTGGCAACACTAGACAAGCTCTATGGTAGTGTCGACAGCCTCAGGATGACGGCTGCTTTTTTCGAAAAAATAATGGTTACTGTCCGACTGCGTACGATGAAGAAGAAGAAAAAGAAGGTCGCTGACCGTTGCAGCTCATGCGCTGGTGAGCATCTTGATCTCAAATGGTATCTGACTTTGCTAGAGTTTGGAGAGTAAGAAAAGGAAGAAAAAGACTGGTTATCCCACCTAAAAAAATCTGATACCTTGTACAATGAAGTCTCTACACTTCCTCCCCATCGGTCGTAACTGCTAAAGTGCGTCTTAGCTTATAATTTCCGTTAATCAGTTCATATAGCAACGGACACAACAAATTAGCCCGGGGTAATTTTATGAAAAGACACCGTATCAGTTTCAGAAATTGTGAGATTAGCTTGTTAGCTTGCTCTTTGTTTATTTTTATCGTAAAATACGTTATCTCATTCTACAGTTGGACTACTATACTTGCGCCTTTCGGTCCAACAAATTTTTTTTCATCCTAATGAATTACTCCAAGCTTCTTCTGTTCATATCTTTCTGTTTAGGGCATCATAGACTCAAACCCCAACCCATCTCCTGTAAGTAGGGATCTACCGCAACCAGAATTCTTCGAATTAGGTTAATGATGTCACGTGTCGTGTGTTAATCGTGTTTTGTGAGCATGTAGTTAGAATTAAGAGCTATTCGTGAGTTCCACTCTTGCAATGACAACATTTGAGACGAATAGTGTTCATGAACAATACATGTGATTCTTAGACCAGACCCCGCAATTGTTTTATTCAACCTTAACAAAAATGCATGGGGATTGTTTCAAATTACTCATGCTTTATTCTTGATGTGTCGTTGTCAACAAACTACCCCTGTTTCCGTCTGAGAGCAGGACACTGTAGACTATTTGGTTACCTCTATCGGTACAAGATATTCTACACAAACAAATGCCCACGTGTAGCCGGAATGCAGCAGGAATGCAACTACAGTCCATGATGATAACGAATGTGACTCGTAAGACCAATCCTAGCAAAGAAAGGTTTTCCACGGAGTGTGCAAGGAAAATCCGAACTGTTTGCGGTATCGCATGATGTGGGGTGTCTTCACAAACGCGGAATCCTTTCCTTATCACAGTCAGCATCTCATTTGTCTGTATTCCATGCTTAATCCTGCCCCTCCATGTAACATGATTTACTGCATCCTGTTCCCATAATTCCAAATCGATGTCCGTATCATTCATATCCCACTTGCATACATCCTTGTACCGAAGTAATGGCCGGCCCGATACCTTTTCCCCAACTGTAATTCCCCATAATGAAGATCTTTTTTGGTATTTTGCCATCATCCATCCTCCGAATGTGTCCCAGCCATCGGAGGCTTCGAAGACTAAGCATGGAAAAGATTGTGACAGTGCCTGTTCTCCCCAACTCCTCTGCGTTGCTGATCTTGTCTTGCCACCCAACCCCCAGGATTCTCCGCAGGCACCTCATGTGATAGCTCTCCTGGTAAGTGTAGGTAGACCTTATCTCACAGTCGGTAAAGAAAGTGCTGAGGACACGGGCCTGGTAAACAAGTGTTTTAAGAGAGAGATTTTTGTTCTCCCAGACCCAATTAGTAAACATTGATTTAACTTAGTTATATTTATTCAATTTCTGGATCAGACGATGACGTTTTTTTCTTCCTCAACTTTCATCGTATGATTGACATTCCCCTATGCAGAACCAAAATTAGAGCTAATAACCGGGTCATTTAAAGAATAATGTTCCAATTTAGCGTTTCTTCTTCTTCTTCGTTCGTTCTCAATCTCCTACTATCAAACTCTGAAAGGGTAAGTAGCAGAATGTAGTCCAGATAACGCAATGCGTTGTGTTGTAGTTTACAGCTTGGCTGCGATATTTACACCTTTCGGTCCAACACATCCGACTTCAGCAAGCATTTTTGAGTACCGGGTTAGCATTCCCTCTTCGATCCCTTCTCCTTAGCCAGTCTGCCCTGCTGCAGTCTGTTATCCAGGATCACCGCGTGGAGGTGTAGAAGGGTCTTGGCAGCTATGGTTCGCTGGCCCTAACGCTGGCAGTCAGCTATGGGTCGCTGACCACTGCAGCTCATCCGCTGCTCAGCATCTTGATCCCCAATTTAGCGTTTGATTTACAGATATCAGAAAGTGTTTGCTTTTATCCTGTGCCGTCAAATTCGACCTATTTATCTTCCTAAACACGTGCTAGTTGACACATTGACCTAATTTCTCTATTAACTTCAAGGGTTAGTTTAATATTCAAGTTCATGCGCGTTCATTTAACTCTTGTATCACTAGATATCATTTTGAAAATTAAAAATTGTTAAAATAAATCATCAGAACACTGTATACAAACTGACAGTAAACAAGCTTGAGATAGAGTAAAACATAAACATAGCCAGCTTGAGGCAGAGTGAAACCTAAACAACGCCAGCTTGAGGCAGAGTGAAACCTAAACAACGCCAGCTTGAGGCAGAGTGAAACCAAAACCCTACCAGCTTGAGGCAGAGTGAAACCTAAACCCTACCAGCTTGAGGCAGAGTGAAACCTAAGCTCTACCAGCTTGAGGCAGAGTGAAGCCTAAACCCTACCAGCTTGAGGCAGAGTGAAACCTAAACATAGCCAGCTTGAGGCAGAGTGAAACCTAAGCATAACCAGCATGAGGCAGAGTGAAACCTAAACATAACCAGCTTGAGGCAGACTGAAACCTAAACATAACCAGCTTGAGGCAGAGTGAAACCTAAGCATAACCAGCATGAGGCAGAGTGAAACCTAAACATAACCAGCTTGAGGCAGAGTGAAACCTAAGCATAACCAGCATGAGGCAGAGTGAAATCTAAACATAACCATCTTGAGGCAGAGTGAAACATTAACAAAGCAAATCTCCCATCCGCTATATCAAACAATAAACGTTGCTGCATTATTATCTGTGCGGTGTTTTACATATTGAAATCAGGTACGTCGGAATCCGTCAATCCGAAATCACTTATATCAGATTTAGTAAATCCGACATCGTGTATGTCAGAGCTTGTAAATCATAAATCAGTTTTATCGTAGTCCATTAAATTTCAGGTTATGTGTGCGTACGTGTGTGAATGTGTGTTTATGTGTATGTGATATAAAAAAATATATGTGTATATAGACAATGGACACAACACATAGACACACATATATGTATAAACACATCTCTTCTTTTTTGAGGTAGAAAGCTTACTATAAATATAAAAGCAATAAATTAACTGAACCATTTTTATCAACAGATAACTTAGATTTAATCACACGTTGACGCGGTACTCACAAATGAGACAACTTTTCACATAATCTCAGGAGACCCTCCACGTCCAGGAGACCCATGGGCTGCTGTTCCCAAAAGCCCACACGTTAATGCGGTCCTGCTCGCAATTGTGGAAACAGGAGGGGGGGGGGAGGTAGTGTGATTCCCACCTCGTTGGCCAGATGACTGTAACACTCCATTGCCAAGAGAGCGACGTAGAAGTAAGGTGGAATCTTGATCATTATGTTTCCCCTGGCCCTGACGTCTGTTATTCTCCCCCAAGAACACTTATAAGAAGAAAGAGGGGACGGCGTGGGCTAGTGGTTAAGTGGCACGGCTCACAATCCGAAGGTGCTGGGTTCGATCCCCATCACTGCACCGGCCGTTACCCCGGGGAAGCAAACCCTTAGAAAATGCAGGAGGAAGCAGACCCTTACATAAAATGCATGCTGAAGTCGGATGCACTGGGCCGACAGTCGCAAAATAAAAACTACAGTGCAACGCACACCGACTTGGGGATTAGAAAAATAAGGCGAACGACAACAACAACAAAAACAAAAAAAAACAAAAAGGGAGAAAAAAAAAGAAGAAAGGCTAAAATGTATTTGTCCACGAGAATAGCCTTATATAGTGACCGTTTTGTATTTTTAAAAACACATGTTCAAGGACTGGACAAACGAACGAGGCAAAGAAAAAGAAAACATTGACACAAATCTGTGGCACCCAACTATTTCCATATCGCAGACCTCATACAACAATTGACTACTTGTCACTGTCTTGTCTTCTTCTTTATTTGATGTGAAATCCACAAGAAAGTGACACATTTCTAGAATTTTTTCCTAACCAATTTCATATTCATTAATTTCTTTAATCAAATGGACAAAAGGTAACAAATGTCGATGTTTTAGCAAATTACAAATATATGTATACGCAACAATTAAGTGAAATAAACAGTTTTAAAATATAAATCTCATTCGCGAACAGTCAGCAAGTTACGCGACTCTTCATGGGCAAAAATAGAATTCTTCATGGACTTGCACTAAACTCTTCTTGGTCCCCACTACATTTTTCATAGAAATCCACTGAATTCTTCGTTGTCCCCCACTGAATTTTCCATATAAATTCACTAAACTCTTCTTTGCCCCCCCCCCCCCCCACTCCCCCCGCCCCACTGAATTTTTCAAAGAAATCCACTGAATTCTTCTTTGTCCCCCACTAAATTATTTATAGAAATCCACTGAATTCTTCTTTGTCTTCCGACTGAATTTTTCATAGATATCCACTGAATTCTTCTTTGTCCCCCACTAAATTATTTATAGAAATCCACTGAATTCTTCTTTGTCTCCCCACTGAATTGTTCATAGAAATCCACTGAATTCTTCTTTGTCCTCCACTGAATTTTTAATGGAATCCACTGAACTGTTCCTGCACCCCCCATCCCACCCCCTCCCACCCGACGAATTTTTCATGGAAATCCACTGAACTCTTCCTGGTCCTCTACTGGATTCTTTGTGGACATCCCCTGAACTCTTTGCAAACCTCAACTGAGCACTTCGTGGACCTCCGCAACTAAACCATCCGTAGACCCCGGCTAAATCATCATTCGAGCCCAGCTGAAACATCCGTAGACCCCAGCTGAATCATCCGTTGACTCCAGCTGGACTATCCGTGAACCCCGGCTGGACCATCCGTAGACCCCGGTTTAACCATCCGTAAACCCAGCCTGAACCATCGGTTGACTCCAGCTGGACTATCCGTGGACACCGGCTGGACTATCCGTGGACCCAAGCTGAACCATCCGTAGACCCCGGTTTAACCATCCGTAAACCCAGGCTGAACCATCCGTTGACTCCAGCTAGACTATCCGTGGACCCCGGTTGGACTATCTGTGGATCCCAACTGGACTATCCGTGAACCCCAGCTAGACTATCCGTAGACCCCAGCTGGACTATCCGTGGACCCCAGTTTATTCACTCACCCACTCACTCACTGACTTACTCGCTCGCTCACTCACTCAGTCACTCATTTACTTATTCGCTCAATCTTTCGATCGATCGCCCACTAATTCACTCACTGACTTACAGAAGGAAGGATACAAAAACTCTCTGAAAGTGTATGAACAGTTTTCTCACCGACGCTTTTTCTGCGAGCAGCTTGCACCGAATCGCTCATCCTGTCGCACTTCCTGAGCACACGGTTCTCGCACCGCCAAAAAGAGAGTCATCGTTGCGACGCACGTAGCACATAAGGTCAAAATGCAAGCCGGTCTAATTGCTAACGTTGTTCACATGTGCACCCCAACTGCGATAGAGTTTGTAGCGTTCGGAAGAGATTGTACATTTATATGCGGTCCCGAGTGGTGCCCCGGGGTCTTTGTGTATAACGACGACAAGCACAGAACCACTGCCCTACAGATACCATGTCGGTAAAGGTGACTAACTGTATGACATGGCAGTCACCGGCCATGGTTAGGTGGCTTGTTACAAACAAAAACAGATGGCGCCTATCAGGCTGCGGGTCTACTCGGCTCTAGTGTTTGAGTCTATTAAGATGGACATATACGTCGATTAACCACCCTTCGCGGTACTTGTCCCAACGCACCACAATAACAAGCTGCTCGAGCCTAGCCCGCTAAGCAGGAAATCTTCATCTCGGCTACACATAGCTGACGCTGTAGAAGTACAGGTCGACATACTAAGACACACCTTAGTCATCTTCGCATGCCATAGACAACTATTCTTATTCATACAAGATATTAAAATCTTTCCAATCATTTATATATTTTAAAATATCCAATTAAACGTTTGAAAGAAGTCAATTTCATTTTTAAATTTAAAATCCGCTTTTTTATTATTATTATTATTACTATTATTTTTTTATTTTTTATTTATTGTAGATACCCACCGGAAATTTTTAAGAGACCATGCAGTGGTTCTGTAGCCTTTGAGAGCACCACTTGCACGCAGAGTAATCTGCCCGTCCTTCAGCCTTTGACGGGTCGGGTCTTCAGACGTCAAAGGTGAGAAGTGGTGGCGGGGGCGGGCCGCTGGGGAGGTGAGGCCGCCCCCATGCAGACTATCCTGAACCAGGTTATGGAATCGTCCTATGTTCCCATCAACGGCCCAGCGGCCACGCTGCCGTTACCAGACACAAACTTGCTTGACAATGGCAAGGTGAGTCGTGAATGCATTTGAGTTCAATCATGTAAACACATTTACAAACAAATACATCAACACATGCTTATATATGCGTAGGTTCAGACACATTCACACCTACACACATACATACATGTATATACACACACATATACGTATTTACATGCACGGACACATTACTACGCATGTAAAATCCTACTAATTGTGATAACATAACATTAATTAACAGAAGCGTGGGTACGGCGTGGGCACGGCGTGGGCTAGTGGTTAAGAGACAAGGCTCACAACATAGAAGGTGCTGGATTCGATCCCCATCACAGCACCGGCCGTTACCCTGGGGAAGCAAACCTTTAGAAAATGCAGAAGGTAGCAGACCCTTACATAAAACGCATGCTGAAGTCGGATGCACTGGGCCGACAGGAGCAAAATAAAAACCACAGTGCAACGCACACCACCTTGGGGATTAGAGAAATGAGGCGAACGCAAAAAAAAAAAAAAAAAAAAAAAAAAAAAAAAATGTTCAGAAGCATAACCCATTGGTCAAAGATCATGAACTCAAACTTTGCATACGAGAACATGCAACAACAGGCCAATCGCTTGTTTGCCTGATCTATGAAATGCAAGTATACAGAAACCCCTCTACATCCCTTGCTACAACAGGATTGACTAAGTGAAGTGAGTTAGTTGCTCATCGTAAAAAAAAACGGTGGCGAAGATTTTTTTTTAAATTTTTTTTTTTGCGTTTGCCTCATTTCTCTAATCCCCAAGGCGGTGTGCGTTGCACTGTGGTTTTTATTTTGCGACTATCGACCAAGTGCATCCGACCAGCATGCATGTTTATGTTAGGGCCTGCCTCCTCCTGCATTTTTTAAGGGTTTGCTTCCCCGGGGTAGCGGCCGGTGCTGTGATGGGGATCGAACCCAGCACCTTCTGGTTGTGAGCCGTGTCATTTAACAGCTAGGCCACGCCGTCCCCCTATTGCGAAGATTTAACTTGGGCTGCATTTTGGATTATAGTGAGGAAGAAACTGCGTAGGTCATCAACCTCATCTCTGGTCCCAAGCTACCTTGGACCAGTGGAAAGACATAAGGCAAGGCGACTGGAGGTAACCCAGGATGCAGGCATTCTGGTTTAATCTCATTTGAGACCCGAAACCGTTTGAAAAGTCGATCGCCCACCGTTTCCGTTCATCGCTATAAGAGGTGAGTGTCTAACCTCTCAACCACAGCACTTGAATGGAATAATGTGTGTGCATTTATATTTGGGGAACTGAGTGGTTTCGAGCTAAGAAGCCGACCTCGCTTCCTGGAGATTGCGGGTCCAAATCCCGACGGAGAATGGGATTTTTCTTTCCCGTGGACCATCTAGTATTTCCACAGGTATCTGGGTAGTAGAGATCGGACACCCGTGTGCAGTGTCGTGCACGTTAAAAAAATCCCTCGGCCGCTGGAAATCGAAAAGAGTAGGCTTAATGGTCGCTGCCTGTGTAAAATTGAAAATTATGTTAAACATCTATCCAATTGATTATGGGATCCTCGCCGGCGCTACGAAGTTCATGAATTGTTCTGAGATTCTCCAAAAATATGGAGAATAACAGAGCACTTATGGGTTACGCCATGACCAACTGTAATAGAGAGAAGGTCATGGTTAAGCCGTGTGCAATGACGGTGGTTCTTCAACTATACATAAATTCTAACAAGTTGATCTCTTTAAATGTTGAAGTCTCACACTGACATCAGATGGCAGATGTGATAAGGAGATACAGAAAAGCATGGCCATTTCCAAAGACACCTTCACTTAGTTGATAAACGTCATGAAAAACAGAAATGTCACCATAATGTCACGGCTTACTACTAAAGGGCTACGTGTGGTCCACTCTCTTATATTGAAGCGAATGCTGGACATTGAGCAATGAAAGGGGGGAAAACTGAAGGCAGCGAAAATGTAGTTTCTGATAGGATTATGGAGAATTTCTGGAATCGAGAAGAAAACAAATGGTGAGGTACCAATAGCTGTGGGAGTTAACAGATCTCTCATCAAAACCATCAGGAAAAGACACATAAAATGCATTGGACATTAACAGAAGAGCAGCTGGATAGGAATTGGCTGTATGTGGGAAATTACCTTATAAGAAAGGAAGAAGCAGACAGAGAAAGATGTACGTGAACGGTTCTTGACAAAACCTAAAATAAATTGACGTAATTTCCCCTGCAGGCACAGTCGTTTTCAGCATGTCATATTTTTACAATGGTTGTTGACTTTGAGAGCATGTAACCGTTTTATATTTTGGTTTATAGATATGATTTTGTTCTGTGTAGAGACATAAATTAATAAAGAACTTGTTGGTGCTATTGCTTTTGTTGTGTGTATGGGTGTGTTAATTTTTGAGATACAAGAAGATGAAGGTGAATATTTATAAAAACAAAGCACACACAATTAGAATCACATATAAGGGAACGCCGTTCCTCATTATAATCTATCGAGATCACTCGACAATATTGCCACTGTTCTTGTTAATATAGGCATATCTGTTAGTGTTTACTCCAAACGTATTTATTACATCTATATAAAAGAAATAAGCGTATGTACCTCACAAAGATATTAACAAAAACTGACTAAACCATTCCTAATAACGGGCAGAATCCACACTGATTCGAAAAAAGGATGCATCCATTCAAAACTATTTTTATTAAAATCTACCTACACTTTCGCGGTTAAAAACTAGACAAGATGGAAGTGATGGTAGTGTAACATCAAATCAGCCGCATTTCCGTAGTTTTCTATGGCACACCGGTTGTTTGTATATGATAAAATCGCCACTTAACGTCGTCGGACAAATCTATAGCTTTCGATGAGTTAACAGGTTTTTGAAAAGGAGGGACGGGTGGGGTGGGGGAAGGGGTGGGTGCAAAAAAAGAAAAGCCCCCGACGTAGTAAATATTAAACAACGGAATAAACAACAACAACTTCATTGAAATATCAAAAGACAGAAAAACATATATACACACATTTTGAGAAATATCGTGTGTGTATATATATATAGTTCATAAACGATATTGCGATATGTGTGTGCTTGTATGTAAATATTGTCGTTGCCTGTCTCGCATGCAAGCAAATGTTTATGCAAGATTGTACATATGTTTATATGTGTAAGGATATATGAATACATCATTTCTATTAATAATCATGTTTGTGAGGGATAACAGCTGAAGCCACCACTTGGGTAAACCTGGTTTAAAGGCGTTTTGCCGAGAAGTGCGCAGTCCAAAAGTCTTTTGAAGTCAGTGTCTCCATGTACATGCAGCTTAGGATAGACGTACGATCAGATAGTCCAGAGCAGTGTGATTACCAGTACCACCTTCAGAACAGTTTTTGCCAGTCATGAAATATAATTATTTGCACTCACATTAGCTTGATCAGTCACGCACACACCCACGGACATGTAGTAAGTCGCCGTTTGGTGTTTGCGTCTTGTGTAGACAACAATGGACACATTATTTATTATTATTATTGCAATTCAAACAGTAGTCATTTCTGCGGTTCTCAATCTTACCCATTTTCAAATATATCCTCCTTGGACAGTTAGTGGATAGCAAGGAATAGTCGCCGATTTCAGCTTAGGTTCAAAGATGTGTGTAAGCGTGATATGAAGGCAATGGGCATGAGTCTGACATTTTAGGAAGACGAAGCTGTAAACCGATCCAGGTGAAGATTGTCCTCTGATAGGCCACCTCACGCTTGGTGAAGAGAGGCTCTTGCAACACAAAGAACGACGCCGCAATAATAAAGAAAACAATAAAAGCTACGGAGAGAGGGTTTTTGTTTACCAAGGTCTTATCTTCCTATAGTCAGTAATGGCTTGGTTTGGCTTGGCTTTGTTTTTTTTTCAATGTCCCTCCACCAAACCCTGACACGGGTCTAAGTAGCAAAATGTAGTCCAGAGAACGGAATGCGTTGTGTCGTAGTTTACAGCTTGACTACCAAGTTCACCTTTTCGTCCAACACATCCGACTTCAGCAAGCATATTTTGAGTACCAGGTTAGCATTCCCGCTCCTTAACCAGTCTGCTCTGTTGCAGCCTGTTATCCAGGATCACCGCGTGGAGGTGTAGAAGGGTCTTGGCAGCTCTGGTTCGCCGGCCCTGACGCTAGCAGTCAGCTATGGGTCGCCGACCGCTGCAATTCATGCGCTGCTCAATATCTTGATCACCTAGTCAGTTATGACTGAAATCGATTACTGTAATGGCATCTGATGCACGTATATAACAGAATGGACTTTGGGACCTTCATGCGATTGTTTGATGTGATATAGACTGAATTCATCTCTGCCTAGCTGGACAGCTGGTTTCATAACGACAAGAACAATTAAATGCGGGTAGAGGTCGTGGACCAGGACATTCCGTGATCTACCAGACCTATCTCAAGGGCAGGACATAACAGGACAGGACATACCAGGACAGGACATAACAGGACAAGGCATGAAATGGGATATCGTGACAGGACATTCCGTGATCTACCAGACCTATCTCAAGGACAGGACAGGACATAAAAGGACATGACATAACAGGACAGGACATAACAGAACAGGACATAACAGGACAGGACATAAAATGGGATATCGTGACAGGACATTCCGTTATCTACCAGACCTATCTCAAGGGCAGGACATAACAGGACAGGACATAACAGGACAGGACATGAAATGGGATATCGTGACAGGACATTCCGTGATCTACCAGACCTATCTCAAGAACAAAACAGGACATAACATGACAGGACATAACAGAACAGGACATAACAGGACAGGACATAACAGGACAGGCCATAATAGGACATGACATAAATGGGATATCGTGACAGGACATTCCGTGATCTACCAGACCTATTTCAGGGACAGGACATAACAGGACATAACATAACAGGACAGGACATAACAGAACAGGACATAACAGGACAGGACATAACAGGACAGGACAAAACAGAACAGGAAATAAAATGGGATATCGTGACAGGACATTCCGTAATCTACCCAACCTATCTCAAGGACAGAACATAACAGGACAAGACATAAAATGGGACATTTTGTCAGGACATAACACAAGTTGGAAAGCGCGTGGCCGAATGTTTTCGTTGCCTGCCTGCCGACAAGGAGGGCAGAAGATCGAATCTCCGGTAAAGTATATGTTGTTTTTCTATTTAGGGGTGGGAGGAGGGGGATCTAAAAAAATCCATAGCCAGCACACGGCGCGGCAACAGCAATGGAGAAGCGGTCTGAAGTCTTCGGCCTAAAAACCCTTCGACTATCCCAGCAATAGTCGTACAAAAGTGTGGTTTTTTTTCCAAGTACGCAGTTTTCTGCTGGGGTTTGCAACATGTGTGCATTACATGATTGCGTACATGTCTCACGCGACTAAATGATTGAAAGGACAGACGTCAAGATTACACTCACTTTTCTAAGCCACCACCTTTTGACCATATTTGGACATGTGGTCCGTCTTACTGGGGATGTCCCCGTCCACCAGCTTTTAAAACAGGTCATAGAAATCAAGGATGAGAAACGACCGTCTCCATCATGGTCCCGCCTTCGTGGATGTCCCCACCCACCAGCTCTTAAAACAGGTCATAAAAATCAAGGATGAGAAACGACCGTCTCCATCATGGTCCCGCCTTCTTGGATGTTCACGCCCACCAGCTCTTAAAACAGGTCATAGAAATCAAGGATGAGAAACGACCGTCTCCATCATGGTCCCGCCTTCATGGATGGTCACGCCCACCAGCTCTTAAAACAGGTCATAGAAATCAAGGATGAGAAACGACCGTCTCCATCATGGTCCCGCCTTCATGGATGGTCACGCCCACCAGCTCTTAAAACAGGTCATAGAAATCAAGGATGAGAAACGACCGTCTCCATCATGGTCCCACCTTCGTGGATGTTCACGCCCACCTCCTGGTTAGGTCAAATCGTAAAGACATAATCGTCATTGCATACAGTCTGATAACCTGCCGCTCATCATACTCATGGAGGCTTTGCGCAATGATCCCATTTCACATAAGAGGGCTACCAGCCTTCGTATACATGACTGTTCAAATGGCTCGACAATTCGGAGGTTATAGAAAAAACAATTAACAAACAATCTGACAGTGGAGTAGGGAATCTAACTACGAGCTTCCTACAAGACTTGCATGATGAGATGCCTCTTGGACATCCCCATTGTTAAAACTCGTCTTCTTGGGGTTAACCTTAATCGACTTGTCATTCATTGAAAAGCGTGAGAGTTTATAACATCGTCACTTAAAATTGGATCCTAACATGTCACATAAATAACATACGATACTAGATGTGCCCGCGATCTGGAAGTACTCAAGTCGATGGCTACTACAAAATGTATCACCGATTACGGTATATCCGATACCACCAGTTTGTTTCTGTTATTTGTTGATTATGAGATGGACATTCTATCACTGTCAAGGTCACATTGTGAACGTTTGAAAAGATTTAAGAGGAATTCATTGTCCTAGTTTGCAGTAGGGATAACCATTAGATGAATTAATGGTCCTGGATTGCAGAAGGGATAACAATTAGATAAATTAATGGTCCTGGTTTGCAGTATGGATAACAATTAGATGAATTAATGGTCCTAGATTTGCAATAGGGATAACAATTAGATGAATTAATGGTCCTAGATTTGCAGTATGGATAACAATTAGATGAATTAATGGTCATAGGTTTGCAGTATGGATAACAATTAGATGAATTAATGGTCCTAGGTTTGCAGTAGGGATAACCATTAGTCAGCTCCGCAACCCAAGACAAACTATCTTGTCATAAAAATATCAACAAAGCAATCTAACGCGCCGAAATTGAAGGAGAAAGGTTTATTACGCGGACCAGACAAAGCCTCGTGGAAACTGGTTTACCACCTTCATGTCTGTCGACAAGGAAGAGTCTCATACTAGGCGCCTGTAATGTGAGACGTAGAGACTGACAGAAAGAGAATACGGAGATGCTGGAAAGAGTTAGAGACAATAGCACAAGACAGGTCTGCTTGGAGAGAATTGGTTCGTGGTCTGTGCACCCTAAATTGTTAAGGGAAAGAAGAAGAATAGGATATGGTGAATGGTAGAAGCAGCGAGAACGGTTAGGCTGTGATCACATTCGATGATATAATAGAATTGGAAGTATAAATTGTTGCTGGCGATTCAATGATTTAGTACAACCTGGTTTTCATTACCCGGGACAGGGATTGGAAAGAGTGGTGCAATTGGGTAGTCAAGCTTGCAATCGATACTGGCCATACCATGCATATCATAAAATAATATCATGTAAAAGGTTATTTCATGCTATTACATCAAATGAAGCAATGTGAAATGACATAAGATGATATAACATAACAAACGCATTGTGACGGGAACATAACAAATAGCATTAAACAGCTGAATGTGACCGACATAACATGATATAACATAAAATTCAATAATGAGACAGGACGTAATATAATGTGACATTTCTATTATTCGCTGCTCATCTACTCACTCACGGGGGAGGAGGGAAGAAGGGTAGGGGGTTGGGTCTAGATGTCTTTCTTGTGTGTGTGTGCATGAGCATGTGCATGTCTGTGCTTATATACATATATATCTGCACACCGACGCACTTTCAATCTAGCGGGCAAACAAACAGATGAATGTTTTTTTGTGCCTTTGCATGATGTATGTTCCGTATCTATCCGTTTTGGACAATACAGCCCTCTATTTTGAAGGAATTTTCGTTACCTGTAGAATTGTTGACCAGACAATAACTCGCATCCTTGACGGTATCGATTTTCAGCTGCCAATAGTTATATTACATTCACAGCGTTCACACGAGCGTTCGAGAATATGTCCCGTCTTCGATAAGGCTAGACGCCCGATTTGAACTTTTGAGACCAAGAAACGACTTGAAGCTAACAGATTCGAACACCAATACTTTGGCGTGTTCGTTCATTTCTTGAGATTCGTGCGGTTTACCACTCAGCCATTGCAACCCTCACATAACATACACTATCATATGACACACAATTAAAACAACTGAATTTAAACAGAACAACTATCATCACCCGGTTTAATCTAATTCCTGGGATCCACCTGGAGGATTTGCAGGGCTGAGGAATAAAGGCCGTTTGTAACGCAATGTGCAGCTAGGTATTTATGTTACTCTCGAAAGATAAAAAACAAACCTGTGCCTAACCGAGGGTTTGAACCCATGCGCTCGAGTCCAGAATACCGACATCCAAACCACTTGGCCAGCATCTTCTCCTTCATGACATAACATAACATAACACAGCATTGCATAGCATAGTATAACATAACATAACATAACATAATATAACGGAACGGAATACAACAGAACAGATACATATTTACATGCTTACATGCATGCCTATATACATGCCTACACGTATGCCTACATACATTAAGACGGATAAAGTCTGGATAGATGGACTATTGGCGATGAATTCTGGATGGATGGACTCTGGATGGATGAATTCTGGATGGATCAACTGTGGATGGATGGACTGTTGGCGATGAATTGTTGATGGATGGAATGTTGGCGATGAATTCTGGATGGATGGACTCTGGATGGATGAATTCTGGATGGATCAACTGTGAGTCGATCAACTGTGGATGGATGGACTGTTTGTGATGAACTTTAGATGGATGAACTGTGGATGATGAACTGTGATGGATGAACTGTAGATGGATGGACTGTTAGCGTTACATTGTGGATGGAGGAACTGTTAGCGATGAACTGTGAATGGAGGAACTGTTAGCGATGAACTGTGGATGAATGAACTGTGGATGGATGGACTGTTAGCGATGAACTGTGGATGAATGAACTGTGGATGGATGGACTGTTAGCGATGAACTGTGGATAGATGAACTGCTAGCGATGAACTGTGGATAGATAAACTGTTAGCGATGAACTGTGGATGAATGAACTGTGGATGGAGGAACTGTTAGCGATGAACTGTGGATGAATGAACTGTGGATAGAGGAACTATTAGCGATGAGCTGTGGATGAATGAATTGTGGATAGATGAACATATGCCTACACACTTCTCACAAAATGATGAGGACTAGCATCTATACACATGAAATCCCTAAGACTCCATCACTGACAATAGTGCCTTATATTGGACTATCTAAACGCAACGCAATAGTTCTTAGCCAAAATGCTTCATTAACGCTAGAAACTGTCACAAAGGTATTAGACTTCACTGTGTGTGTTTGTAATTAGGTCGTAACATCATCGACCGAACAAAGGGTTTGTTATCTCTTCCGGCCTGTAGTCGACCACATCGTACGTCGATTGAGACCACTGGCACATATACGATGTTGTTGTTGTTCGAAGCTGCTTGTGCTGTGTTAACATGACGTTTCTTTTGTAGAAGGTTACAGTGGCTCTTCTTACATTCCGAGGCGTACTTGAGAAGGTGAGCCGGGGCCCTCCTGGTTGTAGTAAAATGCGATTATTCTTAGTAAGCTAACCACTATAGGTAATATGGTCTCGACCCTCACCTCGTTAGTCAGGCTGCTGTGGTACAGCCTGTTTCCGGAAGTACAACCGTGCGCGTGAGGTGGAATCTTGATCAATATGTTGTACCGCATCTCACCTAGCTCAGTGTTTTTCACCTGACCCTGATTAGTCTTAGCTCCCACCTAGACCAGTATGTTTCATCTGACCGTGATTACCCTTAGCTCCCACCTAGACCAGTACGTTTCACCTGACCGTGATTACTCTTAGCTCCCACCTAGACCAGTATGTTTCACCTGACCCTGATTACTCTTCTTCGCTCCCACCTTGATCAGTATGTTTCACCTGACCGTGATTACCCTTAGCTCCCACCTAGACCAGTATGTTTCACCTGACCCTGATTACTCTTCTTCGCTCCCCCCTGGATCAGTATGTTTCACTTGACCCTTATTACTCTTCGCTCCCACCTAGACCAGTATGTTTCACCTGACCGA
Source organism: Ariolimax columbianus (assembly GCA_036924085.1). Lineage (NCBI taxonomy): Eukaryota > Metazoa > Mollusca > Gastropoda > Stylommatophora > Arionidae > Ariolimax > Ariolimax columbianus. The sequence goes on from JAVGWX010000006.1 coordinate 31,261,731, forward strand.
TCAGTTTGTTTCACCTGACCGTGATTACTCTTCGCTCCCACCTGGATCAGTAGGTTTCACCTGACCTTGATTACTCTTCTACGCTCCCACCTGGATCAGTATGTTTCACCTGACCTTGATTACTCTTCTTCGCTCCCACCTGGATCAGTAGGTTTCACGTGAAGCTGATTTCACTTCGCGCTTTGTTTCTGTTTCTAAGAATCGACGTCACTGCACTCCGAGCATACCCATAGGTGCTCAGTCTCTCTCAGCAAAACGGGAAGGGTATGGATGTTGATGGTCCCTGTAGCTCGCTGGTTGTACACTCTCTTGCTCCGTCCTCTCATGCGTTCTACTCCGCTCGAACCTCGTTTAATGTCAAAACTTTGCAGCCTGTGGATTGCTGCTTCATCTATTGCTGTGTCCTCATCTAACACGTGGTCATTGATTGATTTCAAAATGTCGTTCGACATATATACAAACGTACATCCTTTGGTACAAACGCGAGTAGTACACATATATAAATAGATGACTTGTGTCCCCTTCCTATTATGCCAGTTAGTCGACTAAAGGGGGCTGTGCTTGAGGCTGGTAACTTGATATTTTAAAAACAACATTGCCATCATAATCAGCCACTGTTGGATACATGCTTCCTGTAAAGAAAACAACTGCAATTAAAACATACGCGTGAAATTGCAGGGAACAGGCGAATGGCTGAAAATGCCTGGAACCATCCTGCCTTTGAGAGGGACTATCTTTAGTGCTGGTCTATGCTAGACATTGAACAAATGATACCAACAAATTAGTAATCCGAGTGCTTCCAGTTACCAAGGAATCAGCCCATGTGTTCTGTATGTTGTAAACAATAACTAAAGATGGTTGCACGTGGGATAGCAACCTCATCATGTAAAAACCATTGTAAATCACCATTGCAAATCGTGAACTCATGCTACCTGTAAGTGGGCTATCATCTGCCGCCAGTGTGGTATGATATACATTGGGGAGACTGGTATGGAACTGAGTGAGCATTTCCGACAGCACCTCAATGATATCCGCAACCGCACGGGTTCCCCAATTGCCAGCCACTTCAATGGTCCTAGGCACCGGGGTAAGGCTGACGTTAGTGTCACAGGCCTAGTTTCTTGCTTCTCTGACGATCGTCATCAATTCGCCCTTGAGAACAGACTTATCTCCAGCATGGGTTGCCTTCAACCACATGGCATTAATATCCTCCATACCTTTACTTAAAATCTAATACTGGCCCCCATTTATCTGCCTTCCCGTCCCCCCCTTTCCCCGCACTTCTATCAGCCCACTTACACCACCCCACCCCCCCCCCACCCCGTCTTATATCACATCCTTTTTTTATCCTCCTCTTGGATCACTATTTTATCTTGGTGCGGCATCTGACCATACCCATTTTATTATTTTAATTACATTTAATTTTATTCAACTTTAAACAATTTGTTTTCATTCATTTTTTCTTACTGTAAGTGGACCAGTAGTAATGGTGGCCGCTTAGTTTACTTGAAACGAAAAAGCGAATCAACGGGTGAGTTCAAAAGATATGTACTTTAAAATATTCGTACATGCGTGCGTAGACATGCACTAGTTATAGTGATTAACCTTGACTAATCTGCCATCAAAGAACTCGAGAATTAAACACAACAGAAATCGGATATAAACCCAAACTTTGAGCTGGTATTATCTTCACGCGGTCTCGTATTTCTATCACTAACGTTAGGGTGAGCCAGACTATGGCCTTCTTTCTATCTAAAGATGATTGGCCAGACCAACGGAATGTGCTCTAGTATGATTGTTAAGTGACTCCAAAATAGAACAGAACGATGCGTACGATTATATGTATATATATATATATTTATATACAAACACACACACACACACACACACACACACGAGGGGGCGTTAAAAAACCGGGACTTTTTGTTCAAGTTCTACCTGAATGAATTAAAGCGTGCTGGAACTACTATCATTAGTTAGGGGCACTTGTGTCAGATTCCTGCTAGGTGGCCCACTTGCTATGGGCAAGTCACGTGATATAGCAGAGGCATAAAAATGGCGGACAACACTATTAGTTCCTGCATGGAACAGCGTGTTGTGATGAAGTTTCTTGTGAAAGATGACGTAAAAACGTAGGACATTTACAGAAGACTGTAATAATAATACGGTGATAGGACACTCAGCCGGAGTAAGACATTTGAATGATGTAAACGTTTTACAGAAGGTCGCACATCCGTGATTGATGATCCCGGTCGTGGTGTCTCTGAACCCACTAGATTGTGCAGCGCCTTATCTTGGATGTTGATTTGCTACCCCTTGGTGAACAGTACATACTCGGTTTGAGTGATGTGCTTAACCGTCTGCGGAAAACGAAACGGCCTTGTTTGATCACAAAGGGCGTCCTGCTCTTGCAACATAGCACTCGACCTAATACGGCTCACCTCACTATGTGTCATCTACAGCAGCGCAGCTAGGAGGTATTGCAACATTTTACCTTACAGCCCAGACCTCGCTACAAGCGATTTCCCCCTGATTGGACCCCTAAAAGAATTCATGGGAGGTCAGCATTTCATCAGTGAAACAGGTTGTCCTGGATTGGTTCAGACATACTGACAAATCTTTCTACGCTGAAGTTTTTTAAGAATTACTTAACCAATGGGATAAGTGTGTAAACATTGCATGATATTATTTAAAAAAATTAATGGCATTTTGGCAACTTGAAAAAAAATGCTCATTAGAAAATAAGTCCCGGTTTTATTTCAATGCCCCTCGTGTACATGTGACACACACACACACACACACACACACACACACACATATATATATATATATATATATATATATATATATACACACACACATATCCACACATATATCAGTGGACTCACATGTACACACGAGCTCGGCAGCGTAAGGCTTTTTCCACTTCTCGATTTGATGTCTGTTTCTTGCTCTGGCGTCCCTGACATGATGACCTGAATGTGTAGAGGCCATGTTAATTATGGATCACGACACATGCACGAGCCGTCATATTTAAACCAGGGGTTTCTAACCCAAAACAGGTCAAGGACAAGTTTGATGGATCAGACGGCCGACTGAAGATAGGTTTGATGGATTAGAGGGCCGGTTAAAGACAGGTCTGATGGATCTCTTAGGGCCGGTTGAAGACAGGTTTGATGGGCCATGAGCCGATTTAGAACGTTTGATCGCGAATGTTCGAAAGGAGGATATGTTTGAGGCCGAATGAGGACACGTTCGGTGACCTAAAGGATCGATAGACGACAAGTTTGATGACCCAAGAACAGAATGAGAACAGGTTTGATGACCCTAGAACCGAAAGAGAACGTTTGATGACCCAAGAACAGAATGAGAACAGGTTTGATGACCCAAGAACAGAATGAGGACCAGTTTGATGACCCAAGAACAGAATGAGGACCAGTTTGATGACCCAAGAACAGAATGAGAACAGGTTTGATGACCCAAGAACAGAATGAGGACCAGTTTGATGACCCAAGAACAGAATGAGGACCAGTTTGATAACCCAAGAACAGAATGAGGACAAGTTTGATGACCCAAGAACAGAATGAGGACCAGTTTGATGACCCATGAACAGAATGAGGACCAGTTTGATGACCCAAGAACCGATAGAGGACCAGTTTGATGACCCAAGAACAGAATGAGGACCAGTTTGATAACCCAAGAACAGAATGAGGACCAGTTTGTTAAACCAAGAACAGAATGAGGACCAGTTTGATGACCCAAGAACAGAATGAGGACCAGTTTGATGACCCAAGAACAGAATGAGGACCAGTTTGATGACCCAAGAACAGAATGAGGACCAGTTTGATAACACAAGAACAGAATGAGGACAAACTTGATGACCTTTGTGACTCAAGGTCTGAATGTCGACACATTTAGTGACACAAGAACCGAATAAGGACAAGTTTGATGACACAAGGACCGAATGAGGACAAGTTTGATGGACCAGGCACTGCGTGAGGACAAGATTAAAGTTTCAATGGTCAGACGACGAGGATCGTGATGTCCAGTTGCAGCACTAAGGCCAATCTATTGGCCAAAGCGAGATAAGCTCGATGGCCCTATGCCAGTATGACTTCACAGTTCATGACCCGTACTAGCACGCGTTAATGGTCATTTATAGCATATCATTTTTAGTTTAGTTTATAGTTTAGTTTAGTTTAATCGAAGAATCAATGTCACTGCACACAGTTTAACCCATAAGTACTCTATTCTTCTCCATATTTGTTTTAGAATCTCAGTTCAACGCACGAACTCCGCAGTACCGGGAATGATTCAGTAATAAATTGGGTAAACTGTTAACATAATGTTGTATTGTACTCGGTCAGCGGGCGTTAAGCATAATCTTTTCTATTTCCAACTGCCGAGGGATTTTTATCGTGCGCGACAGTGAACACGTAAGTCATATGGCTACTACGCAGAGATCCAGGGAAATACCAGAAATCCCACCTGACAAAATCCAATATCCACAGTGATTTGAACCAGCTGACCTCCAGCACCTGAGTTAGGGAAATCTCTTGTTAATTGGACATGGCTTCAAAAACTGGTATGGAGCTCGACTTTTAAAAGTAATGTGGTGGTTTGTCTCATATTAGTTACATTACTTTCACGAAATGAATTTGTTAGGGACTTCAGTAAACTAATCCATAGCATTTCCTTGTTGCCTTTTACTTCTACAGTCGTATATCACGTACCCATTTACAGTTGGGTCGACTGAAACGTACCGATAGGATCATTCATACCCCGTACCTTTGTAACGAGTGCACTACTACTATGCTAATCATACCGGAGCATGCACATAGCTCACCAGTTCCTTTGATTGACTTTCCCATTTTCCGACCCCTGCTATCTTCATGCTTGCACCAGTTTGAGAACCTCTATCCCACCGCAAAAACTCACGAGACGATAACGTATGACCTTGTCTCATAACGTTTTGAATTCCATTTGTGACAACATTTCAGGAGATGCAATCTCTCGTTTCCACGAGATGTGTGTCATTGTCTGTGTGTTTGGATACATGTTCAGGATTTTGTTAATACCATTTCGTCTCTTTGGGGTTCTCTTGACCAGAAGAGGTCAGGTCTGCTTCTTGCAAGTGCTTTGATTACTGAGACCGCATACACTGTGGTAGTGCGCACAACGCAGGCATACAGTCTGTAATGGGAGTAACATAAGACGTATGCGCACGTGAGTAAGGTCCATTCATTCTGGTAAGGATCTATTTCAATTGTAACGTCCTATCTTCTTTTGTTCTTTTTATTCTTCTTTTCTGTGTCTTCCTTTTCTCATCTTCTTATTCTTCTTCTTTTCTATTTCATCGTTTCTTTTTTTCTGCGTTCGCCGTATTTTTCTAATCCACAAGGCGGTTTTGTTTTTATTTTGCGCCTGTCTGCCCAGTGCATTCGAACTCAGCATGCATTTTATGTAAGGGTCTGCTTTATCCTGCATTTTCTAAGGGTTTGCTTCCCCGGGGTAACGGCCGGTGCTGTGATGGGGATCGAACCCAGCACCTTCCGGTTGTGAGCCGCGTCATTTAACCACTAGCCCACGCCGTCCCCAATCGTTTCTTTTATTACTTTTCTTCTTTTCTCCTACTTTTTTTTAAAAATTTGTAATGTCTTTTTCTTCTGAAAAATATCACTGGGCGCAAGTTCTCCTAGTTGAGGTTTAGCGGTAAGATTTACAAGGCTGGAGAATAAAGGCCGCATTCCTCAGATGTCACCACACCTAGTACAGACTAGTTTTAAAAATATAGTTGACCTCATAGTAAAAAAAACCAGAAAACATACTCCTTACCGAAGTTTTTAACGCACGTCCATGCGGTCATAGCGCGGACATCATAACCACTCTGCGAGCCGCTGCTCTTCTCTATCTTCTTCTTCTTGTCTTCTTTTTGTTTTTGTTTCGTTGTTGTTTCTTCTTCTTCTTTTTTTTCTCATGTAGTTCCGCAGTGTTCTTTGAATCTAAATGAATTCAACACATACAACTCTCCTGAGAAACTTGACTGTTTGCTCCAGACTTCTCTCATATATGACCATAACGAGAATAATACCACTGACATATTGAGATGATGTTGTTGGCGCTGAAGCCACTCGTAATGCGTTCATTTAACTGTTGAACCCGTTTTCTTTGTGGCAGATTACAGTGACTTCTTACATCACGAAGAGTACTCGAGAAGCTGGACTGGACTCTCCTGGCTATAGTGCAATGCGAGGCTGATCAGTAAGGTCACCGTTATATGGATTGCAGTGTTGATTCCACCTCGGCGACCATGCTGCGGTAACATATCATGTTTAAAGGAACCAGAACAAGGGCATGAGGTGGAGGTCTTGATCCGCATGTCTGACATTGATTACTGCTCGCATATAATATAATAACAATAATGTTCGCTTAAGCGTCTAAGGTCCGTTGCGTCGGTCGGCTACATCCATGACCCACAGTTGTGGCGTGGTTCCAGGCGCTGAGGAACGACTTTTGTAGTATCTAGTGTGTAGGGGTTTCCTGGTCCAGCCGTACAACATGCCTGAACAAAGAAACGCGGCGACGGTTAAGTGTTTCTGAGATTGCGGGGAGATTTTAACACAGACATCAACGTTGCGGATGTAGTCATGACATCGGATGCCCAGGATACGCCGCTGGTTGCGAAAGTCAAACACTTCCATTATCGACATGTCATGGCATGTCATGTTGCAGCAATGTCCAGGTTTCAGAGCCGTATATAGCAGAGCGTAAAACACAGGCCCAATCCCACTTCTAGTGTTATCGCTCCCAACACATGATCTTGAAGTAGCCACAAAAGCCAGAAGCAGCCACAAAAGCCAAAAGCAGCCACATAGGCCAAAAGCAGCCACAAAAGACAAAAGCAGCCACAAAAGACAAAAGCAGCCACAAAAGCCAAAAGCAGCCACAAAAGCCAAAAGCAGCCACAAAAGCCAAAAGCAGCCACAAAAGCCAAAAGCAGCCAAAAAGACAAAAGCAGCCACAAAAGCCAAAAGCAGCCACAAAAGCCAAAAGCAGCCACAAAAGCAGCCACAAAAGCCAAAAGTAGCCAAAAAGCCAAAAGCAGCCAAAAAAGCCAAAAGCAGCCACAAAAGCCACAAGCAGCCACAAAAGCCACAAGCAGCCACAAAAGCCAAAAGCAGCCACAAAAGCCAAAAGCAGCCACAAAAGCCAAAAGTAGCCACAAAAGACTGCTGAGTGTGAAACAGCAGCAATGGCTTAACAGACCACTAGTAAAGCACTACATCATAAATGATACAGCGTGTGTGTTAGTGGCGTCTGAAAAAGGGGGAGGGGTATAGTAACACTGTAACCTGACAGATATATTGCAGGAGGAGATTCAAGATGTAAGGGGATAAGACTGGATATCCCATTCAGTAGGAACAATTCGAAACAAGAATAAAGAATATACCACCACATACTAATGGTAGAAGAGGAGCGACTAGGTTATACCTGGAAGGGGGGGGGGGGTGGAGGTTTTTCGTTTTGAGATAATATACTGATCAGACTATGCTTGTCAGCGTCAGGTAAAACATACTGATCAGACTATGCTTGTCGGGGTCAGGTGAAACGTACTGATCACACTATGCGTGTCGGGGTCAGGTCAAACATACTGATCAAACTATGCGTGTCGGGGTCAGGTGAAACATACTGATCAAACTATGCGTGTCGGGGTCAGGTGAAACATACTGATCAAACTATGCGTTGCAGGGTCAGTTGAAACATACTGATCAAACTATGCGTGTTGGGGTCAGGTGAAACATACTGATCAAACTATGCGTGTCGGGGTCAGGTGAAACATACTGATCAAACTATGCGTGTCGGGGTCAGGTGAAACATACTGATCAAACTATGTGTGTCGGGGTCAGGTGAAACATACTGATCAAACTATGCGTGTCGGGGTCAGGTGAAACATACTGATCAAACTATGCGTTGCAGGGTCAGGTGAAACATACTGATCAAACTATGCGTGTCGGGGTCAGGTGAAACATACTGATCAAACTATGCGTGTCGGGGTCAGGTGAAACATACTGATCAAACTATGCGTGTCGGGGTCAGGTGAAACATACTGATCAAACTATGCGTTGCAGGGTCAGGTGAAACATACTGATCAAACTATGCGTGTCGGGGTCAGGTGAAACATACTGAGCGTTTGAATGCTTTAACGTTTATTTTGATAGCTGAATGTTTGCGTTAGTATTATTGTCTCAATATTTGTCTGTGATGCTGTTTTAATGATGTTACACGTGTTGTTTTAAACATTATTCTGTCCATGTTGGTTCTAATAAAAGTTTCATCGTTCCGCGCAATATGTCTTTTAATCATCTCATTCAAAGTCTGCATGTATATCTGCTTTTTGCATATTTGATAGCCCCACGCCAAAATCGAGTGATTAATTGGGGTTCTATTTCAGGTGATAGATTCACGAGAAGCCGTGGATGGATGAACTGTGGATGGATGAACTGTGGATGGATGAACTGTGGATGGATGAACTGTGGATGGATGAACTGTGGATGAATGAACTCAGGATGGATGAATTGTGGATGGATTAACTGTGGATGTATGAATTGACGATGGATGAATTGACGATGGATGAATTGAGGATGGATGAATTGAGGATGGATGAATTGAGGATGGATGAACTGAGGATGGATGAACTGTTGGTGATGGACTGTGGATGTATGAACTGTGGATTGATGAACTGAGGATGGATGAACTGTTGGGGATGGACTGTGGATGTATGAACTGTGGATTGATGAACTGAGGATGGATGAATTGAGGATGGATGAACCCAGGATGAATGAACTGTTGATGGATGAACTGTTGGTGATGGACTGTGGATAAATTGACTGCTTATGATGAACTGTTGATGAACGAACTGTTGATGGATAAACTGTGGATAGATGAAATGTGAATAGATAAACCATTGATGGATGAACTGTGGATACATTGACAGGTTATAATGAACTGTTGATAAACGAACTGTTGATGAACGAACTGTTGCTGGATGAACTGTTGCTGGAGTAATTGATCATGGATGCCCTGTGGATAGCGAAACTGTGGATGAGTACACTGTGGATGAATGAACTGTTGGCAATGAAACTGTGGATATATGAATTGTTGGTTTGGAACTACAGACTATTGAACTGTAGATGGATGGACTGTTGATGGGTGAACTATTGATGAATGGACTGTTGATAGATGGACTGTTATGACAGAACTGCTGATGGATCAACTGTTGGTAATAAAACTGGATGGATGAACTGTTGGTATTGAACTGTAGATAGATTAATTGTCCATGGATGTAATGTTGGTGATAATCTCTCAATTGATATGAATGATCGAATGGGAGATATTTATGATAGAATATGTCCGCAGATTTTTGTTTATCTTGATAGACCGTGCTAAGTATATACAAACGTAAAAACAAACAAAACAAACCGAAAGACGGACGAATAGACCGACGGACGGCAAACAGACAAACTGATATACAGGCAGACAGACAGATACTATCTCTCTCTTTCTCTCTCTCTCTCTTTCTCTCTCTCTCTCTCACATACACACGTACACAAACATACACACGCACACAAAGACACACATAACGGCACAGCACACATTAACAACAAATTGAACAAAGAACTTGCTGGAAACATTTAGGAACTCAGCAGACATTTATTTGTCAAGCAAGCAGATAGATACATACAGTAGTGCTTCGCTTTACGAATTCCTGCTTTGCGAACACCCGCTCAAATAAACGCCTTCAATTACAACTAGAATCCTTGCATACGAGCGCGACTTCGATCTAACGGAAAGTTCCGGAAGATCGTTATTAATTACTCTATCCTCTTCGGTGTCCGTCCTGAAAAGGACGTTTCGGAGTTGTGATAGAGTTTACAGAGAGGCTGTGATATCTGCGCCTTTTGGCTCCACACATCAGATTTCAGCTGACTTTTTCTTTAACTTCTTATACTTCTGCGTTCATTCTCAATCGCCCGCTACCAAGCCCTGAACAGGGCTGTGCAAGTAGCAGGATGTAGTCTGGAGAACGGATGTGAATTGTGTCGCTAGTTTACAGTTTGACTGCGATATTTGCACCTTTCGGTCCGACACATCCGTCTTCGGCAGTTTTGGAACTTGATTTGCGTCTCCACTGCGTTCCATATTCTCTTATCCAGACTACACTAGTGCAGCCTGTTTCCAGGGCCGCACGTTGGAGTCGGAATAACTTCTTGGTCAGCTCTCATTAACTGACCCTAATTCAATCATTCAGATGTGACTCTCTGACTGTTGTCAGCTCACTGTTCTGCATCTTAGACCCCATCAACTTCCACTGAAGACTTAGAATACTGGTACATCTGGCTACAGGGCATGAGGGCGGACACAAGACAGGTAAATCATTAACATTGTAGTGATTGGGCAACGACACGGGCTCATAGCATCCGAGGCAATACACCTGCTCATGACGTACGGCTTCCGCTTCCCACGTCGCTCAACGGCATAAGGGTAAAAGTAAACTAGCTAGCCATTGGAGGACAACAAATTAACCAACGTAAATATAGAGGAAGATTAACGTCAAAGGTAATGAAAAGTGACAAAAGATTTACTTGTCAAACTTATAATTGTAACGTTGGTTGGTTGGTTGGTTGGTTGGTAATGCCCACAATGGGTTGGTAACCCTTTTTTGCGCCCTAAAAAGGACAGAACTTGTGGGAGAATGTAGTAGCTTTCCTGACATCCCGAGCGTGCTGACGAAGTGGACCGGGGTTCTCCAGGCGGTTGTGCAATGCTTGGCTTCATCTTCGTGTCACTCACTACTACGGGGATCACATCGAACCTCACCTTGTTAGCCAGACTATTGTCCTCAACATCAGCCCGTTTCCCGGACGACCAACGAGAAGGTCAGGTGAGGGTCTTGGCCAATATATTTCTTTTGAGCCCTGGCTAACATTGTTTGATCAGTGTGTTTTGCCTGCCCAGACGTTTGCCTCATCGTCCCAATAATTGTATAAACGACACTAGTTACAGTACACCTTTTTTCGTTCGCTCGAAAACATAATGTAAATATCTCCATTGTTGTTTCTTGTGTAAACCTCACTGTCTTTTGTAGTTCACTTGTAGGTCTATACAGTTTCTCTTACAGTAGTGTTTCTATGGGCCTGTGCATTTTTCTCAATAATATCATATTCGAGGTAGCTCTGTTTAATGTTCTCTTCAGTCTCTGGTGTCTGTCGCCATGTACACATATCTGAGTTGACAATCTTTGACTGCGTACATATGTGGAGCGAAGTCGGTTCTTTCTTGTTCTGACGTGCAACATAACTGTTTGATCTTGTCTATTTCTATCACAGTAATCTTCGTGTGTTAATGTTGCTGGATTGATTTGATGATCCTTGAGTTTTGTTGCTGTGTGAACTGAATATCTGGCTGCTCGTCTGCATCACCCTCATTTGCTAGTGGATCTGATCTTAGGTTACCCTGTATTCCACAAGGAGACGGTATTCACTGCATAGCAGTCTTGTTCTTGATGCTACGTCCAGACAGTAGAGCATAGAAACCTGGCAGAATCCCGGACTTCCGCATATCAGAAATACTACAGGTTGAGGACCGAAATGGTAATTCATCAGTTTCTCTGTTGCCACTTTGAATGTCTGAATTTCTGCATCATAATTATGACATAATTCTTCGGTTGGTACTTCACCTAATCCCAATTAATGTTTATATATTCAATGCACACTCCCGATCCTACAATCTGCCTAATAACATCCAATCGGAAATTAGAAATACAGTTCTAATTTGGCAAATAACATGCCAATATGGTGAGCCTTTTAAAAAAAATTAAAATAAAATTCTTAAAAGATATAGTTTATCAAATCGCACTAACTTGCCGATTATCGAAAATATCAGCCAGCACAAAAAGTGACTCGAATGTCCATGCTAAAATATGTACAGTATATCTAGTATGTACAAAACGTATATAATCGAAGCAATAGTATATGTTTATGATATATATATTTTATAAAAATCATCCCCTCATGTTAGATGTGGGAAAAAAGAGATACCAGCTGAGTTTATAATTTCTTTTTGCTTGGATGCAGGAAGTCTCCACCCAAATAATGTACAACATGAATATCTAAACTATTGTTTTTTTATATTGAAACGGCAACGAAAAGCAAAAATAGACAAATCCAAAGTCATGGCATATACAATTTGGAATTATAATTATTTCGTATGTTCTCAATATAGAAGCCGGCACCATCGCCTGTAACAAGAATAATCATAACAAATATTTAACCTAAAAAAATCCTTCGGTCGTGATGGCGTGTCTCCTAATTGCTGGGGTCCGTCTGGAAGGGAAATGGCCGTTTGCCACTCCAATGGCTATGTCGCTATATCCTTTTCACAAATCTACACGCTCACGTCTGTAATCGGTAATCATGTTGCTCATCCAGGCATAACAAGTGCCTGGTGCTAGGTAGCCAAATGGTGTTTAAACTTATTTAGGTTTTTTGCCTTTGAATAGCACAGTGAGTCGCTGTGGTCAAGAGGTAAGACACTCGTCTCTCAAAGTAATGACCAGAAACGGTGGGTGATCGAATCCCGTAAGTTTCCTACGACCCCTGGTCTCACGGGAGGTAAGACCAGATTGCATGCATCCTGAGTTACTCCCAGTCGTCTTGACCAATAGTCTTGCCACTGATCCAAGGTAACTCGGGACAAGAGAGTGAGAATGGTGACTAGCGCATTCATTTCCTCACTATAATTCAAATACATATTCTATCTATCTATATATCTTCAGTCCACTTGGGTCGTTAGACGTCGTTGGCATGTGTAACCTTTGTTTCATATTTTTCTGGCATGCGAAAATTCGCTGGTAACGGGCTAAGTCAATCCTAGTATATGTTACCATTCGGTTGGTAGCACCTGGAATATATGTTCGCCTATTTTTGGGACTGGTGGTCGCGAAGCGTAAATTAGAGCAAGGTAGACCAACAGCCTGGGAATGTCTTGCACAAAACAGATCTGACTGGAGAAGCGCAGTCAAATCAGGTGTAGCTGCCGGTGAAGACGACCGTGTTGTGAAAGCCCAGAGCAGACGCGAGACGCGAAAATCCCGAGCAGCGGAAACACCATCACCTTCTACAAACCTCGTGTGCCCGATATGTAGCAGATGTTTTCGTGCTCGCATTGGCCTGTTCAGTCACATGCGCACCCACACCCAACAGTGAAATCTGTGACAAGGATGATGTCGGTGGTCCTCATCGACAACGATGGACAGCTATTATAGACCAACAGCCTGTCGTACGCCATCTATGCCACTCCGCTAACTACATAATGTTATAACCTGATGGTAAAGCCACGCAGCACCTTTTCGTGACATATTCTCTGTGGGACGAGAATCCCAAGAATAATTTGAGTACATTTTTAACTTGAATTTTCCCGACCAGCGGCTTTTAAGACTACTCTTTTCAATTTCCAACTGCCAGACGATTTTGAACGTTCGCGCCACTGCACACATGTGTCAAGTCTCGATACTTAGAGATCAGACCGTGATTTGAGCCCGCGACCTCCAGGACCCGAAGCAAATACCTTACCCCGAGACCACTGGGTACCCCTGATTCTCACATACCAAATGCAATTTTTTTAAATTAGTGTCAGCATACAATTATAAACATTTTGGGGACAATATGCAGTGCCGGATTAAGGCACATTAGCTTGTATCAGTAGGCTTCCAGTATGAAGACTGAGTAACAGCATGATAGAGCTGATCGTATAAGTACCAGGTTCAATACTTATTATTGACACGCTCCAGTAGACGTAGCTGAAAGTGTGTTAACCCAGCTCGACGTAAGTGAAAGTCACCGAGAAACAGATATGGTCATCCCACCTCATAAAGACGCTGAACTCTATTAGAATTAAACCTCTAACACTTTAGCAGTGTATGATATGGGTCTGTCCGTACCTCTACATTTTCGCTTCCTCTGCCTCCAAATGTCTGTGTTGAATTTACAAGCTGCACATTCAAATAGATGTGCTGTTTTGAATAGCTGAGTACGAAAATGCAACTGCCACGTCACAATTAAACTTTGGTGTATCCTTATAGCCCGGAAGTAGTATTTCGGTTGAAAAGAATAAGTCTTTTGTAACCTTTAAACGAATATCGTAAAATGAGACAAGATTTTTTGCTATTTAAACCAGCACTGCAAATGTTCGGACACAGGCAGCGGAGATGGCTCACCCTGGGGGCCACTCTTCCCCTTCTCTCTTCTCTTACCTCACTCTGTTTCATTTGACTCTATCCTACAGTCACACTCTTGCACAACTTTCACACGCACCCTCATGGTGAGGCCCTTCCATTGCACTTCTGAGGGCGCACAAACCTAGCATAGTTACATACAGATGCACACATTCATCCAAGCACTGGTTTATGCGTCCTGATATCGCCCAATGGATTACGGTCTGGGGTGGAAAATGGCGCGCCTCCGCCAGTAGAAGCTAGTGAGGCAAATATCTAAGCAACAACAACAAAATTCGGACACAGGCTTCCTGGAAACTGTAGGGATTGCCGTATGCCTCACTAACAACATTGGCTTGGCTTGGCTTGGCTTGGCTTGCCTCGGCTTCGTTCGTTCTCAATCTCCCGCTACCAAGCCCTGAAAGGGCTTAAGTTGCAGAATGTAGTCCAGAGAACGGAATGCGTTGTGTCGTAGTTTACAGCTTGACTGGGATATTTGCACCTTTCGGTCCAACACATCCGACTTCAGCAAGCATTTTTTGAGTACCGGGTTAGCATTCCCCCTTCGATCCCTTCTCCTTATCCAGTCTGCCCTGCTGCAGCCTGTTATCCAGTATCACCGCGTGGGGGTGTAGAAGGGTCTTGGCAGCTTTAGTTCGCTGGCCCTCACGCTAGCAGTCAGCTATGCGTCGCTGACCACTGCAGCTCATGTGCTGCTCAGCATCTTGATCCCACTAACAGGATGGAAAAAGTGAATCATCAATCTAACTGTATAAGCATTTTTTAGTCGTTATCTATCGAGCTCATGTACATTAATAACATCAAATAGTATCCCTTGTCACTGAATATCTCATCCCTCAAGTAGTTTGGAAAGAGTATTTGGAATACTTGGAATCGAGGTATTCAAAGAAGCATATTAATTGCTGTTGCCAGGTAGCAGAAGGCTTCGGCTATACGCAGTAGGTATTTAAAAATTTCCTGCGGCTTACTAGGCCTGGAGGAAGATACAAATCATTTTGGGTAACATTTTAACTTTAATTTTTTTAATTTTGTCCTGGCAGCTGGGGTTAAGCCTGCTCTTTTCTATTTCTAACTGCCAAGGGAATGTTAACGTGCTTGACACTGTACACGATAGTCCGATCTCACTGCCGAGAGATCTGGGGAATTTTAACCAGAAGATCCACGTTAAAAAATCCCGGTCTCCACCTTGATTCGAACCCGCTACTCCCCGGTACCCGAGACGGACACCTTAACTCTAGACACTGAGACCCTTGGAAAGAGTCTTGCTGTTAATAATTTTCGCTTCTTGGCGTATATCCTCCTACATGTGACATGCATGCACGATCTGACTAGGATGAGCGTTTCTGTAAAGCTGATTGGATGTTCACAATACAGAACTACAACATGATTGTACAGATCAATAACCATGTTGAAGTTAACCGAATAAAAACCTGCAAAACAAAAAAAATTAAAACAAAACAAAAACGGCAGGAGACCCCATGGGAAATAATGTCTTTAAGACTAAATGGTAATTTTTGGGGATTTTAATTTCCCTTGATTGGTGAAAGGCGTGGATTTGGACAATATTTGATTGACACTGTGTCAATTATTTCTGCGACCAGACATTGGCTTTCTCTGTCTGTTTCTGGGCCAAAAATCTGGTGGAACAAGTTTGGTTCTCAGCTTTATCGTTCATCATTTCCATCAGAGCATTGAACTTGGACGGTCAGTTTCTACCGGTTCTTATGCTGGGCCATCCAATTTAGCCTTATGTTGGGCCGTCCCATTTAGCCTTATGTTGGGCCGTCCCATTTAGCCTTATGTTAGGCCGTCCCATTTAGCCTTATCTTGGACCGTCCCATTTAGTCTTATCTTGGACCGACCCATTTAGCCTATGTTTGACCGTTCCATTTAGCCTTATGTTGGGTCGTCCCATTTAGCCGAATGTCAAGCCGTCCCATTAAGCCTTAAACTGGGCCGTCCCATTTAGCCTTATTTTGGGCCGTACCATTTAGCCTTACCCATGGCTTTAGTTCTCTTGATTGATTTCAATTTTATCTATCAGGTGTTTTTATTTGCCTCCACACTCTCCCTTTACAGTGTGGTTCCTAGTCCATCTCATGTTTAGCTACGTTTCTGCCGAAAGGCGTTTCCTAATGTTCTGCACCCTTACTATTTAAACTCTAACTGTGTTACGTTACATATACCTGGGTTGTGTATCACATGACCCATGTTCTCCCATAGCTGTCAATCACATACCTATGGGTCGCTGACCGCTGCAGCTCATGCGCTACTCAGCGTCTTGATTCCAAGGGACTGTTCGAATTATGATTTATACGAATGCAGAATCAATTTTTCCAATGGAAATAATACAAGTTGGATTAATTCGTTCCAAACCCTCAGATGATTGCTTATTTAATAAGACTCAACCCATAAAATCATATATAAAAACTTCTTCTCTGTTCATTCTCAATCCCCCGTTACCGAGTTATGAAGACGGCATTGCAAGTAACAGGATGTAGTCTAGAGAAAGGAATGCGGAGTGTCGTAGTTTACAGCTTGACTGCGATATTTGCACAGTTCGGTCCGATACATCCGATTTGAGATGGCATTTTTGGGTACCGGGTTAGCCTTCCCTCTTCGATCCATTCTCATTAGCCAGTCTGTCCTGTTGCAGTCTGTTATTCATGATTACCACGTGATGGTGTCATTGTGTCTTGGTGGCTTTGGATCGCTGACTTCTACAGCGCATGCACTGCTCAGCTTCTTCTTCTTCTTCTTCTTCTTCTTCTTCTTCTTTTCCATCTTCTTCTTCTTCGTTCCTTCTCAAACTGCTGCTACCAAGCCCCGAAAAGTGTCTACCAAGTAGCAGAATGTATCGTGATCTTAATCCCGAAAAGAGGTAGACGAATGGCGAGTTGTAAGAGGATGGAGCTAGACGAGTGGCGAGTAGTACGAGGATGGAGGTAGACGAATGGCGAGTCGTACGAGGATCGAGCTAGACGAATGGCGAGTTGTACGAGGATGGAGGTAGACGAATGGCGAGTTGTACGAGGATGGAGGTAGACGAATGGCGAGTTGTACGAGTATGGAGACAGACGAATGGCGAGTTGTACGAGTATGGAGACAGACGAATGCATGAGCACATACATTCTTTGACACATGCTTTCTGCACGGAAACCAATTGCACTTGAAGCCACAAGCTCTTACCTGAATGAACAAGGGCGCGTGATGATAACAGTGGGACGTAGAGCATTCAGAAGACCCAGACTGGCATGTTATGCCTTAGTTGGTGCACCTGAAAATAGCAAGAGTCACAGCAGCAGTCTTGCCAACGAGGTGGAAAATCAAGCAGGAGCCTTGTACTGAATGACAGGCAGGTGTTAAACCTGAGGAGGGCGTGGCCAAATGGTTTCGAGGCCTTCCTACCAACAAGGAGGGCAGCGGTTCGAATCCCCGGTATGGTATATGTTGTTTTTCTGTTAGGGGTGAAATAAACAAACATAGTCAGCACACGACGTGGCGAAAGCAGTGGCGAAGCGGTCTGTAGTCCTCATCCTTTAAAGCCCCTCGACTACCCCAGCAATGGGAAAAATGTCGTATGACAGTTTCAAGTATACCTCGGGGTGACAGAAGAGCCAAGTTAGTCCAATATGAAAGAAACATCGCCAAGGCTAAACTGAAACCAGCACGAATAGCTTCTATCAAAGAGTCATGCGACCAATACGGAAGCAGGGATCTGTGAAAACACAAACCAAAAATAACAATTCAGTTCAGTTCAGTTCATCCCGTAACCCATCAGGTCGTTGGGGCACACACGAAGACATTCCCAAAATCCCACGACATCCCTCTCTGTCTGTCGCCGCCTGACGTATCTCACCGGGACGAAGGCCTGACCACTCAGTGGTGTTGTCCACCCATCTCTTCCTTGGACGTCCTCGCCCTCTCTGTCCTTGTACGGAACCAAACAGTATCGAGTTGGTAATTCCGTTGGACCTCACGACGTGCCAGCACCAGGCCATCTTTCGTCTTTTGATAGCTGTGAACAGATCTTCAAAAGGACCAATAGCGTCTTCAACTCTCTGACGTATTACTACGTTCGTGATACGATCTTTATATGTAACATTTACTATTTAAATAAAATCGAATATTAAGATAAGCAACAATAACTAAATAAACAAAAAGGTGTGTACTCTTTGACTAGACCTTCAACCAACAGCAATACAAACAATACTGCAGCATGGATCTGTGAACACTTAAACTCGAAACAGCAAATACTGTAAAAAGAATGGATTGAAATGGAATGCTAAAAATGGCCGTGTTAATTCAATGTAACAACTTGTATATTCTTTGGCTAGAGCTCAGCCAACATGTGATTTACATGTTGTTTCCGTGTCGTTCCCATGTGTATTCTGGGATAAATATATGTCGTGTGTAAATTTACGTTTCTGATGGGATACAGTTACTTTCCCAGCATTATTTTTACACCGCATCCAGGGAAAAAAAAGCACGAGCTACAAAATTACAATACGTTAGGAAAAATAATGTATTTTAGAGAAAATTGTGAAAGGGACAAAGAAATATCAGTTTACTCTAAAAGGGTTAAGGAAGCAAATATCAGTTTCTTCTTTCGCTATTTAACAGCTTTTGTTTTGTTTCCCTTAAAAACCCTCTATTGTGTCTCCCTTAAAAAACCTATGTTCTGTTGCCCTTAAATAACCTCTGTTCTGTCTGCCTCAAATAACATGTTCTGTTGCCCTTAAATAATCTATATTTTGTATTCCACAAATAACCTATGTTCTGTTGCTGATAAATAACCTCTTTTCTGTCTGGCTCAAATAACCTATGTTCTGTTGCCCGCAATTAACCTCTATTTGTCTGCCTTAAATAACATATGATCTGTTGCCCTTAAATAATCTCTATTTTGTATTCCACAAATAACCTATGTTCTGTTGCCCTCAAATAACCTATGTTATGTTGCCCTTAAATAACCTCTATTTTGTCTGCCTCAAATAACATATCGTTTGTTGTCCTTAAATAACCTCTACTTTATTTGCCTCAAATAACATATGTTCTGTTATCCTTGAATAACAACTATTTTGTCTCCCTTAAAAAATAACATGTTTTGTTTACCCTTAAATAACTTTTATTTGCCTTAAATACTTTCTTATTTGGCTCCCTTTAATAATCTCAACTTTGTCTCCATTTAATAACTTTTGTTTTCTATTCCTTAAATAACCTGTTTTATTTCCCTTAACTAGCCTCTATTTTTTGTCCTTTAAATAACATGATTTTTCAAAACGTTAGATAACCTGTTTTACTTTCCTTAAATATCCTCTGATTTCGTTCTCGTAAATAACCTCTGTTCTTTCTTCCTTAAACAACCGGTTTTGTCTAATTAAAAAAAACCCTGTTCTTTGTCCCTAAAATAACCTATTTTGTCCCCCTTAAATAACCTCTGTTCCATGTCCCTTAAATAACCTGCTTTGTCTACCTTAAATAACCTCTGTTCTATTTTCCTTAAATTACTTGTTTTGTCGTCCTTAAATAACCTGTTTTATTCCCTTAGATAACCTCTTTTCCTTGAAATAATCTCTCCCTTAAATAATCTGTTTTTTTCTTGAAATAACCTCTGTTCTATCTCCCTTAAATAACATGTTTTTATATCCCTTAAATAACCTATATTCTATCTCTCTTCTCTCTTAAATAAAACATCTCCCTAAAACAACCTGTCTCTTCTAAATAACCTGTTGTGTTTCCAACTGACCTCTTAAATAACCGGTTTTGTCTCTCTTAAATAAACTGTTTTCTCTCTCTTAAATGTCCTCTGTGTTGTTTCCCTTAACCCACCTCTGTTTTGTTTTCCTTAAATAACCTTTCCTGCGTCTTAATTAACGAACCTCTTTTTTGTTTCACTTAAATATCCACTATTTTGCCTTCCTTAAATAACTGCGTTCCTCTCATGGAGCCAACGTACTTGGATCAAATGTGCTATTATTCATTGGCCAACTTTATATGCGCACATATCGGTGCTCGCTAGTAACCTTTGAAATGATTCTCACATGATCTCCTATCAGTAATATAATCGTTCCGATATATAAAACAGGGATCTCTAACACAAAGGCAGCAAAGGAACTAATTGAAGCACCAGAGGACCGCCTTCAAGTAGTTCGGTCTTAGTCTAAAGAAACACAATACAGCAAACGTTATTTAGTTGGGGCGAGCCTGTTCCATATTCCGTGTAAGTAGCCCGTGGTCTGTCATATAGATCACATGACAAACTCTTCCAGTATCAACATCAGGCGCCCTGCCGGTTGGCGTTGGTGATCATGAACCTCCATCCATTCCTATCACGTATGTCGTTTACCAACTCTGTTGTTGACTGTCGAACGTACCATTCTCCCAGGTTGTCCAACATCTTCTCTCTCCGCCTTCCTCTGTCTCCCAGGTTGTCCAACATCTTCTCTCTCCGCCTTCCTCTGTCTCCCAGGTTGTCCAACATCTTCTCTCTCCGCCTTCCTCTGTCTCCCAGGTTCTCCAACATCTTCTCTCTCCGCCTTCCTCTGTCTCCCAGGTTGTCCAACATCATCTTCTCTCTCCGCCTTCCTCTGTCTCCCAGGTTGTCCAACATCTTCTCTCTCCGCCTTCCTCTGTCTCCCAGGTTGTCCAACATCATCTCTCTCCGCCTTCCTCTGTCTCCCAGGTTGTCCAACATCTTCTCTCTCCGCCTCCCTCTGTCTCCCAGGTTGTCCAACATCTTCTCTCTCCGCCTTCCTCTGTCTCTCAGGCTGTCCAACATCTTCTCTCTCCGCCTTCCTCTGTCTCCCAGGTTGTCCAACATCTTCTCTCTCCGCCTTCCTCTGTCTACCAGGTTGTCCAACATCTTCTCTCTCCGCCTTCCTCTGTCTCCCAGGTTGTCCAACATCTTCTCTCTCCGCCTTCCTCTGTCTCCCAGGTTGTCCAACATCTTCTCTCTCCGCCTTCCTCTGTCTCCCAGGTTGTCCAACATCTTCTCTCCCCGCCTTCCTCTGTCTCCCAGGTTGTCCAACATCTTCTCTCTCCGCCTTCCTCTGTCTCCCAGGTTATCCAACATCTTCTCTCTCCGCCTTCCTCTGTCTCCCAGGTTGTTTAACATCTTCTCTCTCTGCCTTCCTCTGTCTCCCATGTTGTCCAACATCTTCTCTCTCCGCATTCCTCTGTCTCCCAGGTTGTCCAACATCTTCTCTCTCCGCCTTCCTCTGTCTCCCAGGTTGTCCAACATCTTCTCTCTCCGCCTTCCTCTGTCTCCCAGGTTGTCCAACATCTTCTCTCTCCGCCTTCCTCTGTCTCCCAGGTTGTCCAACATCTTCTCTCTCCGCCTTCCTCTGTCTCCCAGGTTGTCCAACATCTTCTCTCTCCGCCTTTCTCTGTCTCCCAGGTTGTCCAACATCTTCTCTCTCCGCCTTCCTCTGTCTCCCAGGTTGTCCAACATCTTCTCTCTCCGCCTTCCTCTGTCTCTCAGGTTGTCCAACATCTTCTCTCTCCGCCTTTCTCTGTCTCCCAGGTTGTCCAACATCTTCTCTCTCCGCCTTCCTCTGTCTCCCAGGTTGTCCAACATCTTCTCTCTCCGCCTTCCTCTGTCTCCCAGGTTGTCCAACATCTTCTCTCTCCGCATTCCTCTGTCTCCCAGGTTGTCCAACATCTTCTCTCTCCGCCTTCCTCTGTCTCCCAGGTTGTCGAACATCTTCTCTCTCCGCCTTCCTCTGTCTCCCAGGTTGTCCAACATCTTCTCTCTCCGCCTTCATCTGTCTCTCCTTCCTGCTATCTTTCCGTTTTAACGAGGTGCTCCAAACCGCCTCTTCTAATCACATGCCAGAAAAAGGATGACTGCCTTTGTTCTGATCCTTGCAATAAGTTGTCTTTGTGTTTGTGCCTCCTCATGAACCCCGCCATAAGTTGTCTTTGTGTTTGTGCCTCCTCATGAACCCCGCCATAAGTTGTCTTTGTGTTTGTGCCTACTCGAGTACTGTATGTCTTTGTGTTTGTGCCTCTTCGAGTATTCTATCACTAGTCTTCTTTGTGTTTGTGCCTCTTCGAGTACTCTATCATTAGTTGTCTTTGTGTTTGTGCCTCTTCGAGTACTCTATCATTAGTTGTCTTTGTGTTTGTGCCTCTTCGAGTACTCTATCATTAGTTGTCTTTGTATTTGTGCCTCTTCGAGTACTCTATCACTAGTCTTCTTTGCAGTCCATGGAATCCGCAGCATTCTTTTGTAAAACCCCATCTTCGTTGCTTCCAAAGATATATGTATTTACTTACTGTTTGTCCATGATTCACGGCCATATTTCAGTAGTGGTTCCACGTAGCATCCAAGGACTCTCTTTCTCAGTTCCAGTGACAATGTTTTATTGACCAATATTCCTTACATGGTCTGGAAGAGCGATTTTCCTTGGGCTATTCTGCCTTTTATTTCGTAATTACATCGTCCATCTGATGTTATATATGTGCCCAGGTATTTAAACGTGTTGTCTCAGTTCGGTCCCATTCGCTTTGACGCACCATTGTGGAGACTATGGTTTCTTAGTCACTACCATCACCTCCGATTTCATTTTATTTAAGCTGAGATCATTGTTTTCACTTTGCTGAACTACATAGTCCACCATTTCAGGCAAGTCTGTTTCATTCTGGGATATCAATACTATATCATCAGTATATCGTATAATTTCTATGTTCTGTTCGCCAGTTGATATTCGTGGCAGTGTCTGTATGTCTCTCAAGATAAGCTCGCTGTACAGAGAAAACAGCTCGGGGGACAGAACACAACCTTGCCTCACTCCCCTTTTAATATATTTATATTCTCTCACTTGACTGTCAATTCGTATAGCCGCAGTCTATCCAAATGCATATTTTGGATGATCATGAGTATACCCAACTTTAAATGGGTACACGGAAAGCAGTAATTGTGGAGTTTATTGATATTTCTGGTGTCCGTATTTATATCTATAGTCATCCTCAGTTCATGCAAGTCGGAGCAGGGGTGCTGGGCATTGAGCTTCGTTGCAGAACGCATGTGCCAAAGCATGTATATCCTCTCAGAGAAGTGTGTTCTGTGATACATTGTTGTGTATGATGCGTAGATGGCTAGCCCCATGCACAAACCTAACCAGTCGCCTGCTACGATATGTACAGTGGTCTAACTGTCATCTCTTCCACGCAGTGAATATTCCCTTATATCATTCGAGCAATATTGTCGAGTATTGAACGGAGGTCCGGGGACAAGATGCAGCAGTGAATGAGCTGACAGCAGCTAGTGACTCGTAGATGGCTGCTTGCATCAGAGTCAGCTAACAACAGCTGACCAAGACCAACCTCTCCGCGGCGGTCCTGGAAACAGGCTGCACTTGTCACTAGTGTTGTCTGACCCAAGATAGGGAGACGGCAAACCAGATACTCGGGAAAGCTAGTTGAAATCGGATTTGTCGCATCAAAAAGAGTAAATATCGCAGCCTCGTTGTAAACTACCATACAACGTCCTCTTCGGGATGAACGGTGAAGAAGAAGATGAAGAAGAAAAAGAAGACCAGAGGCCCAAGTGACATAAAGTGGGTTTGTAGCTTACAGAAACATACACGACGTGACGCACATGTCAAGAACCAATCAATCAATCATCAATCGTCGATCAAAAGTCTTTAACTTCCTGTGCAACATAGATCCCCAACAGAAACTTGAAACAGTCTTTAACTTACTGTACAACATAGATCCCCAACAGAAACTGGAAAAAGTCTTTAACTTCCTGTACAACATAGATCCCCAACAGAAACTGGAAAAAGTCTGTAACTTCCTGTACAACATAAATCCCCAACAGAAACTGGAAAAAGTCTTTAACTTCCTGTACAACATAGATCCCCAACAGAAACTGGAAAAAGTCTTTAACTTCCTGTACAACATAGATCCCCAACAGAAACTCGAAAAAGTCTTTAACTTCCTGTACAACATAGATCCCCAACAGAAACTCGAAAAAGTCTTTAACTTCCTGTACAACATAGATCCCCAACAGAAACTCGAAAAAGTCTTTAACTTCCTGTACAACATAGATCACCAACAGAAACTCGAAAAAGTCTTTAACTTCCTGTACAACATAGATCACCAACAGAAACTGGAAAAAGTCTTTAACTTCCTGTACAACATAGATCCCCAACAGAAACTCGAAAAAGTCTTCCTGTCATGCTCCACCATCCCCCCCCCCTTCCTGGACACGTATTTCCTGCTATTTGTAAGTTTGTCTCGACTTCCATTCTCCGTGACTGTTTAGATCTGCTTCTACTTCTTTTACCTTGAGATTTCCGGAACAGTGACTGCCTTGTAATGGTATAAATGTTCGTCAAGACGAGACGAGGTTAATGGCAGTTAATAATACGTATAGTCATTATTGTACACCTAGAATTTCAGAGCAAATTTGCAGAAGGATATGAAACATCCTTAGGTAGACACCTAACAATATAACTAAGAATGTGATGGAGTTAAACCCACATTGTAAAGGAAGAGTGGGGGACATACATAAAAAACATCTGGGAAAGGACAGATAGAACTGAAGTAAAGGAGGATATAAAGGACGGACCAAAATACAAATGTATTGCAAGTGACCGTAGCTGCCTAATCAATCATTTAATCAGTCAAAGTTCATAGCTTCTCTCGGTGCGTAGGCCATTGACAAAATATGGCCAGAATTCATGGGCATGCCTGGTCTGTACTCTCTGCCTCTCTCCAGACGCAATCATTTAATCAGTCAATCATTTAATCAGTCAATCATTTAATCAGTCAATCATTTAATCAGTCAATCATTTAATCAGTCAATCATTTAATCAGTCAATCATTTAATCAGTCAATCATTTAATCTTAGTTCCTTCTCACATTCCCTTCTCTATGTATTATTTTTTTTAAATCTGCTTTTCTTTCTCTTCCTTTGAGGATTCCACGTAAGAGCCTGTCTATGTTGGACGCCGCCTAATAATCCTATGGAATTGACGAAGGAAAGAACTTAAAACAAAACATATATTTTGGTCCAGAAACACGGCCACGTAAAGCCATGTCTGGGTTCAGAGATAATTGTCACCGTGCCAATCAAATATTGTCCAACTTCCCGCATTTTCACATTCAAATGAAATCAAACGTCTAGCCAATTACCAATTACTCTCCCAAGCAACATCTCCCATCAGCCACCTTCTCATATCTTTGTGCGTGTGTGTTGTGCTGTGTGTATTGTGTGTGTGTGTTGTGTGTGTGTGTTTGTATGTGTGTTTGTGTATGTGTGTGTATGTGTGTGTATGTGTGTGTGGGTGGGGGGATGGGTGTTTAGTTTAGTTGGTGCGCGCGCGCTTGTGTGTGTATGGAGAGAGAGTGTCCGTGCTGCCTTCTGCTACATTAGTCGTGAATGTTATTTTTACGCTGTAAATGGGTGTCGGACTAAATCCTTGAGATAATAATACAGCTATAAAGAGAACTGGCAACCCCATCTTTTCATTATCATCAGGTGCCCCGCCGGTTGCCGTTGCTGATCAAAGACCTCCATCCATTTCTATCATGTGTGTTGTTTACCAACTCTGTTGCTGTTGTCGTCGTGCCATTCTCTCAGACTGTCCAGCCACTTCTCTCTCCACCTTCCTATGTCTTTCTTCACTATATATCCTGTTGTCACGACGTGCCCCAACCTACAGCTTCTCTCTCCACCTCCCTATGTCTTTCTTCACTATATATCCTGTTGTCACGACGTGCCCCAACCTACAGCTTCTCTCTCCACCTCCCTATGTCTTTCTTCACTATATATCCTGTTGTCACGACGTGCCCCAACCTACAGCTTCTCTCTCCACCTTCCTATGTCTTTCTTCACTATATATCCTGTTGTCACGACGTGCCCCAACCTACAGCTTCTCTCTCCACCTCCCTATGTCTTTCTTCACTATATATCCTGTTGTCACGACGTGCCCCAACCTACAGCTTCTCTCTCCACCTTCCTATGTCTTTCTTCACTATATATCCTGTTGTTACGACGTGCCCCAACCTACAGCTTCTCTCTCCACCTTCCTATGTCTTTCTTCACTATATATCCTGTTGTTACGACGGGCTCCAACCTACAGCTTCTCTCTCCACCTTCCTATGTCTTTCTTTACTATCTATCCTGTTGTCACGACGTGCCCCAACCTACAGCTTCTCTCTCCACCTCCCTATGTCTTTCTTCACTATATATCCTGTTGTCACGACGTGCCCCAACCTACAGCTTCTCTCTCCACCTTCCTATGTCTTTCTTCACTATATATCCTGTTGTCACGACGTGCCCCAACCTACAGCTTCTCTCTCCACCTCCCTATGTCTTTCTTCACTATATATCCTGTTGTCACGACGTGCCCCAACCTACAGCTTCTCTCTCCACCTTCCTATGTCTTTCTTCACTATATATCCTGTTGTTACGACGTGCCCCAACCTACAGCTTCTCTCTCCACCTTCCTATGTCTTTCTTCACTATATATCCTGTTGTTACGACGGGCTCCAACCTACAGCTTCTCTCTCCACCTTCCTATGTCTTTCTTTACTATCTATCCTGTTGTCACGACGTGCTCCAACCTACAGCTTCTCTCTCCACCTCCCTATGTCTTTCTTTACTATCTATCCTGTTGTCACGACGTGCTCCAACCTACAGCTTCTCTCTCCACCTCCCTATGTCTTTCTTTACTATCTATCCTGTTGTCACGACGTGCTCCAACCAACAGCTTCTCTCTCCACCTCCCTACGTCTTTCGTTACTATCTAACCTGTTGTCACGACGTGCTCCAACCTACAGCTTCTCTCTCCACCTCCCTATGTCTTTCTTTACTATCTATCCTGTTGTCACGACGTGCTCCAACCTACAGCTTCTCTCTCCACCTCCCTATGTCTTTCTTTACTATCTATCCTGTTGTCACGACGTGCTCCAACCTACAGCTTCTCTCTCCACCTCCCTATGTCTTTCTTTACTATCTATCCTGTTGTCACGACGTGCTCCAACCTACAGCTTCTCTCTCCACCTCCCTATGTCTTTCTTTACTATCTATCCTGTTGTCACGACGTGCTCCAACCTACAGCTTCTCTCTCCACCTTCCTATGTCTTTCTTTACTATCTATCCTGTTGTCACGACGTGCTCCAACCTACAGCTTCTCTCTCCACCTTCCTATGTCTTTCTTCACTATATATCCTGTTGTCACGACGTGCCCCAACCTACAGCTTCTCTCTCCACCTTCCTATGTCTTTCTTCACTATATATCCTGTTGTCACGACGTGCCCCAACCTACAGCTTCTCTCTCCACCTTCCTATGTCTTTCTTCACTATATATCCTGTTGTCACGACGTGCCCCAACCTACAGCTTCTCTCTCCACCTTCCTATGTCTTTCTTCACTATATATCCTGTTGTCACGACGTGCCCCAACCTACAGCTTCTCTCTCCACCTTCCTATGTCTTTCTTCACTATATATCCTGTTGTCACGACGTGCCCCAACCTACAGCTTCTCTCTCCACCTCCCTATGTCTTTCTTCACTATATATCCTGTTGTCACGACGTGCCCCAACCTACAGCTTCTCTCTCCACCTTCCTATGTCTTTCTTCACTATATATCCTGTTGTTACGACGTGCCCCAACCTACAGCTTCTCTCTCCACCTTCCTATGTCTTTCTTCACTATATATCCTGTTGTTACGACGGGCTCCAACCTACAGCTTCTCTCTCCACCTTCCTATGTCTTTCTTTACTATCTATCCTGTTGTCACGACGTGCTCCAACCTACAGCTTCTCTCTCCACCTCCCTATGTCTTTCTTTACTATCTATCCTGTTGTCACGACGTGCTCCAACCTACAGCTTCTCTCTCCACCTCCCTATGTCTTTCTTTACTATCTATCCTGTTGTCACGACGTGCTCCAACCTACAGCTTCTCTCTCCACCTCCCTACGTCTTTCGTTACTATCTAACCTGTTGTCACGACGTGCTCCAACCTACAGCTTCTCTCTCCACCTCCCTATGTCTTTCTTTACTATCTATCCTGTTGTCACGACGTGCTCCAACCTACAGCTTCTCTCTCCACCTCCCTATGTCTTTCTTTACTATCTGTCCTGTTGTCACGACGTGCTCCAACCTACAGCTTCTCTCTCCACCTCCCTATGTCTTTCTTTACTATCTATCCTGTTGTCACGACGTGCTCCAACCTACAGCTTCTCTCTCCACCTCCCTATGTCTTTCTTTACTATCTATCCTGTTGTCACGACGTGCTCCAACCTACAGCTTCTCTCTCCACCTTCCTATGTCTTTCTTTACTATCTATCCTGTTGTCACGACGTGCTCCAACCTACAGCTTCTCTCTCCACCTTCCTATGTCTTTCTTCACTATATATCCTGTTGTCACGACGTGCCCCAACCTACAGCTTCTCTCTACCTTCCTATGTCTTTCTTCACTATATATCCTGTTGTCACGACGTGCCCCAACCTACAGCTTCTCTCTCCACCTTCCTATGTCTTTCTTCACTATATATCCTGTTGTCACGACGTGCCCCAACCTACATCTTCTCTCTCCACCTTCCTATGTCTTTCTTCACTATATATCCTGTTGTTACGACGGGCTCCAACCTACAGCTTCTCTCTCCACCTTCCTATGTCTTTCTTTACTATCTATCCTGTTGTCACGACGTGCTCCAACCTACAGCTTCTCTCTCCACCTCCCTATGTCTTTCTTTACTATCTATTCTGTTGTCACGACGTGCTCCAACCTACAGCTTCTCTCTCCACCTCCCTATGTCTTTCTTTACTATCTATCCTGTTGTCACGACGTGCTCCAACCTACAGCTTCTCTCTCCACCTCCCTACGTCTTTCGTTACTATCTAACCTGTTGTCACGACGTGCTCCAACCTACAGCTTCTCTCTCCACCTCCCTATGTCTTTCTTTACTATCTATCCTGTTGTCACGACGTGCTCCAACCTACAGCTTCTCTCTCCACCTCCCTATGTCTTTCTTTACTATCTATCCTGTTGTCACGACGTGCTCCAACCTACAGCTTCTCTCTCCACCTCCCTATGTCTTTCTTTACTATCTATCCTGTTGTCACGACGTGCTCTAACCTACAGCTTCTCTCTCCACCTCCCTATGTCTTTCTTTACTATCTATCCTGTTGTCACGACGTGCTCCAACCTACAGCTTCTCTCTCCACCTTCCTATGTCTTTCTTTACTATCTATCCTGTTGTCACGACGTGCTCCAACCTACAGCTTCTCTCTCCACCTTCCTATGTCTTTCTTCACTATATATCCTGTTGTCACGACGTGCCCCAACCTACAGCTTCTCTCTCCACCTTCCTATGTCTTTCTTCACTATATATCCTGTTGTCACGACGTGCCCCAACCTACAGCTTCTCTCTCCACCTTCCTATGTCTTTCTTCACTATATATCCTGTTGTCACGACGTGCCCCAACCTACATCTTCTCTCTCCACCTTCCTATGTCTTTCTTCACTATATATCCTGTTGTTACGACGTGCCCCAACCTACAGCTTCTCTCTCCACCTTCCTATGTCTTTCTTCACTATATATCCTGTTGTCACGACGTGCCCCAACCTATAGCTTCTCTCTCCACCTTCCAATGTCTTTCTTCACTATATATCCTGTTGTTACGACGTGCCCCAACCTACAGCTTCTCTCTCCACCTTCCTATGTCTTTCTTCACTATATATCCTGTTGTCACGACGTGCCCCAACCTACAGCTTCTCTCTCCACCTTCCTATGTCTTTCTTCACTATATATCCTGTTGTCACGACGTGCCCCAACCTATAGCTTCTCTCTCCACCTTCCAATGTCTTTCTTCACTATATATCCTGTTGTTACGACGTGCCCCAACCTACAGCTTCTCTCTCCACCTTCCTATGTCTTTCTTCACTATATATCCTGTTGTCACGACGTGCCCCAACCTACAGCTTCTCTCTCCACCTTCCTATGTCTTTCTTCACTATATATCCTGTTGTCACGACGTGCCCCAACCTACAGCTTCTCTCTCCACCTTCCTATGTCTTTCTTCACTATATATCCTGTTGTCACGACGTGCCCCAACCTACAGCTTCTCTCTCCACCTCCCTATGTCTTTCTTTACTATCTATCCTGTTGTCACGACGTGCTCCAACCTACAGCTTCTCTCTCCACCTCCCTACGTCTTTCGTTACTATCTAACCTGTTGTCACGACGTGCTCCAACCTACAGCTTCTCTCTCCACCTCCCTATGTCTTTCTTTACTATCTATCCTGTTGTCACGACGTGCTCCAACCTACAGCTTCTCTCTCCACCTCCCTATGTCTTTCTTTACTATCTATCCTGTTGTCACGACGTGCTCCAACCTACAGCTTCTCTCTCCACCTCCCTATGTCTTTCTTTACTATCTATCCTGTTGTCACGACGTGCTCCAAACTACAGCTTCTCTCTCCACCTCCCTATGTCTTTCTTTACTATCTATCCTGTTGTCACGACGTGCTCCAACCTACAGCTTCTCTCTCCACCTTCCTATGTCTTTCTTTACTATCTATCCTGTTGTCACGACGTGCTCCAACCTACAGCTTCTCTCTCCACCTTCCTATGTCTTTCTTCACTATATATCCTGTTGTCACGACGTGCCCCAACCTACAGCTTCTCTCTACCTTCCTATGTCTTTCTTCACTATATATCCTGTTGTCACGACGTGCCCCAACCTACAGCTTCTCTCTCCACCTTCCTATGTCTTTCTTCACTATATATCCTGTTGTCACGACGTGCCCCAACCTACATCTTCTCTCTCCACCTTCCTATGTCTTTCTTCACTATATATCCTGTTGTTACGACGGGCTCCAACCTACAGCTTCTCTCTCCACCTTCCTATGTCTTTCTTTACTATCTATCCTGTTGTCACGACGTGCTCCAACCTACAGCTTCTCTCTCCACCTCCCTATGTCTTTCTTTACTATCTATTCTGTTGTCACGACGTGCTCCAACCTACAGCTTCTCTCTCCACCTCCCTATGTCTTTCTTTACTATCTATCCTGTTGTCACGACGTGCTCCAACCTACAGCTTCTCTCTCCACCTCCCTACGTCTTTCGTTACTATCTAACCTGTTGTCACGACGTGCTCCAACCTACAGCTTCTCTCTCCACCTCCCTATGTCTTTCTTTACTATCTATCCTGTTGTCACGACGTGCTCCAACCTACAGCTTCTCTCTCCACCTCCCTATGTCTTTCTTTACTATCTATCCTGTTGTCACGACGTGCTCCAACCTACAGCTTCTCTCTCCACCTCCCTATGTCTTTCTTTACTATCTATCCTGTTGTCACGACGTGCTCTAACCTACAGCTTCTCTCTCCACCTCCCTATGTCTTTCTTTACTATCTATCCTGTTGTCACGACGTGCTCCAACCTACAGCTTCTCTCTCCACCTTCCTATGTCTTTCTTTACTATCTATCCTGTTGTCACGACGTGCTCCAACCTACAGCTTCTCTCTCCACCTTCCTATGTCTTTCTTCACTATATATCCTGTTGTCACGACGTGCCCCAACCTACAGCTTCTCTCTCCACCTTCCTATGTCTTTCTTCACTATATATCCTGTTGTCACGACGTGCCCCAACCTACAGCTTCTCTCTCCACCTTCCTATGTCTTTCTTCACTATATATCCTGTTGTCACGACGTGCCCCAACCTACATCTTCTCTCTCCACCTTCCTATGTCTTTCTTCACTATATATCCTGTTGTTACGACGTGCCCCAACCTACAGCTTCTCTCTCCACCTTCCTATGTCTTTCTTCACTATATATCCTGTTGTCACGACGTGCCCCAACCTATAGCTTCTCTCTCCACCTTCCAATGTCTTTCTTCACTATATATCCTGTTGTTACGACGTGCCCCAACCTACAGCTTCTCTCTCCACCTTCCTATGTCTTTCTTCACTATATATCCTGTTGTCACGACGTGCCCCAACCTACAGCTTCTCTCTCCACCTTCCTATGTCTTTCTTCACTATATATCCTGTTGTCACGACGTGCCCCAACCTATAGCTTCTCTCTCCACCTTCCAATGTCTTTCTTCACTATATATCCTGTTGTTACGACGTGCCCCAACCTACAGCTTCTCTCTCCACCTTCCTATGTCTTTCTTCACTATATATCCTGTTGTCACGACGTGCCCCAACCTACAGCTTCTCTCTCCACCTTCCTATGTCTTTCTTCACTATATATCCTGTTGTCACGACGTGCCCCAACCTATAGCTTCTCTCTCCACCTTCCAATGTCTTTCTTCACTATATATCCTGTTGTTACGACGTGCCCCAACCTACAGCTTCTCTCTTCACCTTCCTATGTCTTTCTTCACTATATATCCTGTTGTCACGACGTGCCCCAACCTACAGCTTCTCATAAAAAAAATGATGACTGCCTTGTTCTCATCCTTGCAATATGTTGTCTTTGTGTTTATGCATTCTCCAGTATTGTATCATTAGTTGTCTTTGTGTTTATGCATTCTCCAGTATTGTATCATTAGTTGTCTTTGTGTTTATGCATTCTCCAGTATTGTATCATTAGTTGTCTTTGTGTTTATGCATTTTCCAGTATTGTATCATTAGTTGTCTTTGTGTTTATGCATTCTCCAGTATTGTATCATTAGTTGTCTTTGTGTTTATGCATTCTCCAGTATTGTATCATTAGTTGTCTTTGTGTTTATGCATTCTCCAGTATTGTATCATTAATTGTCTTTGTGTTTATGCATTCTCCAGTATTTTATCATTAGTTGTCTTTGTGTTTATGCATTCTCCAGTATTGTATCATTAGTTGTCTTTGTGTTTATGCATTCTTCAGTATTGTATCATTCGTTGTCTTTGTGTTTATGCATTCTCCAGTATTGTATCATTAGTTGTCTTTGTGTTTATGCATTCTCCAGTATTGTATCATTAGTTGTCTTTGTGTTTATGCATTCTCCAGTATTGTATCATTAGTTGTCTTTGTGTTTATGCATTCTCCAGTATTTTATCATTAGTTGTCTTTGTGTTTATGCATTCTCCAGTATTGTATCATTAGTTGTCTTTGTGTTTATGCATTCTCCAGTATTGTATCATTAGGCATTAGTTGTCTTTGTGTTTATGCATTCTCCAGTATTGTATCATTAGTTGTCTTTGTGTTTATGCATTCTCCAGTATTGTATCATTAGTTGTCTTTGTGTTTATGCATTCTCCAGTATTGTATCATTAGTTGTCTTTGTGTTTATGCATTCTCCAGTATTGTATCATTAGTTGTCTTTGTGTTTATGCATTCTCCAGTGTTGTATCATTAGTTGTGTTTGTGTTTATGCATTCTCCAGTATTGTATCATTAGTTGTCTTTGTGTTTATGCATTCTCCAGTATTGTATCATTAGTTGTCTTTGTGTTTATGCATTCTCCAGTATTGTATCATTAGTTGTCTTTGTGTTTATGCATTCTCCAGTATTGTATCATTAGTTGTCTTTGTGTTTATGCATTCTCCAGTATTGTATCATTAGTTGTCTTTGTGTTTATGCATTCTCCAGTATTGTATCATTAGTGGTCTTTGTGTTTATGCATTCTCCAGTATTGTATCATTAGTTGTCTTTGTGTTTATGCATTCTCCAGTATTGTATTATTAGTTGTCTTTGTGTTTATGCATTCTCCAGTATTGTATCATTAGTTGTCTTTGTGTTTATGCATTCTCCAGTATTGTATCATTAGTTGTCTTTGTGTTTATGCATTCTCCAGTATTGTATCATTAGTTGTCTTTGTGTTTATGCATTCTCCAGTATTGTATCATTAGTTGTCTTTGTGTTTATGCATTCTCCAGTATTGTATCATTAGTTGTCTTTGTGTTTATGCATTGTCCAGTATTGTATCATTAATTGTCTTTGTGTTTATGCATTCTCCAGTATTGTATCATTAGTTGTATTTGTGTTTATGCATTCTCCAGTATTGTATCATTAGTTGTCTTTGTGTTTATGCATTCTCCAGTATTGTATCATTAGTTGTTATTGTGTTTATGCATTCTCCAGTATTGTATCATTAGTTGTCTTTGTGTTTATGCATTCTCCAGTATTGTATCATTAGTTTTCTTTGTGTTTATGCATTCTCCAGTATTGTATCATTAGTTGTCTTTGTGTTTATGCATTCTCCAGTATTGTATCATTAGTTGTCTTTGTGTTTATGCATTCTCCAGTATTGTATCATTAGTTTTCTTTGTGTTTATGCATTCTCCAGTATTGTATCATTAGTTGTCTTTGTGTTTGTGCATTCTCCAGTATTGTATCATTAGTTTTCTTTGTGTTTATGCATTCTCCAGTATTGTATCATTAGTTGTCTTTGTGTTAATGCATTCTCCAGTATTTTATCATTAGTTGTCTTTGTGTTTATGCATTCTCCAGTATTGTATCATTAGTTGTCTTTGTGTTTATGCATTCTCCAGTATTGTATCATTAATTGTCTTTGTGTTTATGCATTCTCCAGTATTGTATCATTAGTTGTCTTTGTGTTTATGCATTCTCCAGTATTGTATCATTAGTTGTCTTTGTGTTTATGCATTCTCCAGTATTGTATCATTAGTTGTCTTTGTGTTTATGCATTCTCCAGTATTGTATCATTAGTTGTCTTTGTGTTTATGCATTTTCCAGTATTGTATCATTAGTTGTCTTTGTGTTTATGCATTCTCCAGTATTGTATCATTAGTTGTCTTTGTGTTTATGCATTCTCCAGTATTGTATCATTAGTTGTCTTTGTGTTTATGCATTCTCCAGTATTGTATCATTAATTATCTTTGTGTTTATGCATTCTCCAGTATTTTATCATTAGTTGTCTTTGTGTTTATGCATTCTCCAGTATTGTATCATTAGTTGTCTTTGTGTTAATGCATTCTTCAGTATTGTATCATTCGTTGTCTTTGTGTTTATGCATTCTCCAGTATTGTATCATTAGTTGTCTTTGTGTTTATGCATTCTCCAGTATTGTATCATTAGTTGTCTTTGTGTTTATGCATTCTCCAGTATTGTATCATTAGTTGTCTTTGTGTTTATGCATTCTCCAGTATTTTATCATTAGTTGTCTTTGTGTTTATGCATTCTCCAGTATTGTATCATTAGTTGTCTTTGTGTTTATGCATTCTCCAGTATTGTATCATTAGGCATTAGTTGTCTTTGTGTTTATGCATTCTCCAGTATTGTATCATTAGTTGTCTTTGTGTTTATGCATTCTCCAGTATTGTATCATTAGTTGTCTTTGTGTTTATGCATTCTCCAGTATTGTATCATTAGTTGTCTTTGTGTTTATGCATTCTCCAGTATTGTATCATTAGTTGTCTTTGTGTTTATGCATTCTCCAGTGTTGTATCATTAGTTGTGTTTGTGTTTATGCATTCTCCAGTATTGTATCATTAGTTGTCTTTGTGTTTATGCATTCTCCAGTATTGTATCATTAGTTGTCTTTGTGTTTATGCATTCTCCAGTATTGTATCATTAGTTGTCTTTGTGTTTATGCATTCTCCAGTATTGTATCATTAGTTGTCTTTGTGTTTATGCATTCTCCAGTATTGTATCATTAGTTGTCTTTGTGTTTATGCATTCTCCAGTATTGTATCATTAGTGGTCTTTGTGTTTATGCATTCTCCAGTATTGTATCATTAGTTGTCTTTGTGTTTATGCATTCTCCAGTATTGTATTATTAGTTGTCTTTGTGTTTATGCATTCTCCAGTATTGTATCATTAGTTGTCTTTGTGTTTATGCATTCTCCAGTATTGTATCATTAGTTGTCTTTGTGTTTATGCATTCTCCAGTATTGTATCATTAGTTGTCTTTGTGTTTATGCATTCTCCAGTATTGTATCATTAGTTGTCTTTGTGTTTATGCATTCTCCAGTATTGTATCATTAGTTGTCTTTGTGTTTATGCATTGTCCAGTATTGTATCATTAATTGTCTTTGTGTTTATGCATTCTCCAGTATTGTATCATTAGTTGTATTTGTGTTTATGCATTCTCCAGTATTGTATCATTAGTTGTCTTTGTGTTTATGCATTCTCCAGTATTGTATCATTAGTTGTTATTGTGTTTATGCATTCTCCAGTATTGTATCATTAGTTGTCTTTGTGTTTATGCATTCTCCAGTATTGTATCATTAGTTTTCTTTGTGTTTATGCATTCTCCAGTATTGTATCATTAGTTGTCTTTGTGTTTATGCATTCTCCAGTATTGTATCATTAGTTTTCTTTGTGTTTATGCATTCTCCAGTATTGTATCATTAGTTGTCTTTGTGTTTGTGCATTCTCCAGTATTGTATCATTAGTTTTCTTTGTGTTTATGCATTCTCCAGTATTGTATCATTAGTTGTCTTTGTGTTAATGCATTCTCCAGTATTTTATCATTAGTTGTCTTTGTGTTTATGCATTCTCCAGTATTGTATCATTAGTTGTCTTTGTGTTTATGCATTCTCCAGTATTGTATCATTAGGCATTAGTTGTCTTTGTGTTTATGCATTCTCCAGTATTGTATCATTAGTTGTCTTTGTGTTTATGCATTCTCCAGTATTGTATCATTAGTTGTCTTTATGTTTATGCATTCTCCAGTATTGTATCATTAGTTGTCTTTGTGTTTATGCATTCTCCAGTATTGTATCATTAGTTGTCTTTGTGTTTATGCATTCTCCAGTGTTGTATCATTAGTTGTGTTTGTGTTTATGCATTCTCCAGTATTGTATCATTAGTTGTCTTTGTGTTTATGCATTCTCCAGTATTGTATCATTAGTTGTCTTTGTGTTTATGCATTCTCCAGTATTGTATCATTAGTTGTCTTTGTGTTTATGCATTCTCCAGTATTGTATCATTAGTTGTCTTTGTGTTTATGCATTCTCCAGTATTGTATCATTAGTTGTCTTTGTGTTTATGCATTCTCCAGTATTGAATCATTAGTGGTCTTTGTGTTTATGCATTCTCCAGTATTGTATCATTAGTTGTCTTTGTGTTTATGCATTCTCCAGTATTGTATTATTAGTTGTCTTTGTGTTTATGCATTCTCCAGTATTGTATCATTAGTTGTCTTTGTGTTTATGCATTCTCCAGTATTGTATCATTAGTTGTCTTTGTGTTTATGCATTCTCCAGTATTGTATCATTAGTTGTCTTTGTGTTTATGCATTCTCCAGTATTGTATCATTAGTTGTCTTTGTGTTTATGCATTCTCCAGTATTGTATCATTAGTTGTCTTTGTGTTTATGCATTGTCCAGTATTGTATCATTAATTGTCTTTGTGTTTATGCATTCTCCAGTATTGTATCATTAGTTGTATTTGTGTTTATGCATTCTCCAGTATTGTATCATTAGTTGTCTTTGTGTTTATGCATTCTCCAGTATTGTATCATTAGTTGTTATTGTGTTTATGCATTCTCCAGTATTGTATCATTAGTTGTCTTTGTGTTTATGCATTCTCCAGTATTGTATCATTAGTTTTCTTTGTGTTTATGCATTCTCCAGTATTGTATCATTAGTTGTCTTTGTGTTTGTGCATTCTCCAGTATTGTATCATTAGTTTTCTTTGTGTTTATGCATTCTCCAGTATTGTATCATTAGTTGTCTTTGTGTTAATGCATTCTCCAGTATTTTATCATTAGTTGTCTTTGTGTTTATGCATTCTCCAGTATTGTATCATTAGTTGTCTTTGTGTTTATGCATTCTCCAGTATTGTATCATTAATTGTCTTTGTGTTTATGCATTCTCCAGTATTGTATCATTAGTTGTCTTTGTGTTTATGCATTCTCCAGTATTGTATCATTAGTTGTCTTTGTGTTTATGCATTCTCCAGTATTGTATCATTAGTTGTCTTTGTGTTTATGCATTCTCCAGTATTGTATCATTAGTTGTCTTTGTGTTTATGCATTTTCCAGTATTGTATCATTAGTTGTCTTTGTGTTTATGCATTCTCCAGTATTGTATCATTAGTTGTCTTTGTGTTTATGCATTCTCCAGTATTGTATCATTAGTTGTCTTTGTGTTTATGCATTCTCCAGTATTGTATCATTAATTGTCTTTGTGTTTATGCATTCTCCAGTATTTTATCATTAGTTGTCTTTGTGTTTATGCATTCTCCAGTATTGTATCATTAGTTGTCTTTGTGTTTATGCATTCTTCAGTATTGTATCATTCGTTGTCTTTGTGTTTATGCATTCTCCAGTATTGTATCATTAGTTGTCTTTGTGTTTATGCATTCTCCAGTATTGTATCATTAGTTGTCTTTGTGTTTATGCATTCTCCAGTATTGTATCATTAGTTGTCTTTGTGTTTATGCATTCTCCAGTATTTTATCATTAGTTGTCTTTGTGTTTATGCATTCTCCAGTATTGTATCATTAGTTGTCTTTGTGTTTATGCATTCTCCAGTATTGTATCATTAGGCATTAGTTGTCTTTGTGTTTATGCA
Source organism: Ariolimax columbianus (assembly GCA_036924085.1). NCBI lineage: Eukaryota > Metazoa > Mollusca > Gastropoda > Stylommatophora > Arionidae > Ariolimax > Ariolimax columbianus. The sequence goes on from JAVGWX010000006.1 coordinate 31,300,453, forward strand.
TTCTCCAGTATTGTATCATTAGTTGTCTTTGTGTTTATGCATTCTCCAGTATTGTATCATTAGTTGTCTTTGTGTTTATGCATTCTCCAGTATTGTATCATTAGTTGTCTTTGTGTTTATGCATTCTCCAGTATTGTATCATTAGTTGTCTTTGTGTTTATGCATTCTCCAGTGTTGTATCATTAGTTGTGTTTGTGTTTATGCATTCTCCAGTATTGTATCATTAGTTGTCTTTGTGTTTATGCATTCTCCAGTATTGTATCATTAGTTGTCTTTGTGTTTATGCATTCTCCAGTATTGTATCATTAGTTGTCTTTGTGTTTATGCATTCTCCAGTATTGTATCATTAGTTGTCTTTGTGTTTATGCATTCTCCAGTATTGTATCATTAGTTGTCTTTGTGTTTATGCATTCTCCAGTATTGTATCATTAGTGGTCTTTGTGTTTATGCATTCTCCAGTATTGTATCATTAGTTGTCTTTGTGTTTATGCATTCTCCAGTATTGTATTATTAGTTGTCTTTGTGTTTATGCATTCTCCAGTATTGTATCATTAGTTGTCTTTGTGTTTATGCATTCTCCAGTATTGTATCATTAGTTGTCTTTGTGTTTATGCATTCTCCAGTATTGTATCATTAGTTGTCTTTGTGTTTATGCATTCTCCAGTATTGTATCATTAGTTGTCTTTGTGTTTATGCATTCTCCAGTATTGTATCATTAGTTGTCTTTGTGTTTATGCATTGTCCAGTATTGTATCATTAATTGTCTTTGTGTTTATGCATTCTCCAGTATTGTATCATTAGTTGTATTTGTGTTTATGCATTCTCCAGTATTGTATCATTAGTTGTCTTTGTGTTTATGCATTCTCCAGTATTGTATCATTAGTTGTTATTGTGTTTATGCATTCTCCAGTATTGTATCATTAGTTGTCTTTGTGTTTATGCATTCTCCAGTATTGTATCATTAGTTTTCTTTGTGTTTATGCATTCTCCAGTATTGTATCATTAGTTGTCTTTGTGTTTATGCATTCTCCAGTATTGTATCATTAGTTTTCTTTGTGTTTATGCATTCTCCAGTATTGTATCATTAGTTGTCTTTGTGTTTGTGCATTCTCCAGTATTGTATCATTAGTTTTCTTTGTGTTTATGCATTCTCCAGTATTGTATCATTAGTTGTCTTTGTGTTAATGCATTCTCCAGTATTTTATCATTAGTTGTCTTTGTGTTTATGCATTCTCCAGTATTGTATCATTAGTTGTCTTTGTGTTTATGCATTCTCCAGTATTGTATCATTAATTGTCTTTGTGTTTATGCATTCTCCAGTATTGTATCATTAGTTGTCTTTGTGTTTATGCATTCTCCAGTATTGTATCATTAGTTGTCTTTGTGTTTATGCATTCTCCAGTATTGTATCATTAGTTGTCTTTGTGTTTATGCATTCTCCAGTATTTTATCATTAGTTGTCTTTGGGTTTATGCATTCTCCAGTATTGTATCATTAGTTTTCTTTGTGTTTATGCATTCTCCAGTATTGTATCATTAGTTGTCTTTGTGTTTATGCATTCTCCAGTATTGTATCATTAGTTGTCTTTGTGTTTATGCATTCTCCAGTATTGTATCATTAGTTGTCTTTGTGTTTATGCATTCTCCAGTATTGTATCATTAGTTGTCTTTGTGTTTATGAATTCTCCAGTATTGTATCATTAGTATTCTTTGTGTTTATGCATTCTCCAGTATTGTATCATTAGTTCTCTTTGTGTTTATGCATTCTCCAGTATTGTATCATTAGTTTTCTTTGTGTTTATGCATTCTCCAGTATTGTATCATTAGTTTTCTTTGTGTTTATGCATTCTCCAGTATTGTATCATTATTTTTCTTTGTGTTTATGCATTCTCCAGTATTGTATCATTAGTATTCTTTGTGTTTATGCATTCTCCAGTATTGTATCATTATATCTCTTTGTGTTTATGCATTATCCAGTATTGTATCATTAGTTGTCTTTGTGTTTATGCATTCTCCAGTATTGTATCATTAGTTGTCTTTGTGTTTATGCATTCTTCAGTATTGTATCATTATTTTTCTTTGTGTTTATGCATTCTCTAGTATTGTATCATTAGTTTTCTTTGTGTTTATGCATTCTCCAGTATTGTATCATTAGTTTTCTTTGTGTTCATGCATTCTCTAGTATTGTATCATTAGTTTTCTTTGTGTTTATGCATTCTCCAGTATTGTATCATTAGTTGTCTTTGTGTTTATGCATTCTCCAGTATTGTATCGTTAGTTGTCTTTGTGTTTATGCATTCTCCAGTATTGTATCATTAGTTGTATTTGTGTTTATGCATTCTCCAGTATTGTATCATTAGTTGTCTTTGTGTTTATGCATTCTCCAGTATTGTATCATTAGTTGTTATTGTGTTTATGCATTCTCCAGTATTGTATCATTAGTTGTCTTTGTGTTTATGCATTCTCCAGTATTGTATCATTAGTTTTCTTTGTGTTTATGCATTCTCCAGTATTGTATCATAAGTTTTCTTTGTGTTTATGCATTCTCCAGTATTGTATCATTAGTTGTCTTTGTGTTTATGCATTCTCCAGTATTGTATCATTAGTTGTCTTTGTGTTTATGCATTCTCCAGTATTGTATCATTAGTATTCTTTGTGTTTATGCATTCTCCAGTATTGTATCATTAGTTGTCTTTGTGTTTATGCATTCTCCAGTATTGTATCATTAGTTTTCTTTGTGTTTATGCATTCTCCAGTATTGTATCATTAGTTTTCTTTGTGTTTATACATTCTCCAGTATTGTATCATTAGTTTTCTTTGTGTTTATGCATTATCCAGTATTGTATCATTAGTTTTCTTTGTGTTTATGCATTCTCCAGTATTGTATCATTAGTTGTCTTTGTGTTTATGCATTCTTCAGTATTGTATCATTATTTTTCTTTGTGTTTATGCATTCTCTAGTATTGTATCATTAGTTTTCTTTGTGTTTATGCATTCTCCAGTATTGTATCATTAGTTTTCTTTGTGTTCATGCATTCTCCAGTATTTTATCATTAGTTTTCTTTGTGTTTATGCATTCTCCAGTATTGTATCTTTAGTTTTCTTTGTGTTTATGCATTCTCCAGTATTGTATCATTAGTTGTCTTTGTGTTTTTTATGCATTCTCCAGTATTGTATCGTTAGTTGTCTTTGTGTTTATGCATTCTCCAGTATTGTATCATTAGTTGTATTTGTGTTTATGCATTCTCCAGTATTGTATCATTAGTTGTCTTTGTGTTTATGCATTCTCCAGTATTGTATCATTAGTTGTTATTGTGTTTATGCATTCTCCAGTATTGTATCATTAGTTGTCTTTGTGTTTATGCATTCTCCAGTATTGTATCATTAGTTTTCTTTGTGTTTATGCATTCTCCAGTATTGTATCATTAGTTTTCTTTGTGTTTATGCATTCTCCAGTATTGTATCATTAGTTGTCTTTGTGTTTATGCATTCTCCAGTATTGTATCATTAGTTGTCTTTGTGTTTATGCATTCTGCAGTATTGTATCATTAGTATTCTTTGTGTTTATGCATTCTCCAGTATTGTATCATTAGTTGTCTTTGTGTTTATGCATTCTCCAGTATTGTATCATTAGTTTTCTTTGTGTTTATGCATTCGCCAGTATTGTATCATTAGTTTTCTTTGTGTTTATGCATTCTCCAGTATTGTATCATTAGTTTTCTTTGTGTTTATGCATTCTCCAGTATTGTATCATTAGTATTCTTTGTGTTTATACATTCTCCAGTATTGTATCATTAGTTTTCTTTGTGTTTATGCATTATCCAGTATTGTATCATTAGTTTTCTTTGTGTTTATGCATTCTCCAGTATTGTATCATTAGTTGTCTTTGTGTTTATGCATTCTTCAGTATTGTATCATTATTTTTCTTTGTGTTTATGCATTCTCTAGTATTGTATCATTAGTTTTCTTTGTGTTTATGCATTCTCCAGTATTGTATCATTCGTTTTCTTTGTGTTTATGCATTCTCCAGTATTGTATCATTAGTTTTCTTTGTGTTTATGCATTCTCCAGTATTGTATCTTTAGTTTTCTTTGCAGTCCACAAGATCTGCTGCATTCTTCTGTAAAACCACATCTCCGTTACTTCCAAAGATATAAGCGCTTGCTCGCTGATTGTCCATGATTCACTACCATATGTCAGTACTGGTTCCACGTTGCACCCAATGACTCTTTTTCCCAGTTCCAGCGACAATATTCTGTTGCACAATATTCCTTTCATGGTCTGGAAGAGCGATTTTCCTTGGGATATTCTGCATTTTCATTCGTAATTACATCGTCCATCTGATGTTATGTATGTTTCCAGGTATTTATACGTGTTAACATGTCTCAATTCGGTCCCCTTCACTTGGACTCACCAATGTGGAGAGTACGGTTTCTTAGTCACTACCATCACTTCCGATTTCGAGAAAGAAAAAAGTCAGAAACCTAGCAACAATGACTAAAACTCTATCATTGACAGCAATATCTATTTTGAGATCATCTGAACTGTTGCCTAAGCGATCGTATATATGAGGCTTCACCAGGGATGGTCACAGATGGACACACACTGTTCTAGGTAAACGATAGCTGGCCGGAGTGATGCCAGGGCCCGGTGGAGAATAATGAATAGTACTATATGAACTTTCCCGAAATTTCGAGAGCCGGTTTCAACATGGAGCTGCTTATTCATACCTGTAGGACCTTTAATAGAGAATAGGCTAACCCGTTACCCTAAAATGCTTGTTGAAGTCGGATGTTGGGACAGAAAGGTGTAAATATTGCAGTCAAGCTGTAAACAACGACACAACGAATTCCGTTCTCCGCACATCATCCTGTTATTTGCATAGCCCTTCTCAAGCTTGGTAGAAGGAGTTTGGCTTGGCTTGGCTTGGTTTGGCTTGGCTTGGCTTGGCTTGGTTTGGCTTGGTTTGGTTTGGCTTGGCTTGGCTTAGCTTGGCTTGGTTTTGTTTGGCTTGTCTTGGTTCATTCTCAATCTTCCACTACCAAGCCCATAAAGGGCTTAAGTAGCAGAATGTAGTCCAGAGAACGGAATGCGTTGTGTCGTAGTTTACAGCTTGGCAGTGATATTTGCACCTTTCGGTCCAACACATCTGACTTCAGCAAGCATTTTTGAGTACCGGATTAGCATTCCATCTGCGATCCCTTCTCCTTATCCAGTCTGCTCTGCTGCAGTCTGTTATCCAGGATCACCACGTGAAGGTGTAGAAGGGTCTTGGCAGCTCTGGTTCGCTGGCCCTGACGCTAGTAGTCAGCTATGGGTCACTGACCACTGCAACATCTTGATCCCGTAAAATCATTTCAATTCAAACGTCAGTAAAACTCCAGTTCCCACCTCAAAAACAAAGAGGCAAAGAAAAACTACAAATCAAATGGCAAGAACAGATATTGGAACACAGTTCGGCACCAAATACTTGGGTGTCAAGTTGGATCGCACGCTGTTCTATTAGATACACTGCCAAGAAACACAACCGAGCATACATGCGAGAAATAATATCAACATAAAATTGATTGATTCAACATGCGGAACACATCCAGATATCCTCCGAACATCAACAATCACTGTGTGATTCTCCAGAGCTAAGTACCCTGTTCTAGTTTGGACATAATATGCACATGTCAAACTGATTGATACACCAATTTAAAAAAAAAATAATAATTTTGCGTTCGCCTTATTTCTCTATTCCCGAATGTGGTATGCGTTACACTGTTTTTATTTTGCGCCTGTCGACCCAGTGTATTCGACTTCAGTATTCATTTTATGTAAGTGTCTGCTTCCTCCTGCATTTTCTAAGGGTTTACTTCCCCGGGGTAACGGCCGGTGCTGTCCGTGGGAACGAACCCAGCACCTTCTGATTGTGAGCCGTGCTACTTAACCACTAGCAAATGCCGTCCTCCATACAGCAATAAATGAGACTGACCGTATTACACTGCAGCTAACACCTGCTCCAACTAAAACAGATGTATCCTATAATCGGTGCAGCACCATCTGAGACTCGCAGAAGAGCCGTATCAGAAATTATAAGAGAGAAAATGGTAAACGACCCAATCTACCCTTTCTGAACACCAAGTGCAGTGCACTAGACTGAAATCCAGACGAAGATTTTTTTACAGTCAACACATCCCATAAAAACTGGGCTGAATTGCTAAATGAAATGAGTTGACTTTGGTCACCGGAATTAAGTTCCTGGAGGAACCTGCGCCTAGACCGTACTTGCGTTACGCAACATGATAGTCACTAATAGATTCCGAACTGGTGTATCACGATGCAGGAACAATTTAAAGAGCTGAGGATACAGGGAAGTGAGGCATGCGACTGTAGAGCAGCACACAACTCAGACCACTTGATGATATGCTCAAACCTTCTGGGAACATGCAATATTGATGACGTGTTGGATGACGTGTTGTGGGGGAACGACAAAGCAATCAAGGTGACCAATCATTGGAAACATCAAGGATTGCCGGGATACGGAAAGTATGACAGCACAGAAGAAGAACGTCCCTTTGAGACTGGCCATTAATTGGTATTAGTGGTAATCCAAGCAATCAGAACCTTTCGGCTCCCTGTGGAGCACAGGTCATAAACAAATGTACGCTAAGTCTTCATGTCCTGGACCAGACTTTCCAGCTCTGTCCAAATCTTCCCTGTTTCCATTTGTTTGTTTGAAGCTCTTGTCTAAATCTCTCCCGTTTCCTTTGGTTTTTTTTTTTGGTCCCTGTCCAAATCCCCCCCCCCCTCCCCCTTATTTCCATAGGTTTGTCTCGGGTCCCGTTTAAATCTCCCTTGTTTCCTTTGTGTTTGTCTCAGCCCTGTATAAACCTCTATTGTTTACATGTCTGTATCAGCCCTGTCTAAACCTCTATTGTTTACATGTCTGTCTCAGCCCTTTCTAAACCTCTATTGTTTACATAGGTTTGTCTCAGCCCTGTCTAAACCTCTATTGTTTACATGTCTGTCTGGGCCCTGTTGAAATCTCCCTTGTTTCCAAATGGTTGTCTCGACCCTGTCCAAATCTTCCGTTTCCTTTATTTTTGTCTCAAGCTCTGTCAAAGTGTATTTCGGCCTGTCTCTACATCGCTTGCCCTGAAAGTGGTAAAGGTTCAGGTTTATTTCTGCCTGGGGCAAATTAAAAATCTATTTTGCACACACAACGGCTACTATATGGACACGCGTTCTTTATTCCCCAGTCACATAAATCGTTCTCCCGTACCTCAGCAGTAGAAATAAACGCATCAATAATAATTTTGTACGAAAACAATCTTTATCATGGCTCCGAATACAAATGCTTGAGAATAACTGGTCCAGTAAATCTTGGCACACGAGATTCAATCCTGTATGAATGAGATGACATTTTATCAAATCCCGCTTATTATTATATACGGTTTTTTTAAAAATAGAAACATTCAATATCTCAAAGCATTATAATATAACAATGTTTCCACAACGCGACACGATAATTGGAGAACTTGATATCGTATTAAAAAAATACACATTTTTCATCTTAATTGTCTCGTGCAGCTTGTGACGTCATTCGTCCCTAAGCGCGAGCGAAACTATACGTTTTTTGGGGGGTAAGTGTGTGGCATGTTGAAACGTGACATGCTTCAAGCGGTAAGATATTATCAGTAGCCGATACGAGCATTTCCGTCACGCATTGAGAATCAATATATGATGTTGTCCTTTGAATTTTGGAATCCCCAGCCGTGGCTGAACTTTGGTCCAACTGTAACCTTTGATCTCAGTGACACATGTCTTATGTTAACTTTGGAACTTAGCGATCTCTTTATTATGTTAATTTTGCAACTTGATAATCTCTATTTTATGTTGACTTTGGAATTTACCAATCTCTATGATATGTTAATTTTGAAACATGACAATCTCTATTTATGTTCCTTTTGAAACTTGGCAATTTCTATATTATGTTGATCTTGAAACTTCGAAATCTCTATTTGATGTTAGCTTTGAAACTTAGAAATCTTTATCTATCTTATGTTAACTTTGAAAATTGGTCACCCGAATTTTATTACACCCATTTTTTAAACTTGCTAATCCCTAACATGCAAATGTTTAAACTTGGTAACATTTAGCTTATGCTATCTTTGGAACTTGGCAATCTTTCCCTCAAGTTAAATTTGGAACTTGGTAATCTGCATCTTGTGTTAACTTTTCAACTTGGTATCTGAATCTTGTATTTACTTTTCAAGTTAGCAATCTCTATCCTTTGTCAAATTTGGAACTTGGTAAACTTTATCCTATGTCAAATTTGAAACTTAACAAACTCTTTCTTATGTCAACTTTGGAACTTGACAAACTCTATCTAATGTCAACTTTGGAAATTGGTAAACTCTATCTTATGTCAAATTTGGAACTTGATAAATTGGTAAACTCTATCTTATGTCAAATTTGGAACTTGATAATCTCTAGCCTATGTCAAATTTAGAACTTTGTTAACTCCATTCTAGCCTTTGTCAAATGTAGAACTTTGTTAACTTTATTCTAGCCGATGTCAAATTTAGAACTTGGTTAACTCTATTCTAGCCTATGTCAAATTTAGAACTTGGTTAACGATTCTAGCCTATGTCAAATTTAGAACTTGGTTAACTCTATTCTAGCCTATGTCAAATTTAGAACTTTGTTAACTCTATTCTAGCCTATGTCAAATTTAGAACTTTGTTAACTCTATTCTAGCCTATGTCAAATTTAGAACTTGGTTAACTCCATTCTAGCCTATGTCAAATTTAGAACTTGGTTAACTCTATCCTAGCCTATGTTAAATTTGTAACTTGGTTAACTCTATTCTAGCCTATGTTAAATTTAGAACTTTGTTAACTCTATTCTAGCCTATGTCAAATTTAGAACTTGGTAAACTTTATCCTATGTCAAATTTGAAACTTAACAAACTCTTTCTTATGTCAACTTTGGAACTTGACAAACTCTATCTAATGTCAACTTTGGAAATTGGTAAACTCTATCTTATGTCAAATTTGGAACTTGATAAATTGGTAAACTCTATCTTATGTCAAATTTGGAACTTGATAATCTCTAGCCTATGTCAAATTTAGAACTTTGTTAACTCCATTCTAGCCTTTGTCAAATGTAGAACTTTGTTAACTTTATTCTAGCCGATGTCAAATTTAGAACTTGGTTAACTCTATTCTAGCCTATGTCAAATTTAGAACTTGGTTAACGATTCTAGCCTATGTCAAATTTAGAACTTGGTTAACTCTATTCTAGCCTATGTCAAATTTAGAACTTTGTTAACTCTATTCTAGCCTATGTCAAATTTAGAACTTTGTTAACTCTATTCTAGCCTATGTCAAATTTAGAACTTGGTTAACTCCATTCTAGCCTATGTCAAATTTAGAACTTGGTTAACTCTATTCTAGCCTATGTCAAATTTAGAACTTTGTTAACTCTATTCTAGCCTATGTCAAATTTAGAACTTTGTTAACTCTATTCTAGCCTATGTCAAATTTAGAACTTTGTTAACTCTGTTCTAGCCTATGTCAAATTTAGAACTTTGTTAACTCTATTCTAGCCTATGTTAAATTTGTAACTTTGTTAACTCTATTCTAGCCTATGTTAAATTTGGATCTTTACAACTCTATCTTATGTCAACTTAAGAACTTGGTAATCTCTAGCCTAAGTCAACTTTGGAACTTGGCAGTCTGTATCTTGTGCTAACGTTATAACTTGATTATCTCTATCTCATGTCAACTTTGAAGCTTGAGAATACATATTTTATTTAACATTTGCTTTTGTCAACCTCCTGCGTGTTCGTTTATATGTTCTCTCTTATCAATTGAACCAGTTCTCTCCAAGCAAATCGGTCCTGTGATATTTTCTTCAATTATTTCCAGCTTCTCTCCATTATTCATGTAACAGACTGTTTCTTTTCCACGTTTTTGGCCTTCCTTTGCATGTTTTCCCTGGTGACTTCCACTGCAGAAATTGCCAGACCTGGGCCTGTTTTATTTTGTGAACAATGAATTATCTACGAAATTATTCAAAGAGTTTTGGGGCCTGATTTCGGTGTTGGGAATTTGGTTTCCTAGAGACTGACCATATTTTTGCACTTCAAGTTTCTCCAAAGTTCTTCGCATCTGCTTTAAGCAAGATCCAAATTTCGCAGACATGTGCTATAGCTGGAATGACTATACTGTGAGGAGTAAACCATTGCTAACTCGTTTCATCAGATATTTCCACACCTTCTCCCACGAATTTCCGTAATATTGAGAGTTATCGGACATGAACTCTTAGCCAATGAGAGAGAGCTCTAGCGTTTGCTCTAAATTGTATTTATTTAACAATGTAGCAGAATTCATTGTCATTTAATTATGTAGGTGATTGAGTGCCGTCTTTGCAATTGTTGATTACTTTTTATAACTAACAAAAACAACCAAGACAAATACAAGACATAACTTTTGGGTAGGCGTTAAGTCTTGGATTGGCTAACTACCGCCCCTGGGCCAGAATCCGCCGTCAATTGAAAAATTCAGGACCACAAACCCATTTCTAAATACGACATCAAAATTACCGGACTTTAAGAAAGTATAGCTTTACATATGTATGTATGTATGTATGTATGTATGTATGTATGTATGTATGTATGTATGTATGTATGTATGTATGTATGTATGTATGTATGTATGTATGTATGTATGTATGTATGTATGTATGTATGTATGTATGTATGTATGTATGTATGTATGTATGTATGTATGTATGTATGTATGTATGTATGTATGTATGTATGTATGTATGTATGTATGTATGTATGTATGTATGTATGTATGTATGTATGTATGTATGTATGTATGTATGTATGTATGTATGTATGAATGTGCGTGCGTGCGTGTGTGCGTGCGTGCCTGCCTGCCTGTCTGTCTGCCTCTGTATGTATGTCTGTCTGTCTGTCTGTGTCTGTCTGCCTGTGTATGTCTGTCTGTGTATGTCTGTCTGTCTGCCTGTGTCTGTCTGTGTGTGTCTGTCTGTCTGTGGGTGTGTGGGAGTATTCATTGTATTGTATTGTATTGTATCTATATGTGTGTGAGTGTGTGCGTACGTGTGTGTATTTCACTGGAAATAGCAAGTTTTAGATTGGATTGAATCCCGGAATTCTTGGAATGAAAATATTTCCCATGGTATGGTGATGGGCGGTTAAGGTGTGGTAGAGATGGCTATAGGGCATTCCATGGGCAGCATAACGACTAATAACCTCGTGTCTGAGGAGGCACATACACAAAGGAAGCTTATAGCAAAAATCAGGACACGGCAGCCATTCTATTTCGGGCATGTCTTGAGAAAGGCGAATTGGAGGACACGGTGACAAAGGGCAGAGTCGCTGACAAGAGGGACAGAGAGAGGCAAAGAAAGAAAATATTGGACGACTCGAAGGAATGACATATGAGCCGGTAAACGGCAGAACTGATAAATGACATGTGATAAGAGGAGATGGTGATTCATAATCGCCAAGTCAGACAGCAGAGCACATGATGATGATGATGATGAGAGATGATTGGATCAAACGGCGGAAGTGGTAGGAAGAAATTTGCGTAATCGAAGCCACAATCTTGAAAAGAACACAGACAGAGAAACATGTTGTCATTCCAAGAATTTTGATAATTCCGTCCGATCTGAAAATACTGCTATTGCACGTGTGAAGTCGGGCACTACAGCTAGTACAGTAATAAAAAAAAGTCTCAGAAAAAAAATTAAATCATATACGATACAAATGAAAGTGTCACTAATAATAGCTCATGTGTAAATAAAAAATTAAAGAAATATTTATCAATAATAGCCCATAAATGATGCAGAAAGAAAGGTAAATGTCCTTAGTATTAGCCTATATGTGATACAGGAATAAAGTAATGGACATATAAACAATAACCAATGTATGATAAATGGATACATTTAAGTGACATTAACAATAGCCCATTATTGATACATGGATACAATAAAGGGACATAAACGATAGCCCATGTATTATATATGGATACAATAAAGTTACATAAACAATAGCCCATATATGAAACGTGGAAACAATGTAGTGACACAAACAATAGCCCATATAGGATAAATGAATAAATGAGGGAACACATCTTCTGTTTTATCTGTGTTCAGAGGAAGAAGACAAACCAGGGCTGTTATTAACCTTCCTTGCTTTTAACCGAAGACAAGACATACAAATAATGTTTAAGTTCATCAAAGGAGCAGAAAAATGCAATGAGAACTGAAACGGATATTACGGAACCGTCCAAAATAACCCACAAGTATGAGTCAGTTTGGCGTGGATACAAATACAAAAATTACATCCATAAGTATGAGTCAGTTTGGCGTGGATATAAATACAATCACAGAAAAAAAAATTAAAATAACTAACAATTCTAAACGTCAATAGTGAAAACTGATATGAGCTAATGAGCAGCGCTGAAAGGCACTAAACCCTGAAAATAGTTACAGTTTGAGAAATACAGTCATTCGTTATGTTGTTTACTTACAGGTTCACAGCACAGTGCTGCCATAACTAGGTCATGCAGTTAAGATTTCTCTCGAGTGATTTTAAATGTACAGTTGTTTTCGTTGCCAATTCATTTTTCCCTGCAGGTTATGACCATTTTTTCTAAAATCTGAAAGTGTATATTTGAAGCGTGCCGACTACATCCACAGAGCAGTGATTCTCACAATGTTGGGATTTGACACACTCATGATTGACAAGCAGGCACACGTACTATGGCATCAATGCATATTTTATCAATTGTATGGTTTTCTTAAATGACGATGAATAATTTCTAAAATTGTTGATAATAATGATATTATATCTAGTTTTATAACCTTACACTCTGCTCTCTTCTGCAAATAACAATCGGTATCACTGTACTCCGGGCATACATATAGGCGCTAAGTTTCTCTCAGTCAAACGCAAATAAGGTGGATACTAATTGTTCTTGTAGACCGTTACTTGTACACAGTCCTGCTCCGTTCTCTTATGAGTACCACCCTACCCCAATCTCGCTTGATTTCAAAGTTTGCAGTCTGGGAATTGCTGATTTATCTATTTGCAGTTTCATTTTTTTATTTTTTTATTTTACGTGTTTGCCTAAAAATGTTTCTACTAGCGGAGGCGCGCCTATTCCACCCCAGACCGTAGTCAATTTGACGATATTAAGACGCATAGCTGCCCTGAGCGAGACACGACTGGCAGAGGAAGGGCAGATCACAGAAGAAGGCGCTGGTTATACTTTCTTCTGGAGCGGCCGCAGCAAAGAAGAACGCCGTGAAGCTGGAGTTGGCTTTGCCATCAAGACTAACATGGTCGACAAGCTCACAAGCATGCCCAGAGGAATTAATGACCGCCTGATTACACTGCGTCTCCCTCTAATAGGAGGGCGCCATGCAACACTTATCAGTGCATATGCACCCACAATGACAAATCCTCAGGAAACAAAATATAAGTTTTATGAGGACCTTGAGGCGCTCATCGCTGCAGTCCCCAAATCTGACAAACTGGTCATCCTCGGTGATTTTAACGCTAGGGTTGGCACAGACCATACAGCTTGGGAGGGGGCCATTGGCAGACATGGTATCGGAAAATGCAATAGTAACGGACTGCTACTTCTGAGGACATGTGCCGCAAATGAACTACTCATTACAGACACAGCTTTCCGACTACCTGTCCGAAATAGAACCACATGGATGCACCCAAGGTCCCGCCACTGGCACCTCATTGACTACATTATCATCAGACGTAGGGATCGAGCGGATGCTATGGTAACGAAGAGCATGTGTGGTGCAGAATGTTGGACCGACCATCGACTTGTCATTGCCAAGCTAAACTTCAAGATCCAGCCCAAAATGCGCCCCCAGGGAAAGAAACCACCTAGGAGGCTAAATGTCTCTCAGCTGAAATACGAACCCACGAGAGGAAGCTTCCGGGAAGAGCTTGAGGGCAGACTATCTTAGCTTCGTTTTGAAAAGAATGACATCGAAGAGAACTGGGCATCACTGAGAAACACACTCTACGACGCAGCTGTTAAACACATTGGCCCACTCACGCGCAAGCATAAGGACTGGTTTGATGAGAACGATCTGGAAATACAGGGCCTTCTCGATGCAAAACATGAAGCGCACAGGGAATACCAGAGGGACACACCATCTCCGGCAGCAAAAGCTGCCTTCAATACTGCTCGCAAAGCTGTCCAGACCAGGCTTAGAGAGATGCAAGACTCCTGGCTCAGCAAAAGAGCTGACGAAATTGAGATGTTCGCCGAGCGTCATGACACAAAACGGTTTTACGAGGCACTGAAAGCTCTCTATGGCCCGCAGCCCTCTAGTAATACTCCAGTTCGCAGTGCGGATGGGGTACTGCTAACAGATAAGGTTCAGATTCTAGACAGATGGGCAGACCACTTCTGCAAAATACTAAACCACCCATCGTCCATAAATGAAGAGGCCATCCGGCGAATGCCGCAGGTGGAACTGAACCTGGCGTTGGATGAAGTCATTACTGAGGAGGAAGTCGACAGGGCAATCAGTTCACTATCTATAGGAAAAGCTCCAGGAGCTGATGCAATACCAGCAGAGATATATAAGACAGCTGGCCCATCCCTAACCAGAAGGATCACTGAACTCTTCTGTCACATGTGGGCTGAAGGTAAAATTCCGCAGGAGCTAAAGGACGCCTCAATCGTTCACCTGTACAAAAGAAAAGGCAACCGTCAGGAATGCGACAATCATCGTGGAATATCTCTACTCTCCGTAGCAGGCAAGATCCTAGCGCGCTTACTGCTAAACAGGCTCAACAAACACCTTGAACAAAGCCACCACCTCCCAGAAAGCCAATGTGGATTCAGAGCCGGAAGAGGAACAGTGGACATGATTTTTGCCGCTCGCCAAGTACAGGAGAAGTGTCGAGAACAAAATCAGGCCTTGTACACCACATTTATTGATTTGACAAAGGCATTTGATACAGTAAACAGAGGAGGGCTGTGGATGATAATGTCTAAGTTTGGCTGCCCCAACAAGTTCATAACAATGGTGAAACAGCTACACGAAGGCATGTGTGCTGGTGTACTGGACAGCGGTGCAATCTCTAAAACGTTTCTAGTATCAAACGGAGTAAAACAAGGATGTGTACTCGCCCCGACTTTGTTCAGCATGATGTTCGCGGCCACGATGACAGACGCCTTCAGATCATTGGAGCTTGGAATACCCATAAAGTACCGCACAGATGGCAAGTTACTCAATTCCAGAAGAATGAAGGCCAAAACCAAAGTGGCTGGCGATATAATCAGGGAACTTGTATTTGCTGACGACTGCGCTCTAATGAGCAACTCAGAACTGAACATGCAGGTTGGAATGGACCAGTTCTCTGCCGCATGGAAAAATTTTGGCCTGACCATAAATGCCAAAAAAACAGAGGTCATGTACCAATCAGCACCAGGCATGCCGTACACAAAACCAGAGACTACAGTCAGCGGGCAGACGTTGAATGCCGTAGACAAATTCACATATCTGGGCAGCACGCTGTCGAGATCTGTCAGCCTAGACGATGAGGTGGCAAGCAGAAAAGCAAAGGCCAGCACAGCCTTTGGTAGAATGCGCTCGATGGTCTGAGCACGTCGTGGCATCAGCGTCAAGACCAAACTCAAAGTCTACCGTGCAACCATCATTCCAACCCTACTATACGCTTGCGAAAGCTGGACTGTATACTCTGGACATGCAAGGAGGTTAAACCACTTCCACACAGGTTGCCTGAGGCGAATATTCCACATCCGATGGCAAGATCGTGTCACTGACATCGAGGTTCTCTCGAGGGCTAACATGCCCAGCATCCATGCACTGCTAGAAAAAGCACGACTAGGATGGGCCGGACACCTCGTCCGTATGTCAGACGAGCGGCTCCCAAAGAAGCTTCTCTACGGCGAGCTGAGAGAGGGATGGCGCGAGAGAGGGCGCCCAAAGAAACGTTTTAAAGACGGTCTGAAGGACTCACTAAAAAGTTGACAGATAGACATCGACACATGGGAATGTCTTGCGCAAAACAGATCTGACTGGAGAAGCGCAGTCAAATCGGGTGTAGCTGCCGGTGAAGAAGACCGTGTTGTGAAAGCCCAGAACAGACGCGAGACGCGGAAATCCCGAGCAGCGGGAACACCATCCCCTTCTACAAACCTCGTGTGCCCTATATGTAGCAGATATTTTCGTGCTCGCATTGGCCTGTTCAGCCACATGCGCACCCACACCCAACAGGGAAATCTGTGACAAGGATGATGTCGGCGGTCCTCACCGACAACGATGGACAGCTATTATAAGACGCATAAACCACTGCTTTGATGTATGTGTGCGTCTGTATGTACCTTTGCTAGGTCTTTGCACTCTCAGAAGACAGCACAACCAAAGTGCAATGGAAGGGCCTCAACCTGAATGCCCGTGTGAAAGTTGTGTGGAAGAATATGTTTGTTGGACAGAGTCCGGCCGCGCTCAGAACGTGGCTTCAACCTTCCCGTGGACCGGTCATCATCGAACAGGTGACTATTGATAGACTTCAAAACGTGACTCGCATCTGAACTGGTGTTCTCGTAATGAATGCTTGTGAAATCAGGATGTCAGCTCGTTCGTTGAGATGAATCCTAGCATGACCAGGAAGATAGATCCGTGCAAGTTTCTGACCTCTACACCACATGTGTTCTCGAGTCATCCCTTCTTTTGTTGTTGTTGTTGTTGTTGTTGTTGTTGTTGTTGAATGCCAACAATGCGTTGGATTACTCTTTTGTGCGGATCCGCGTAGCGCAGTGGTTAGCGCGCTGGCTTCGTATCTGAGTGGTCTTGGGCTCATTCCCCAGTTGAAGCGAAAATGTTTTGTCAGACGCTTGGCATGACGGGATCTTTACTTTTCACTAACTCTTTTGTGAACTCTGAAATGGACGTTAAGTCACGGGTTGCAGTAGCTTTCCTCACATCCCGATCGTGCTAATAAAGGTCGACCGGGGTCCTCCAGGTGGTTGTACTCTGATTGTCTTCATCTGCGTGTCGCTTACTACTACGGGTATCACGTCGATCTATCAACACGTTAGTCAGATTGCCATAAAAACAGCCCTTTTCCAGGAAGGCCTACGGCCAAGCCAAAGTAAGGGTCTTGACCAGTATGTTGCTTGACCAGTATGTTGCTTGACCAGTATATTGCTTGACCAGTATGTTGCTTGACCAGTATGTTGCTTGACCAGTATGTTGCTTGACCAGTATGTTGCTTGACCAGACGTCAGTCTTCCTCCTCCCAGCACTTCTGCACTTTCCATCATTAGGAGCTCAACACTGCCCGGCTCCCAAATATTTGGACGTCAAGTTGGACCGTTACATGAGACACTGCCAGGAAACAAAGCGCAAGATACACGCAAGCAACATTATCTACCCATTGACTAGTACCACATGGGGAGCACAGCCATTTGTCCACCGGACATCAGCACTGGCCCTGTGCCTCTCATCACAGGGATAATCGCGCCAGCCTGGAGAAACCTTGTCCACGCAATATTCGTCGATATAGCAAAAAGCGAGGCAAGTAGGATAGTGTAAAAAGTTAAGTAAAGATCCTGTCACGCCATGCGGCGTATAGGAAATATGGTGTTAGGCCCATATTATTTTGTAACCAACAGCACTTAGTGGATGATGCGGCCAGCATCACGCCGGCCGCCTTTACTTCTAGGACTGAACCGGTACCCATTTAAGGCTGGGTCGACCCAAGAGCTATTGGGGTCTGAAAAAACATTCCCGCTTCAACTGGGGAATGGAAACCTAGACCACTCAGATGCGAAGCCAGAAGGCTAACCACTGCGGTACGCGGCTCCCGAGGATAGTGTCAGGATGTCTAAATCATACCCCCCCCCACCCCCCACCCCCCCCCCCCCTTGCTAAAAAATACCCTATAATTGATATAGCTTCACCTGCTCTCAGAAGGGGCGAGGCTGCTGAAATAGAACTTGAGAAACAGAAAAACGACCCTAGACACCCAATGTTGGGACACCATGAGCAGATCACAAGAGTTGAATCCAGCCATAGTTTCCTTAAATCAACAAAGCCCATACAGTCAAACCATGAAAGTCGTCGCATTGAATTATGGCACAAAATGATACAGGACCCAAGAATCTAGGTTCAGGAGGAACCTACCCCTAGACATCCCTTACCCTACTCACTTTGGAAGACAATAAATAGACCTCGAACTGCGGTATCACGATGCAAGAAGAACATGAAGAAATGGGGTCTCTCAGAAGGTGATACACGTGACTGCGCTGCGGTACAAGATGCAGGTCATCTCATGTTTTGTCCCAACCTCCCGGATACACGTGACTGCGCTGCGGTACAAGATGCAGGTCATCTCATGTTTTGTCCCAACCTCCCGGATACACGTGACTGCGCTGCGGTACAAGATGCAGGTCATCTCATGTTTTGTCCCAACCTCCCGGATACACGTGACTGCGCTGCGGTACAAGATGCAGGTCATCTCATGTTTTGTCCCAACCTCCCGGATACACGTGACTGCGCTGCGGTACAAGATGCAGGTCATCTCATGTTTTGTCCCAACCTCCCGGATACACGTGACTGCGCTGCGGTACAAGATGCAGGTCATCTCATGTTTTGTCCCAACCTCCCGGATACACGTGACTGCGCTGCGGTACAAGATGCAGGTCATCTCATGTTTTGTCCCAACCTCCCGGATACACGTGACTGCGCTGCGGTACAAGATGCAGGTCATCTCATGTTTTGTCCCAACCTCCCGGATACACGTGACTGCGCTGCGGTACAAGATGCAGGTCATCTCATGTTTTGTCCCAACCTCCCGGATACACGTGACTGCGCTGCGGTACAAGATGCAGGTCATCTCATGTTTTGTCCCAACCTCCCGGATACACGTGACTGCGCTGCGGTACAAGATGCAGGTCATCTCATGTTTTGTCCCAACCTCCCGGATACACGTGACTGCGCTGCGGTACAAGATGCAGGTCATCTCATGTTTTGTCCCAACCTCCCGGATACACGTGACTGCGCTGCGGTACAAGATGCAGGTCATCTCATGTTTTGTCCCAACCTCCCGGATACACGTGACTGCGCTGCGGTACAAGATGCAGGTCATCTCATGTTTTGTCCCAACCTCCCGGATACACGTGACTGCGCTGCGGTACAAGATGCAGGTCATCTCATGTTTTGTCCCAACCTTACGGATACATGTGACTGCTGTGTGGTACAAGATCCAGGTCATCTGATGATCTATCTCAACCTCCCGGATACACGTGACTGCGGTGCGCTACAAGATCCAGGTCATCTGATGATCTGTCTTAACCTCCCGGATACACATGACTGCAGTGTGGTACAAGATCCAGGTCATCTGATGATCTGTCTCAACATCCCGGATACACGTGACTGCGGTGCGGTACAAGATCCAGGTCATCTGATGATCTGTCTCAACCTCCCGGATACACGTGACTGCGGTGCGGTACAAGATCCAGGTCATCTCATGTTTTGTCCCAACCTTACGGATACACGTGACTGCGGTGCGGTTCAAGATCCAGGTCATCTGATGATCTGTCTCAACCTACCGGATACACGGTATATATCATGCCATGACTATTTTGAGTGCTATCATTTATGAACAGGATAACTTTGAGCGTCATTTTCAGGTAAAACTACTTACTGCATTCCCCGCGTAGATTTCTGATGCCTCTCTCGATTCTCGACACCTTGATCTATAAGGTGTTACTGTACATTGGATGCCCCTTGCCTCCAATAACCCATAAATAGGCTATGCCGTGTGCCAATTTATAGCTGGATGTCAGACAAAAGTCCCAACGTGTACTGTAGCCATCAGAATCGAGGTACCTCAAGTGTAACCCATATTTAGTCGTATTCCTGCCTAATTGATGCTTCTTTCACACTGTAATCTTGAAAGTGTGAAGATGCATACTTCGTAATAAACAATTGACAACACCAACATAACAATATAACAAGTCAAGCACTGGATTGGAAACTGCCCGCGAAGAGATAAATGGGCGGCCAAAGAGCACCTAACATAGAATTGCGAAACAAGAAGATGGATAACTGATGTGCCATGGTGAGAATTCAAGAAGATGGATAACTGATGTGTCATGGTCAGAACTCACGAAGATGGATAACTGATGTGCCGCGGTGAGAATTCAAGAAGATGGATAACTGATGTGTCATGGTCAGAACTCACGAAGGTGGATAACTGATGTGTCATGGTCAGAACTCACGAAGGTGGATAACTGATGTGTCATGGTCAGAACTCACGAAGGTGGATAACTGATGTGTCATGGTCAGAACTCACGAAGGTGGATAACTGATGTGTCATGGTCAGAACTCACGAAGATGGATAACTGATGTGTCATGGTCAGAACTCACGAAGGTGGATAACTGATGTGTCATGGTGAGAATTCAAGAAGATGGTCCAAATAGACATAGGAAAGCATCCCTATTTTGGAAGAGAAACCACGGTGAATAAGACAAGTTTCTTTAATAACACAATTGTAATGGTATGATAGCTCAAATAGAGGACATTGTGTCCTTCATATTGTTGGCAAGGGCGACAATCAATAAAGTGATGAATACATAACATGACAGCACATGCAGGTTGTCCGACAAATCATGAAAATGGAAATTAATATCCATTATCTACCATATTGCACATGGAACAGAAGAAAAAACAGTTATATGTTAGAAAGAAGATCAAAAGCAAAATGAACACACATGCACACATTCTATCTCCCTCCCTCTCTCTCTCTCTCTCTCTTTCTTTCTCTCTCTCTCTCTCTCTCTCTCTCTCTCACACACTCACACACACACACGCCTACATTATATATATATATATATATATATATATATATATATATATATATATATATATATATATATATATATTTATTTATTTATTTGGGCTATGCCGAAAAACGTATCCGTATTCGATTCGGTGCTGAATAGTGCATTTTACGGACTGTAGGTATTCGATCGAATAGTACTCAGCAACCGAATACGAATTATGTCCAAGAACGGCTTGATCATTCCAGACCCACAAAGTTGGAAATCGAGCAGCTGATTTTCGTAGTAGTAAAGCACTCGAATTTCACAGCAAATGTACGGGGTTAAACTCCAACTACGGGCAGATTCAGTCAACAGCTCTAAATGGGTACCTGACTTATGTTTAAGGAAGGAAACTGGCCACTCCACCTCACAAGCTGAGACTTAGTATACAAAAGTCTCTAACACTTCATTCAAAACCAGCGGAAGTCTGCTGGATGACTTCTTTTACTTTCAATAATGGAATAATTTCAATGTAAATTCCCGTAATTACATTATTGAAGCTTTTTCACAACTTACATGTGAGACACGTAAGAGAAAGACAATGGAGGCACATGAGATAAAGACACGTGAGACATGTAAGAGAAAGACGTGTGAGACACGTAAGAGAAAGACATGTGAGAAACATAAGAGAAAGACACGTGAGACACGTAAGAGAAAGACACGTAAGAGAAAGACACGTGAGACACGTAACAGAAAGACATGTGAGACACGTAACAGAAAGACATGTGAGACACGTAACAGAAAGGCAAGTGAGGCACATGAGATAAAGACACTTGAGACACGTAAGAAAAAGACACGTGAAACACATAAGAGAAAGACACGTAAGGGAAGGACACCTAAGACACGTAAGAAAAGGACATTTCAGACACGTAAGAGAAAGACACGTGAGGCACATGAGATAAAGACACGCGAGACACGTGAGACACCAGAGAGAGAAAGACGCGTAAGAGAAAGACACGTGAGACTCGTAAGAGAAAGATACTTCAGGCACTTAAGAGAAATACTCGTGAGACACGTAAGAGAAAGACATTTGAAACAGATGAGAGAAAGACACGTAAGAAAAAGACCCGAAAGAGAAAGTCGCGCGAGACCTGCAGTGGAAATACATTTTTGTCAATGATGTTGCCAGACATTCAGGCTACCTTGTTGAATCTGCAGAAGAACATATCTGATGACAGAAAAACAAGGATGCAGGAATTCTGTTAGCTTGGAAAAACAGGATGTCTGTCCGGTTTTATCGTGAACTGTCTGTTATTTATGCAGGAGTCCAAACCCAGAAGAGTCGTTGTACAGTGGGTCCCATCCCATTGTAACATTCACGGCAACAAGGAGGCAGACAGATTATCACAGCCAGATTCAAGTGTGACTTACGAAGAATCTAAAAGGTCTATCAGGTCCAGATACATGGACAGATGGGAAACGGAGCATACAAGAAATTATCATTTTTATCAGCATAAGAGAGCATATGGTGATCTTCAAAATCCGCACCGTCCACACCAAACTGAGGTACCATCTACTCAATAAACTGAAGATATGTGCTACTAACGAATGCACCTGTGAAACAGGGAAAACGACCCCTGGTCAGCTCCTGCAAAAATTGACCGATATACGAGGACCAGAAAAAGCACATGTGGCCATCACCAGTGCCAATACTAGACAAGTTCTGTGCCAGTGTAGACAGCCTCAGGATTACCGCTTGCTTTCTTTAAACAAACACAAGTCAACATCTGACAGTGTATGAAGAAGACGATCCATCTTGACATCTTAACTAAAGTACACCAAATATGAAGGCATGGTGGAAATAGAAACAGTTGCATCATCATTATGTCCATCACAAGGTCACACCTCTGTCTACATGTTTGGTTATTGTTTAGTAGCATTAAATAGTTTTTAGATATTTGCCCCATTTATATTACAAAAATGGGGATTCCGTGACGAAGTGGTTCAGCCGTCGGCCTCGTGATCAGGTGGTGTGGGTTCGACTCCGGACTCCGCCGTCTTTTTCACTGCATTTTCTTTTGCACTGTACCCTGCATCTCGTAGTCGCCTCCCTAATCCTCTTGTCCTTGACTTGCCACTGGGGTCGGGCGGCATGAGACGAGAGAGTGAGGATAGAAAGTAGCGCAGTTAATCCTTACTAAAAATATCGCTAGCAAAATAAATTATGCCGTCATCGTCTACGATGGACGGCGGCCTTTGCCTTTGATTACAAAATGAACACTTTGAAACGTCATACGATTTTATTGATTACTTAATAATTATAGCAAATGCCGGTAGATGTATGAAACAAGTTTTAATGTCAAACGTTTACTCACTATTTGTTAGTGTATTTGTTTTCGTCCGAACAGTTTAGGACCTCTATTCGTATTTGACTGTAAAGTAAAAAAAAAAACATATTCGATGTTTCCCTAAAATAAATACCAACATCCACACACACACACACACACCATACAAAGATACACACATACACTAACACACATACGCATACACACACCACACAAACATACACACATACATACACGGACTTCAATGGTGGCTACAGAAGCACACTTTTACAGAAATATTATAATACGAACAATGAATAAGCATACGTTTGTTTGAAAAATGGACACCGAAATGATAGCGCATTGTCGCAAATGTGGTGTGAATCTACTGTCGCCTATTCGGGAAATTGTGTGAATGTGAAATGGCTTGGCTTGGCTTGACTTGGCTTGGCTTGGCTCAGATTGGCTTGGCTTCGTTCATTCTCAATCACCAGCTACCAAACATTGAATGGGCTTAAGTAGCAGAATGTAGTCCAGAGAAGGAAATGCGTTGTGTCGTAATTTACAGCTTGGCTGCAATATTTGCACCTTTCGGTCCAACACATCCGACCAGCAAGCAGTTTTGAGTACCGGGTTAGCATTTCCTCTTCGATCCCTTCTCTTTAGCCCGTCTGCTCTGCTGCAGCCTGTTATCCAGGATCACCACGGGGAGGTGTAGAAGGGTCTTGGCAGCTCTGGTTCGCTGGCCCTAACGCTAGCAGTCAGTTATGAGTCGCTGACCACTGCAGCGCATGCCCTGCTCATCGTGTTGATCCGAGAAAGAAATACAATACAGATGCAATGGATACAAAACCAACGGCCGCCACGAAAAAGATGGACAGTAGAAATGACAGAAGCAGTGAAGTTCCCCATGTACGAAGCACATACTAGAGCCCGGTCAAGTAACCGCTTCATAGCCTGACGCTATTAGACACAAGTAGAATAAAAGCGAATAGAAGAAGTGACGATCCTATGAGCCTCATTTATTTATGTATCAATAATTTCGAAATGTGCAGAGTTTTGCCAAACCCCTGACAAAACTACGTTGCACTGTGGATCATTAGATGGGCAGCCGGTAGTCGTAGAAGAAAACCTTGAGAATCATTGGTTCAAATACATCTGAGATGTAGAACGTTGTTGGCATGTTGTGGGTGCCTTGACAAGACTAGGGGCGTGTCCCCAACACGAGTTAATTGTGCGCACAAATTTGTAACGTTTTTGTTGATATTTTTTGTGTGTTTTTGTGCGAGTGTGTGAGCTTGTGTGCGCGTAGAAGGGAAGGGTTTAGATTCTGATGTAAGAGAAATAAGACAAGAAAAAAAAAGGAGTGGTATTTATTTTAGCAAAATGTTGTCTAACTAAGGCAGGGATGGGGATATTGTGGGACAATAGTTGCCTGCACCGAGCTGGAGACTTTTTCGTTGCCCCTGGCACTTAAGTAAAGTCGTTATTGTGTATGAATATATTTTTATTTTCTGACTAAGTTTATCTTACTGGTGAGGAAAGAATGCATTTCATTGCATGTCTTAAAATGCAACTAAATAGGGGTTGTCCATGGGTATAGTTTCAAATCCCCTTCCCCGATTTCCATTGACATGCATATAAGCTGGTTGGATGGGACCCCCATCACCCTCTCATCTCGCCCCCGTGAGTGTCTGTATACCGTTGTTTTCAAGAACTCTCTTTTTATGGCATAGATACAGGTTTTGACTCGCATTACAAATACGCTCTAGTCAACCTTGCTTGTATATGGGTATATGGCTTACTGTTAGGAAAGTATAGGAATGTAACGTTTGGAACGGACCTTCCTCATCTTGTACATGAGACTTCGTCTAATAAAGTCTCCAACACTTCCTCCCCGACAGAATTGCCCTCCATTGACTCCCTTAACATGTCTAAAACCTTTCCGTCGCTTCATGTATGAAAGTACAACAGTTCATGAAATGAGGATTAGTTAGCAGGTCACAAACTGATATGGGATGACTGGTAAATGTAGTTGGTAGTTTCTTAATGTGTCATTAGGTGGCGCCAGCTTCCAGATTTGTAGTTAATGTGTGTTGTCCTTCGTAAGCCATGAGGGTGACTTCATCAGTCAATTTTGTCTTGGTGATGTAACTTGCGCTGTATTTGGATTATAGTGAGGAAGAAACCGGACTCTCCAAAATGATGCGTCAAAGCGAAGGTAACCGAATTGATACTTCTTCTTCTTCTTCTTCTGCGTACACAGTCAGACAGTAACCATTATTTTCTCGAAAAAAGCGGCGGTCATCCTGAGACTCTCGCCACTACCATAGAGCTTGTCTTGCAGTTCCACTGGCAATGGCCACATCTGTTCTCTCTGATCCTCGTATGTCGGGCAGTTCTGCAGCAGATGTTCAGTGGTCATTTTACCAGTAACGCACAGGCATTCGTCGGTACACCCTATCTTCAATTTGTTGAATAGGTGGTACCTCAGTCTGTTGTGGCCAGTGCGAAGTCTGAAGACAACGACCTGCTCTCTTCGGTTCAACTGGTAATAGGCATCGTTTTTGGTGTAACCAGTATGTTCGGTTTCCCATTTGGTCATGTACCTGGCTTTGATAAGCCGTTTTGACTCTTCGTACGTGATACTGGTATCTGTTTGTGGTAGCCTTGCACCTTCTTTTGCCAGTCTGTCTGCCTCCTCGTTGCCTTGGATGTTGCAGTGTGACGGAATCCACTGTACCACTACCCTTTTTGGTGCGGACTGCTGGCACAGTTTGCATAGTGCTGCTCTTAAGTCATTAAGCTCAGTGTTTTTCTGGCTTTTTAGCGCTGTGACTACGACGAGAGCATCTGTCAGCAGGACTATATGGCTCTCATTTTCACTGCGTTTTACCATTTCTTCCACTGCCGCCCTCAGTGCCTCTGCCTCCGCTCTGAAATTGCTTGTGTACTTACCAGTAGCGAATGACAGAGTTATTTTTCTGCCATTTGGTAGGTTCAGGAATGCTCCTGCCCCTCCGTTCGGTGTAGTGTTTGTTACAGAACCGTCGGTGTATGCATGGGTCCAGTCCATGCTTGGGTAGCTTTTCGTTATGAAGCTTAGGGTAGTATCTCTCCTTTCTTTTTCACTTTGGCAGTTTTTGTTTGCAATACCTGGTATATTTTCTACCACCTCTGGAAATATATCCTGCCTCCAAGTAGGTTTTCGTACAGTAGTGATGGGTTTTGGTGTTGTTAGTGCGTTTATGGGATCTTCGTGCATCTTTGCTTTGGCTATTTCTGCAAAGTTTCTCCGCTTTAGTTTCCCATTTCCCAAATTGTTTAGTCTCTGGTACATTGGATGGTCCGTCAGTCTTCTGAGTTTCTCTGACTGCAGCTGGGCTCTGCAGTCTCTTCTATCGGTCATGGATTGCAGTTTTGTAATCTTTTCAAGTTCTACAATTGGCGTTGACTTCATGCCACCTGTTATAATTCTCATGGCTTGGTTTTGAAGTTTGTTAACTTTATCGAAGTTCGCCTTCGCTGCGGTTGTCCATGCCGCAATGCCATACTCGAGAACTGGTCTCACTCTTCCAGTGTACAATTTCTTTAGTATGCCTTCGTCTGCTCCCCAGCTTGTGCCAGCAAGTTTCCTCATGATCGCCATTCTTTCTCTGGCTTTCATTAACCGAATTGATACAAGTTAACACGTTTAAATGGCCGGACATATACATAACATCAGATGGGAGATGCAATCAATGCAGAATAGCCTAAGCAAAGTCGATATTACAGACCAGGAAAGGAATATTGTGTAACAAAAAATAAATTGTCGATGGAACTTAAAATTAGAGTCCTTGGATGATAAGTGGAACCAGTTATGACATATGGCAGTGAATCATGGACAATTAGCAAGCAAGCGCTAGATCTTTGGAAACAACGGAAATGTGGTTTTACAGAAGAATGCTGCGGATTCCATGGACTGCAAAGTGACTAGTGATACAGTACTCGAGAAGGCACAAACACAAAGAAGACTAGTGATACAGTACTCGAGAAGGCACAAACACAAAGAGACTAGTGATACAGTACTCGAGAAGGCACAAACACAAAGAAGACTAGTGATACAGTACTCGAGAAGGCACAAACACAAAGAAGACTAGTGATACAGTACTAGAGAAGGCACAAACACAAAGAGACTAGTGATACAGTACTCTAGAAGGCACAAACACAAAGAAGACTAGTGATACAGTACTCGAGAAGGCACAAACACAAAGAGACTAGTGATACAGTACTCGAGAAGGCACACACACAAAGAGACTAGTGATACAGTACTCGAGAAGGCACAAACACAAAGAAGACTAGTGATACAGTACTCGAGAAGGCACAAACACAAAGAGACTAGTGATACAGTACTCGAGAAGGCACAAACACAAAGAAGACTAGTGATACAGTACTCGAGAAGGCACAAACACAAAGAGACTAGTGATACAGTACTCGAGAAGGCACAAACACAAAGAAGACTAGTGATACAGTACTCGAGAAGGCACAAACACAAAGAGACTAGTGATACAGTACTCGAGAAGGCACAAACACAAAGAAGACTAGTGATACAGTACTCGAGAAGGCACAAACACAAAGAAGACTAGTGATACAGTACTCGAGAAGGCACAAACACAAAGACAGCTTATTGCAAGGATCAGAACAAGGCAGTCCTCCTTTTATGGGCATATAATGAGAAGATGTGGTTTAGAGCACACGTAACAACGGCAACTATAGTAAAGAGAGACAGAGGAAGATCGAGAGATAAGAAGCTGGACAGCCTCAGAGAATGACATGGGCGACAAATGAACAACAGAGTTGGTAAACGTTAAAGAAATGGATGGAAGTCCATGATCACTAACTCCAACTGGCTTGGCACTTGATGATGATACAGATAAAACTGCTCTGGTCGTCAACCTCATTCTCTAGTTCCGAGCCACCTCGGACCAATGGCAAGACATTAGCCAAGACGATTGGAGATAGCACATGATGCAGCTTTTTCCTCAGGGTTTACTTCCGAAGCCTTTTTTATAAACATGTATTCCACAAGGCAGCGCGGGTGTGACACCTAATCTATTGGAAATGTAAGACGACCAGGACCAAATCTCTATGTTTAAAACGAATGGCACAGGAATCTGTAAGTACCAAATAATGTTTCAGATATTCACAAAGTGTTGTCACAGAGGGAAAGTTAAAGCCACCAATATAATGACAGACGCACTATGAGAATCCGACTTGCATGAAACCCACAGGAAGCAGCGGAGGTTATCCAGCCAAATTGTGATAATGTACGTGAACCAAAGTTACAAATCACAAACATGTCATGAATGGCAAGGACAACTAAATAACTAGTCGATCGTTGCTGGTAATTCATTTGCGCCATCTAGACTATGAAATCTCACACGATATAAGGAGGACACATATCACTAACAAGGTAAACATCGTTGCAGCCGACAACCGTCAAATCCCCGCTATGTTCATATAAAATGTCACATGAAAATAGTCACAAACGCATTAATCCAGCTTGTCTCTAGATGACGAAATATGCAACAACTTGCAATGACACGCTTTCAGCCAACGTACACACCACTAGCATGTGTAAGAGCTTGAACTATATTAGAAAAGAACGAAGAAAAAATTATTTTAAACCGTCTTTTGCGGAGTGCACGTTAATATACTTCCACATTGGTGGCTATGTGACCTTACTTTTCACTTTTTTGTAGCAGACGCGAGATGTCGCATGCATGTGGACAATTAGAAATCAAATGATGACTGTACTACAGTGTATGCAACCAAACAACAGGATGCTGTTTGTGGGGTATTTTTGCAACGAATATTCGTAAGGAAAAGTTGTTTCTGTTTACGGTGACATGTGTTTGTTCCGTAAAGCGATGCATATCTGGGTCGATCCATTTTCTCCAGGACGCTCAACAATTGTTGATAAAACCCAAGCTAGTCACCCTGTTCAGATTGCAGCATATGTGCAGTGGATGGGGGGGAGGGGGGATGATTCGATCTGACAGACGAGTAACGATAAACAGTGTAGAAACGTCAATAGTGTGATCGCAGGGTTTAGCCTACATTACAATATATGATATAACCGTGGTGGGATATGTTTCGCTAATGACAGAAAAGGTAGGACGTAAAGTGTAAATGTCGCAGAGACAGCATACCGAAGACTTCTATGCTGCAGAATTCGGTGCACTGATGGGATAAATGTATTCATGTTGGTGAAAATGTTGTTGAGAAATAAAGGACAAATAAGTGCCAAAATAAATGGTTTCTAGTTAATTAAATTTTTTCTTAAAATTAGCCAAGTGTGACCTATTTAGTGACTTGCCCTCGTACATGTATACATGAGTGAATGACCTTTTTTCCCCCCTCAGACTCGGAAGAAGCCCACTGTATCACTGCATGCATTTTATTTATGTGGCTTGAGTTAAACTATTCTTTTCTCTTGCAGGTGCCAGATACTATACGTCGCTGTTCCAAGGACTCCTTTATGGAGTACGCCCAAAGGCATGCACGCACCACTGTCAGTAACAGCTCCCAGGGGGCAGTGGCGGTATCTCAGAGACGATGTATCAGAACCTATAGCAAGCGCATGCGCAGGAGGCTGGTGTATAAAAACGGAGAGGTCAATATCACGCAGACCAATATTCGCAAAAGACGACGAAGGTATCTGGCAGACATTTTCACAACACTAGTCGACATTAAGTGGAGATACAATCTCATGCTCTTTGCCATGGCCTTCACCTTGAGTTGGCTTATCTTTGCCCTTATTTGGTGGCTGGTGTGTTTCTCGCACGGAGATCTTGATCACCTTGACAACAACAACTGGAAACCGTGTGTTATCGAAATAAAGTCTTTCACGTCGGCACTTCTCTTTTCAATAGAAACTCAACATACGATTGGCTACGGTCATAGACATACAACGGAGGAGTGTCCGGAAGCCATTGTTTTAATGATGTTCCAGTCTTGTTTCGGGGTCATCTGTCAAGCTCTGATGACTGGCATTGTATTCGCTAAACTTTCCCGCCCAAAGAAACGCGCAGAGACGCTTATGTTTAGCAAAAGCGCGTGCATCTGTAAGCAGGATGGCGATTTGTGTCTTCTATTGCGCGTGGGAGACATGCGCAAGTCCCAAATTGTTGAAGCTCACTTAAGAGCTGTTTTGATCAAGAAAAAAATTACTAAAGAAGGTGATGTACTTCCTTTGTACCAATTCGACGTCGATCTGGGATTTGACGAAGGGAGGGATAGACTTTTTCTTGTGTGGCCTGTAATAATTGTTCACAAGATTGATGAGGATAGTCCCTTCTGGGAGCTTTCGCCTGAGGATCTACACAGGGAACAGTTTGAACTAATAGTTATTCTCGAGGGCATTGTGGAAAGTACGGGCATGACCACTCAAGCCCGAAGTTCTTATCTCCCTGGAGAAGTATTATGGGGCCATCGATTCGAGAGGCTCGTTACATTCCAGAAAGAGAACGGACAGTACCAGATTGATTTCTCCCGCTTTCACAACACGATACCAGTGGATACGCCCAACTGCAGCGCTAAGGAACTGGCTGAGATGACTGCGACAGGACAAACGCCGGAGCAGACATTCTGTGGTGCCAGGCCTGCTGACGACGACGACGACGATGATGATGATGATGACGACGACGACGAGGAGGAGGAAGGAGAAAACACGTCACTGGCTTCCAAATCTGACAGGTACCTGAAGCGCAACGGGCCGTTCGTGATCAAACGGCACGGGGCGGCCCAAACTGAGTACTTTGGGGACGATTTCGATTCCATAGCTAGCAAACATAGCACTAGCTCTGAACTCGATTCCCAAGAAATATCAGAAACGTTGCTATGACAACGAAAGACGAAGGTAAGAAGTTCTAGAGGGGGGTTTCTCAATGTGCTGGCTTCCTGACGTGTGTGTTTGGAGGATTTGCATCCGGGTTAGATATTCTCACAGGGAAAGTTAAATATAAAGGGGTAGATGCACTAGATGTACGTACATCTGAATCCATGTATGATAAAAGATTATCCATCGTTTGATTTGGAACACACCGTTATTCATTAGAAAAAAAAAATGATTGTACGGCATCATTCGCACGGGTACATTTCTAAGCATCGTGTAGTTTTCTAAATATGAAAGAAAGTTCTGGATACAATGAACCATTTAATGTATTCAAATGTATTTACCGATATGTTGTTAAATCCACTCGTTTTGTAGTTGCGTGGTGCCCGAATATGAACAGTGAATGTGTTAACAGAAGTCAGAGGTTCATAGCTAACTGCTTGCATCAGGGTTTGCGAACCAGAAAGGAACAAGACCATATTCCACTTCTAAGTGATGGCGTCGGAAACAGGATGTACTAGTGTATTATGGATATGATAATAATTATCACAGAGGAAAGGCAAACTTACTCCCATAAATACTGTGCTGAAACCGGATGTATCAGCCTTAAAGGCGCATATTTCGAGGCCTCACTGTAAAATACGATACAAGTACTACATCACAACGTCAAAATGTCTTTCTCAGAACGAGCGGAGAGGTATCTGAGTTCTTTACTCTTGAAAAATATTCCATAAACTTGGTTATACTGGATCTCATTATACCCCGCAGTGTACTGAAGACGGTGCACATGAGTCTGTTTCTGTTTCTAACAATCGACTCACTGCACTTCGGGCATATCCATAGGTGCTCAGTCTCTCTCATCAAATGGCGTAAGGTATGGATGCTGATGGTCCCTGTAGCAGCTGGTTGTACACTCTCCTGCGCCGTCCTCTCATGCGCCCCACTCCGCTCTAACCTCGTTTAATGTCGAAACTTTGCATTCTGTGGATTGCTGCTCATCTATTGCGGTGTCCTCATCCAGCAGGCGGTCATTGATTGATTTCAAAATGTCACTTCTGTCCATCACCAATGTGCCTATGATGGGAGCCCGTGAAGCCAAGATGGCAGCTCTTTCATTGCCCTGAACCCCGGCATAAGCAGGACAGTAGATCCAGGTCAGCGCCTGGAGGTATGAGGCCTCAATAGCAGCTATCCACTCGTACCTAAGCCATCCCTTCTGTACTTTCTGAAGTACGGCTTGCGCGTCTGTCACGATGACTGCCTTTGTTATAGAAGTCTCAGATGTCCATTTCAGTGCTGAGGTCACTGCTTCCGTCTCCATTCTCATACTGGAGGTTGTTGACATGTATGCCTTACTGCGCTCACCAACGTCCTCTCCTCTCACTCTAGCCACGAGTCTTCCTCGCTGTAGCGCAATGCGAGGATTCCCAGCAGGCTTACTACCACAATGATCACAGTGTCGAGGTCCACCTCGTTGGTCAGGCTGCTGTAACCTAGTCTGTTTCTATGGGGAGGGCATGAACGTGTCGTGAGGTCATGGACCATAATGCCCCCCCCCCCCCCCCCCCCCCCGACCCTTGCCGTTCACGTCACTGGAAATCTTGCTCGGTTTCGGCTTGAAAAGCGCATTTTGACTTTGTCTCGTAGTTCACAGCGAGACTGCGCCTTTCGGCTCGACACATCCGATTTCTTCAGCCTTTTTTTGTTTGTTGGCACTAGATTTGCTTTCCCACCGCGATCCATAGTCTCTTAGCTAGATCACATTAGTGCAGCTTGTTTCCAGGGCCTGCGCTTCGACAGCTCTGGTTTGTTGCCCCTAAGGCAAGCAGTCAGCTACGAGTCGCTAACGGCTCTCAGTTCATTCATTGCGCTGCATCAAGAATTATTATTTCATTGTCAGTGGTTCAGATTAAGAACTAAATAACTGTATTTTGTCCCTATCAAACACGTCATTTAAAAATGTTAAACATGAGCATACATGCTTCTATGATGGACGTAATCTGGGTCAAACGAATCTTCGGTTTCGTTGTTAGCGACAGGTAGATGTACTGGAACACTAGAGTAGAATACTTAACAGAGACCTGGCTTAACCCATTAAATCCTGTGATTTCCTTGTTAGCTTATTTATATTTAAATTGACGACAGCTATAGTAAAGAAAAGCTCCTAGTGTCGAAAGGTTAAGAAGCTGTCAGTCTTACATTACAGCGTTTCTCAAACCTTTTTTTTTATAAATTGCAACACGCTATACAAACGTAACTACACGGCTTCTTATTCATTGGTTAATCGGACGATAATGGGTTGGAAAGCTAAAAACAATTCGCAAGAAACAACTCAGGATTATATTACTGGACGTACATTTCTGAAACAACTTTCCAGTCTAGATCCCAAGTTTCCTTAGGGCGGATGGATAAATAGGTAAATTAAATTAAAAAAATTAAAGTAGTCTCGTTGCAGGCATTATTTCCAGGGATGAAGTTTTGGCGAATTTATTGCACATGATTTCAGCTTTTTTGTGAGATGAGGGGAGGCGATATGTTTCCTTCCTCTGTGTATCTCCATCCCTGACGGTAAATCTGGTAACCATATACAGTTGTGTAGACTGGAGCGTGTTATAATACCAGGTCACTTTGTCGTCATAGAAAAAAGTTCTAAGTTCTCTGCCACTAAAACATTCATCTAATTGTGAGAAATGGAAATCATGAAATAAGAAGCGGTAGATCTGCAAGTAAATATATTATATTAGAAAGGAAAATAAGACACATTTATGGCGGATAAACATGTTCTTTAGTAGGGAAGATAGGACACATTTATGGTGGATAAACATATTCTTTTTGTAAGATAGGACAAATTTATGGAGGATAAACATATTCTTTAGTAGTGAAGATAGGACACATTTATGGAGGATAAACATATTCTTTATTAGGGAAGATAGGACAAATTTATGGTGGATAAACATATTCTTTATTAGGGAAGATAGGACAAATTTATGGAGGATAAACATATTCTTTAGTAGTGAAGATAGGACACATTTATGGAGGATAAACATATTCTTTATTAGGGAAGATAGGACAAATTTATGGAGGATAAACATATTCTTTAGTAGTGAAGATAGGACACATTTATGGAGGATAAACATATTCTTTATTAGGGAAGATAGGAGAAATTTATGGTGGATAAACATATTCTTTAGGTAAGATAGGACAAATTTATGGTGCATAAACATATTCTTTAGTAGTGAAGATAGGACACATTTATGGTGGATAAACATATTCTTTAGGTAAGATAGGACAAATATATGGAGGATAAACATATTCTTTTTTAAGGAAGATAGGACAAATTTATGGTGGATAAACATATTCTTTAGGTAAGATAGGACACATTTATGGAGGATAAACATATTCTTTATTAGGGAAGATAGGACAAATTTATGGTGGATAAACAAATTCTTTAGGTAAGATAGGACAAATATATGGAGGATAAACATATTCTTTATTAGTGAAGATAGGACAAATTTATGGAGGATCAACATATTCTTTAGTAGTGAAGA
Organism: Ariolimax columbianus; assembly: GCA_036924085.1. Classification (NCBI taxonomy): domain Eukaryota; kingdom Metazoa; phylum Mollusca; class Gastropoda; order Stylommatophora; family Arionidae; genus Ariolimax; species Ariolimax columbianus. The sequence goes on from JAVGWX010000006.1 coordinate 31,335,062, forward strand.
TAGGACAAATTTATGGAGGATCAACATATTCTATATTAGTGAAGATAGGACAAATTTATGGAGGATCAACATATTCTATATTAGTGAAGATAGGACAAATTTATGGAGGATCAACATATTCTTTAGTTAAGATAGGACAAATTTATGGAGGATAAACATATTCTTTAGGTAAGATAGGACAAATTTATGGAGGATAAACATATTCTTTAGTAGTGACGATAGGACAAATTTATGGAGGATAAACATATTCTTAAGTAGTGACGATAGGACAAATTTATGGAGGATAAACATATTCTTAAGTAGTGACGATAGGACAAATTTATGGAGGATAAACATATTCTTAAGTAGTAACGATAGGACAAATTTATGGAGGATAAACATATTCTTTAGTAGTGAAGATAGGACAAATTTATGGAGGATAAACATATTCTTTAGTAGTGAAGATAGGACAAATTTATGGTGGATAAACATATTCTTTATGTAAGATAGGACAAATATATGGCTGATAAACATATTCTTTAGGGAAGATGGGACACATATCTGGTAGATAAACATGTTCTTTGATAAGGAAGATAGGACAAATATATGAATGATAAACCTAATTTTTAATAGGGAAGATAGGACAAATTATGTAGGATAAACATATTCTTTAGAAGTGAAGATAGGACAAATTTATGGAGGATCAACATATTCTTTAGAAGTGAAGATAGGACAAATTTATGGAGGATCAACATATTCTTTAGAAGTGAAGATAGGACAAATTTATGGTGGATAAACATATTCTTTAGGTAAGATAGGACAAATATATGGCTGATAAACATATTCTTTAGGTAAGATAGGACAAATTTATGGAGGATCAACATATTATTTTAGAAAAGAAGATATGAAAAGTGTATAAATGATGAACAAATGTCACAAAGAAAGGAAAAAATATAGGAAAATACAGATGATTAACTTATTATATTAGATGGAAACAAAACTCACAATGTATTAAGTGATTCACTTTTCCAAGGTGATTAAACTTTATTAGTGTAATAACATATGCTAGTTGGATCAAATATAGCAGTTTTAAAATATATTATTTGAATAAATGATGTTAATTTAATTAATACATTTTTGTTAGTTGAACAATTATATTTGTTCGAAAAAACTATTATTTGAATGAATTATGTAGTTATATAAATAATATTAGCCGTATAAAATAACACAGTTTAATAAATGATGTGAGTTCAATAAATTACTGTAGTTTTACGTCCTTTGCAAAACGTCGCTTCTTACACACGCCGTCCCATTTTGCTTTTAAACGTATCTTGGCAGGTGTGCTGTACAGTAGGCTGCTATTTCTTACCACGAATCAACTATATTAATTGAGAAAGCTACGTTAACAGAACAAAATTAACCTTCACCAAAACGGAATTCTTTGGGGGGGTGGGGGAGGACTTAACAAGATACCCGTCACAGCATATACATGAACCATGAATAATAAAGAAACGGCCCCGTTAACGGGACTCAAAAGGGGAACAAGGAATTGCAGGACCAACCTATCTGGCATGCCGTTAAATGTGAATGCTTAGGCTGATTATCGCAGGGGTAGAGCGCTACCTGTTCATGATAAAGATGTGAGGTTCAACGGCTACCGGCCACTCCAGTCGACCCAGCTATAAATGGACTCATGGCTGGTGGAAGAGAAAAACTGCAAGGAAGGGAACTGGTCACTCACCCTAACAGAGCTGTGACTTAGTACAATGAAGGCTCTAACACGTCATCCCTGACGACAGTGTCTGCTATGGGACTACCTTTTTATCTTTACTTACTATTATATATGGAGCTGAACACACCATCAGATAGAAAGTGCTAGCAGAAAGAAAAGAAAAGGTTAAGAAGATCTACAAACACCACGACATAAAGAGAGCGACGAAGTCATAATCAAGAAATATTAAACTGATTCATTATGTAGAGCTGATATACCGGCTCCCATGTTTTCTTACACACCCTAGAGCTGATATACCAGCTTTAACATTTGCTATGCATATAAAAGCTTGTCCGTACCAAGTATTCTTAAATTTATAAATATAACCTGTACTTCCTATGGGTAGTTTTACATAGCAGAAATTAATATGTTCAGCGGTTTGAAGTATTTCTGTGGGAATGAGTTTAACTAATTGATGAAACCAAAGCCTGAAGGAAATGAGACAAAATGATAATCAAATTAATTCCGGTATATAACATTTGCGAAATGCCGTGCTTACAAAAGATCATTAACATCACCAGAAGAGACACAATCACAAATATGAATATCAGAAGAAGGTTGGAATAATTCTCTGCCTAAATTACATCGAGCAACAGAGAATGAAATGGTTCGACCGCATTATGAGAATGCAACCAGCCCACATAATGAGAATGCAACCAGACCACATTATGAGAATGCAACCAGACCACATTGTTTATGGAACCTTCTACATGAGAATCTCAAGAAGAATAACGAAGATGGATAGAAAACATAAACGAGACCTACTGTAAAGTGTGGATAAGTGTCACTAGGGCCATGCGAGAAACGAAAGATAAATACAAACCAAAACATTTAGTTACAACCGAGTAGAAAATAAGACGACAAAAGAAGAAGATATCACATTTTAAACGACACATGTGAATTAGTTCAGTTTTTAGAGATATTAGGGTCGTGCCTAGAAGGTTACAGTGGAATACTTCTTTACAATCATGGAACCACTCGAATGATATAAGTTGCATAAAAAATCAGAGGCATGGATCTGTATGTTTTCACATCAATAGGAGAATAGAGAAGATAACTTGACTAATTAGAGGAAAGTAATCGCCTTAAAGATGTAGAAGGTGCAAGAAATATGTCTGAAAACAAAAATCGAATTGGAGTAGCGAGTAGTCCGAGATGGGAATACGAACCAAGAAAATATCTGCCACAGATAAACCATAAAGTGTTCGTCAAGTTCATCGACTGTAAGCAGCAGCCCAGCCAAAATCTGTCTCAATTACACCATAAACTACAACAAAAGTACATACAAAAGTACATACAAAAGTGCAACTGCTCTGGCTGTGGCGTTATTTCTGCAACCTTCAACGATAGCGTAAACATGTACGTTTACGATGTGTAGGCATGACCGTTCAACAACAAAAGTCTGAAGCTGAAACAAAGTGGCGGAAAAAACAGATAAAACACCGGCTGAGATCGATGGTTCCCGAACAGAGAAATGGGAGGAGATGATCAATTATTTCTTGAAATTTTTTTCAGAAATTTACAAGCAGAAAATGTATTTGTTGATTTAAATTAGTATCTACTTAAATGCGATATATATGTATCTACAAGCGAGGGCACACACGAACACTCACAAAGAAACAGTAGACGCTGCTGATCTTTATTTGAGAATAAAATATAAATGTAAAATCAAGTAGAATATCATAAAGACAAAGAATAGTCTACTGTAGTGTAAATTATACATGAACTTTTATGAATCTGTATTGTTTCAGATTTGATATAGTCTTCCTGATCGTGTTGTTAAGAATTTGTTTTCCGATGAATGAATCGCTGCTAGGAGTTAATTATTTCCTGAAGTAGGTATTTCTTATCAATTATAATCAGATTAGGGGAGAGTAAAATATAAGGCTGAATGTGTGGCCCAAATCTCGAAGTTTGGAATTATAGGCTTAGATAATTTAGTTTGGTCCAAAATTGATAAACTCATGCCTACATCAATTAGTCTAGTAGTACACCAACAATTACATGTATGGATGAGGCGATGACGATGGATAGGCCACACAGTACGGAAACCAGTTGATAACATTACCAGACAAGCTCTGTTCTGGAATCCACAGGGCAGGAAAAGTAAAGGAAGACCGAGACACTCATGGAAGAGGGGACTGGGAGCAAATGTAAAGTCAGCAAACAGGACGTGGACAGAATTGGCTCAGATGGTTCATGATAGGAAGGCTTGGCGAGTATTAATTGAGGACATATACTCCACAGGACTCTGATATGTATTTGATTGATTGAAAGGACTACTCTAATATATCAATTAATTACATGTAATACATGACTAGACTCTACTACCTCCATCAATTAGTGAAATACTAGACTCTAGAACCGCCACTAATGAGTACAAGACTAGACTCTAGTACCTCCATCAACGAGTGCAGGACTAGACTCTAGAACCGCCACCAACGAGTGCAGGACTAGACTCTAGTACCTCCATCAATAAGTAATAGTAATGCCTGTTTTGACCCATGCTTACCTTCCTGCTGGTGAAAGCTCACCAACCCCAGATTTGAAGTTTTTGGTTGTCACAACTTGACTTGGTGTGTAGTCTAGTGGTCTTGATTTTCCCAACCTTATGGGAAAAGTAGAACCGCCTTTATTTCTAAACTTGTAAAACCCGGCCAGCAAGATTCAGTAATTTGGCATTGTTTAAGTAAATGGGAAAGGGAAATGAAGAATGTGATAGAAATGGACAAAAACATATTAATATGAAGAGGAATATATTGGCATCCAGGCAAATAACCAATACATTATACACTAGTCTCATCAGGTATTATATATATTCAACATTATTATACGGTGGAGGAATATGGACTATGAAGAAACAGTTGGAAACAGAATATAGTACTGCAAATTAGATTTTACAGAAGAATATGTCGCATTTCATGAAAAGAGAAACAAACAAATAGCGTGATGTCATGATCAGAGTAGGCATGGGTAGAGAACTTTTGACAGACATTAAAATCGAGCAATTCAAAAATTTTGGTTATATAAAAAGAGACGAAACGATATTGAAAACAATACTAGAGGGAGTAGGTTGAAGGTAGGCGGACATTAGGCGAGCAGGGCTGTAAGGGGGAGAGCTGCATTAAAAGATGGACTAATGTCAGTCTGGCAGTGTGTACCGTCAAGACAAGAGACAGGATATTGAAGATTCATTGCAGCCAACATTCGATGCGGAGACGACACTTGAATTGATGAGGTATTAACGTTATGAAACGATTCTTCCCCTCAAACACACCCTCCCCAGGATGATATTCCCTTTATTAGTTACTGTCAGCTATATTTACAGCACAGAAAAACACGATCGGACACGAGATACAAAGCCATATGTTACCGGGCTCCGAAATGAAAGCGAAGAATATTATCACTGTAACCTGCCATGTATGTAGTTAAAGGGGATTAATGAAGTTTGAACATGATGCTGCTACCCTTTACAGCAGAAAATATCAACTACACAATAAATAAATTGAGATACCCAGCTCCTCATGAAGAAGTGTAATGACTAAATCGAACAAAAAAGATATTGCTACAGTTATAGTTTTAGTATCTTGTTGCGATTCTCCTCATCAACTTCATTATATTAGATGAAGATAATGTTATCTTTCATCAGTTTGACCTTAATTATCGCCATAGTGTTGGATCGTAAATACCAAGCCTGGTGATGCCAGAACTGGGAATAATAGAGCCAATGAAACTTGCCCTGGCTGAAGGTTGCTCTTAGGTCAACATCCACCAGTAAATCAAGATCGCGTATCAGTGCTGTGTTACATACTTCCTTTGAAGGGGCATCTAGGCCTGCTGGCCAATGATTTGCGTAAACTGAAACAAGGACAGAATACGTATAGAGACGTATTCAGGACATTTGTTTTCACGTTTGATTGTATTATCAACGAGAATGTATTATATTCGAACCAGCTTACGATACATCTCTTCTTAAGTTGGTGAAAACCTCTACACCTCACGGTAGAAGAGGAGCGACTAAGTAAGTAAGTAAGTTGGTGAAAGTGTTTCCAGGTCTCAAGATGAGATAAGCATATTTTCTGACATCCACATTTCAAAGATATTAAACGGGGGTGAAGACACAAAGAAGCATCAGTTCATTAACCTCATCCAGTGAAGACACAAAGAAACATCAGTTCATTAACCTCACCCAGTGAAGACACAAAGAAGCATCAGTTCCTTAACCTCAACATAGTGACGTGCATTACGTAAGGAATACGAATCGCGTGCTATCATATTACAAAAATATAAACATTTTTCAAAGTGGAACAGAAATACTAGCGCATTAACTTTCACAAACACGAAGGATAAACATCTGTTCTGACGCAATAACTGTTGGACATCTAATTTGTTATAAAAACTGGGAGGCATCTAATTTGTCGCAAATAACGAAAAACATCAATTTTAATATAAAAATGGATGTACTTCTAATGTGTTATAAAACCTAAGGCAATTTTAAGGTTCCATAAACTTTGATAAATTTTCTACTTGTTATAGAAACTGACGGACATCTACTTTATTGCAACATGCCGGAGACTCTTAACCGACGTAGAACTATAGCTATCACTAATTTGATATAGAAACTGTGGTATGTCTAATTTGGAAAAGAAATGGAAAGACCTAATTTGACATATAAATCGAGAACCTTCCAATTTGACGGGGAAACTATGTATCATTTTAATCTTCTATGCTGAAGGCTTCCAAGTGATTAAAGCATTCTAAACCGTTAGTAAGTATTCTATCTTACTCTGATTGTGGGATCAAGATGCTGAGCGGCGCATGAGCTGCAGTGGTCAGCGACCCATAGCTGTCTGCTAGCGTCAGGGCCAGCGAACCAGAGCTGCCAAGACCATTCTCACCTCCACGCGGTGATCCTGGATAACAGGCTGTAGCAGGGCAGACTGGCTATGGAGAAAGGATCGAAGACGGAATGCTAACCCGGTACTCAAAAAAAATGCTTGCTGAAGTCGGATGTGTTGGACCGAAAGGTGCAAATATCGCAGTCAAGCTGTAAACTACGACACAACGCATTCCATTCTCTGGACTACATTCTTCTTCTTAAGCACTTTCAGGGTTTGGTAGCGGGAGATTGAGAACGAACGGAGAAGAAGAAGAAGAAGTACTCTGATTGCAAGTGGAGATAATTTTTATTGCAGTGTAGATACAATATTTAACTTCAATCAAATGAGAATCTTGTGTTATTCTGGAAACTAATTTAGAAATTGAACACGTATATTTCCACACAAAAATTCTCAAAGACATGAATGAATTTGTTACCCTCAATCCTAGAGAGCAAAAAAGAATATTTGTAGTGGCACACCACTGCATTCAATAAGTCACATTTGCATAATAAACGCACATGTAGGCATGTATGTTCCTCATTCCTGTAAGCATGTATGTTTCTCATTCCCGGAGGGATGTATACCACTAAAAGCTGCATGTGTAGTATCCAACAGTTTGTAAAATAGGTTTTTTTATCTCACTCTCAACAGACGCAATTTATGCTGATAGCAAGGTCCGAACCCATGGAATAACAAACTGGGTGTTAAAACCCTGCACGACCACTCATTTCTAGCAATCATAATGTTTTGGTTATATTAGCACACGGTTGTGCGTCCGAGTTATTAAGTACTGTCTTAAACAGCCAGGGCTAGATTATCATCATCAGTGTTAAATACTGTCTTAAACAACATGGGCTAGATTAATAGCAGCATAGTTAAGTTAGGGACTTGAACAGCCAAACTAGACTCCCATCATCAGGACTTAAGTTCGGTCTTAAACAGCCAGATCTAGATTAGCATCAACAGAGTTATCAAATACGGTTTTAAACAGCCAGAGCTAGATTAGCATCAACAGAGTTGTTAAGCACTGTCTTAAACAGATAGGGTTAGATTCACATCACTAAAGTAGTTAAAGGCAGTTTTAAATAGTCTAGGCTAAATTCATACCATCTGAGTTGTTAACTGTGGTCGTAAACCGCTAGGACTTGAATAGCATCGTCAGAGTTAAGTACTGTCTTAAATAGCATGAGCTAAATTCGCATTATCAGAATTGTTAACTGGGGTTTGAAATAGTCAGAGCTAAATTCGCGTCATCATAATGGTTTTAAATTACTATTTTAGATAGTCTGTGCTAAATTCGTAATACTACAGTTGTAAAGTACGGATTAAATTGTACGGGCTAGATTTGTAACATCAGCCCTTGAACCAGTCGCAGTATGAGCGTGTATTGTTGGTTGTAGTGTCCAGGATGCAAGTCCGTCACTCACACGTCTCCTGACCGTTTTTTTAAGTGTGCTCACGCTGCTTATCTAGACTTCAGCCGCACAACGCTAAGCCATCTCCACAAGTAGATATGTAGCCGCACATTGCTAAACCACCTATGTGTAGTTGCACAGTGCTAAGCCATCTACGCTAGAAAGTAGTACTTGCACAAAGCTAATCAGTTCGCACAGGTAAATGATCAGTCGCACCAGGACAATCACACATATCAATGATCAGTTAAACAGGGCTAATCAATCTACACATGTCAATGATCAGTTAAACAGGGCTAATCAATCTACACATGTCAATGATCAGTTAAACAGGGCTAATCAATATACACATTTCAATGATCAGTTAAACAGGGCTAATCAATATACACATGTCAATGATCAGTTAAACAGGGCTAATCAATATACACATGCCAATGATCAATAGCAAAACGCTACGTCTCCTTCATGAAAAAATGTCTAACCGCACATCGCTAAGCTACATATACCAATCAATATCTAACCGCACATCGCTTTATTTATTATTCCAAAAAAAAACGATATTTCAACTGCACTCGTAAATGTCCAACAGCACAACCTCAAATCCATCTAGACTCGTAAAAGCACAACAGCACAACACAAATCCATCTAGACTCGTAAAAGCCTAACAGCACACCAACAACCCATTTAAATGAAGGTTATCAACAAGGATTGTGCTAGGAACTTGCAACCTCATCATGCAAAAACGTGATATCACAATTGTAGACATTTGTAAATACTTTGACTCAAGCTTACTGTAGCAGTGACCTCATGTCTCGATTGAAGGTGAACTCAAGGAGCAATGACCTAAGTACAGACTACCCAGTAAAGAATAGATTACAGATTTATACATAACTATACAACCGAATACTCGCATCCTAGACCTGGGTTATAGTCTCACTGCAAACATTTCGTATAGTCGTAATTACATTTAAAATCAATTAAACAACGCATAATAAAGTATACATCCAGTAATATATACTCAGTGTTATGCAAACTATATAATAAAGGTTATATACAGAGAAAAGTATAGTTTATAGCAACATTTCCAACGGCTTGTAATAACAACGTGTTTTCCATAGAATGAATGAATATACCAGCATAATTTTTGTTTTCCATTCGCGAGCACGTATCGAGGGTATTATGAACAAAGTGGTAGAACACTTGTTTTCGTTGCAATCGTATGAGATACGAATCATGTTATCTGTATGACCTAGTCGACCTAGTTGTAAATGGGTACCTGGTATACGACTAGGGTAGGGAAAAAAACTAGCTGGGAGCTAGTGTACTGAAGTCTTTAACAACTTCATTCTCCTGTAATGGTATAATTGATATGGTATCGTACCTTACTTTTATACATTGGAAGAGTATGTAATAAGCAGATTGGTTAGAGCGCTGTGTTTTTGGGTCATAGGTACCGGATTCAATCCTCGGTCTCATCATGTTTCATTATCAAAGGTAAGGGCAGTCACGTAGCAGACACTGCCGGCTGGAATGAAGTGTTAGAGCTTTCATTGTGCAAAGTCACAGCTTTGTGAGGTGGGGTGGCCAGTTTTCTTCCTCGCTGCCCTTTTCTTCCTTAACCGTGAGCCAGGTACACATTTACAGCTGGATTGATTGGAGCTGCTGGTAGCAGGAGTTGAACCCCGTAACTTTTCAAAGAATAACGAGTGCTCTACTACTGCACTAATCAGCAGCTCTTCGTTCCACTATACCCAGCTTTAAATGGGAACCGGACTTACTGTTAGAGAAGGAAAGATATCGTTCGTAGAACTGGCGACACCTTATTATTCAGGCAAAAAAAGGCAACAGAATACAGTACAATAAAGACGAACACCAGTTCAGGCTGGGGGCCCCTTCTCTGCTTGTATCCTTGCGAGCACATACTAAGGATATCTTTAGCGGACCGTAAGACCACACGCTTTTCATGGCAAAGGTATACTTACGAATCCTGAAATACTTAGTCAGAATGCATTACCATTGGAAATAGTGGGGACATGGTCAGTTAATGTCTTCCAAAATAGATTAAATGCACTAATTTTGTGTTATATCAAATTGAGTAAATGATGAGAAAAAAAAACTGCAGTGCCTTCTAAACCAGTATAAAATCGTTAAAGTTAAGTTAACATTTTCCTGATATAAAAATAACTAACGAAGAGACAATGCGGAACGATATGTTGCAAAGAATTTAATTTACCAAAACATGCACATTACCAACTTAACATGAGTGATAAAATGGAAATGTTCAGACGTCGTACAAGTTACGTTAAGGCACCACTAAGTAGCAGAGTGAAGAAGGCAAATAGGCTTGCGAAAAGGGTAGGGGATTTTGAACAAAATGACATTAAAATCAATTACTTTCATCAAAAGAGTGCTATCCAGATTGTCAAAAGAGAATAGATTCAAACGAACGACAACTATCATAAAGTTTACCTGCAGGGACAGATCACCATTCTTCAGCTCAGAACGGTGCACAAACCTAGTGCACAAGCTTAGACTGTCTGCTAGACTTCTGCGCACATGTGGACTAAACCCACAGACTGCTAGGCACATGTTACAGGACTGTCCCCTGTATGACCAGCTAAGGAAAATGCACTGGGCCAACGATTCAACACTAAACACAAAACTGTAGGGAACTAAGGAGGATCTCCAAATACCGGTCGAGTTCACCACTCAGTTTATCTGATGGTGCAGACACCACGGGAACTTGTTTGATGGTGCAGACACCATGGGAACTTGTTTGATGGTGCAGACACCAAGGGAACTTGTTTGATGGTGCAGTCACCACGGGAACTTGTTTGATGGTGCAGACACCATGGGAACTTGTTTGATGGTGCAGACACCATGGGAACTTGTTTGATGGTGCAGATACCACGGGAACTTGTTTGATGGTGCAGACACCATGAGAACTTGTTTGATGGTGCAGACACCACGGGAACTTGTTTGATGGTGCAGACACCATAGGAACTTGTTTGATGGTGCAGACAACACGGGAACTTGTTTGATGGTGCAGGGACCACGGGAACTTGTTTGATGGTGCAGACACCACGGGAACTTGTTTGATGGTGCAGACAACACGGGAACTTGTTTGATGGTGCAGACACCACCGGAACTTGTTTGATGGTGCAGACACCACGGGAACTTGTTTGATGGTGCAGACAACACGGGAACTTGTTTGATGGTGCAGACACCACGGAAACTTGTTTGATGGTGCAGACAACACGGGAACTTGTTTGATGGTGCAGACACCACGGGAACTTGTCTTATGGTGCAAACTTCAACGGAACTTTCTGATGGTGCAGACACCAAGAGAACTTGTCTGATGGTGCAGACTTCAATAGACCTTGTCTGATGGTGCAGACACCAAGAGAACTTGTCTGATGGTGCAGACTTCAATAGACCTTGTCTGATGGTGCAGACACCACGGTAACTTGACTGATTGTGCAGACACCACGGGAACTTGTCTGATAGTGTAGACTTCAAGGGAACTTGTCTAATTATGAAGAAATCAAGTGAAATTGGCTGATGTTGTAAACATTACTGGAACTTATCTGATTGGCAAACATCACAGGAACTCGTTTGATGGAGTAAACATCACGGAAACTCGTCTGATGGTGTGGACATCACGAGAGCTTGTCTGATGGTGTAAACATCACGGGAGCTTGTCTGATGGTGTAAACATCACGGGAACTTGTCTGATGGTGTAAACATCACGGGAACGTGTCTGATGATGTAAACATCACGGGAACTTGTCTGATGGTGTAAACATCACGGGATCTTGTCTGATGGTGTAAACATCACGGGAGCTTGTCTGATGGTGTAAACATTATGAGAACTCGGCTTTAGGCGTAAACTTCAAATGAGCTCGTCTGATGTGAAACATCACGAAAACTTGTCTGGTGGGGCAAACATCAAAGATGCGATCATAAGAAGAGGCAAAGGTTAGAAGCAAAGGCTTCAGTCGACACAGTTGTAGATTGGCAGCAATCTTAGTGTTACTGAAGGACCGGCATCATGGAAAGTAACTGGCCACCCCATAATTTAGAAATCTGCGGCCTTGTGCAACGATGTCTCTAACACTTCCTCTCCGACAGCATTGAGCATCTGCCACGTGATTGGTTGCACTTTAAAACCTACTCTATAACAAGTTGCAATAACATTTGTACGACAGACATACAAAACCTAGGAACCATTGAGGGGTACAGATGTACTGGAATACAAGTGTTTGATCAGGAAGATCAGTATGTCACGCAAGCTATCATTTTATTATGTAAATTCAAATGATAGACTACATGCTACTGGAGATACAGGCGATCTGACCGACGAAGAAATCCCTATGAAACGTTACATTCCACGGCTGACTAAATAACGGAACTTGCACGTGTCAACTCTCAGTGCAACTATAATAGCGTGTTCGGTGAACAAAGATAGATATTAAATAGGTTTCAGGTAGCAAGAAATTCGATGCAGACGGCCCTAACATCACTGGAAGAGTGGGCGAACTCATGGCTGGTTAAAATAAACGAGGAGAAAATACATGCACAATATTCTCGCTCTCATTAAAACCCCAAAAAAATACCAAATTAAGTCTAAATGGCAAATTCCTGCAGCCAAACGACAACCCAACCTATCTGGGAGTCCCATTTGATCGGCGCATGACATGGAAAAGTCAGATTGAGAGAAACCGAATGAGAGCCAGAGAAAGAATGGCAATCATTAGGAAACTTGCTGGCACAAGCTGGGGAGCAGACGAAAGTATACTAAAGAAACTGTACACTGGAAGAGTGAGACCAGTTCTCGAGTATGGCATTGCGGCATGGACAACAGCAGCAAAGGCGAACTTCGATAAAGTTAGCAAACTTCAAAACCAAGACATGAGAATTATAACAGAAGGCATGAAGTCAACGCCAATTGTAGAACTTGAAAAGTTTACAAAACTGCAATCAATGACCGAGACTGCAGAGCCCAGCTGCAGTCAGAGAAACCCCGAAGACTGACTGACCATCCAATGCACCAGAGACTAAACAATTTGGGAAATGAGAAACTAAAGCGGAGAAACTTTGCAGAAATAGCCAAAGCAAAGATGCACGAAGATCCCATAAACGCACTAGCAACACCAAAACCCATCACTACTGTACGAAAACCTACCTGGAGGCAGGATATATTTCCAGAGGTGGTAGAAAATATACCAGGTATTGCAAACAAAAACTGCCAGACTGAAAAAGAAAGGAGAGATACTACCCTAAGCTTCATATCGAAAAGCTACCCAAGCATGGACTTAACCCATGCATACACCGACGGTTCTGTAACAAACACTACACAGAACGGAGGGGCAGGAGCATTCTTGAACCTACCAAATGGCAAACAAATAACACTGTCATTCGCTACTGGTAAGTACACAAGCAATTTCAGAGCGGAGGCATAGGAACTGAGGGCAGCAGTGGAAGAAATGGTGAGACACAGTGAAAATGAAAGCCATATAGTCCTGCTTACAGATGCTCTCGCCGTAGTCACAGCGCTAAAAAGCCAGAAAAACACTGAGCTTAATGACTTAAGAGCAGCACCCTGCAAACTGTGCCAGCAGTCCGCACCACAAAGGGTAGTGGTACAGTGGGTCCCATCACACTGCAACATCCAAGGCAACGAGGAGGCAGACAGACTGGCAAAAGAAGGTGCAAGACTACCACAAATAGATACTAGTGTGACGTACGAAGAGTCAAAACGGCTTATCAAAGCCAGATACATGACCAAATGGGAAACTGAACATACTGGTTACACCAAAAACGATGCCTATTACCAGTTGAACCGAAGAGAGCAGGTCGTTGTCTTCAGACTTCGCACTGGCCACAATAGACTGAGGTACCACCTATTCAACAAATTGAAGATAGGTGGTACCGACGAATGCCCGTGCGGTACTGGTAAAATGACCACTGAACATCTGCTGCAGAACTGCCCGACATACGAGGATCAGAGAGAGCAGATGTGGCCATCACCAGTGGAACTGCAAGACAAGCTCTATGGCAGTGGCGACAGCCTCAGGATGACCGCCGCTTTTTTCGAAAAAATAATGGTTACTGTCTGACTGCGTACGAAGAAGAAGAAGAAGAAGAAATAGGTTTCAGGGCAGGATTCTGTGAAAGTATCACTCTAAACAGGGATTTCTTTTGTTTCTCTGCCTGAAGCATGGATTGTTAATAAACCTTGGCACTATATGAGTTCCGTTATTTAGTCAACGTTAGAATGGATCGTTTCAATAGATTTTCACGTTGAGCCAGACGGCGTATCTAAAGCAGGCCATGTGATAGACATTTAGAATGTGTTTGTTTCATGTCTTTTTTTACTTTTCCTTTCGGACTTACAATTGACTACTAATAGTAAAATAGTGATGTGATACAGCTGTGTTCCTGATACAACTGCTGTTGGACATCCGTTGCAAAAATGTTCACCATATAAGATTCAAAGAAAGCATATCGACCATTAATAATATAATACATGGACAAGATTACTTTATGAGAACCTAGAAGTCATATAACAACATAAGACTGCGCTCAATTCTGTGTGCGAAAGACACCATGAAAATCAACATATCCAAAACCGAAAATTGCCAGATTTTGATCACCTGGAGACCTAAATAAAAACAAGTTTAAACAAGCGCATGAATACATATACCTGTTCATATCTCTACGCAGGATGGCAAATTAGACAGAGAAATTAAGGTTCGCTGCTAAAAAGGAAAAGCAATTGCATACCAGCTGTCCTCACTGCTAGAACAACCAATCATTTAAATGTCCACTAACAGTATTGATCAACAGCATATTCGTGCCAATATAACGTTATCAGTGTCAAACATGGACATTAACAACGTCCCAAGAGAGAAAGATCACGACATATAAGATGAAATGCTTGAGAAAAACCATCAATGTCACAAATGGATACAGAATTAGTTTTGATGACACCCGAAAAAGTGTTTAAACAAGACTATGCACCGAACGTATATTGTGGAGCATAAGAGATTCGGGGAATTAGCGACAATTAATCGCATGCCAGGCTGTCACATTACGAATTCCACCTTTCAGGCTATCCATGCCTGCCTATAGCATACGACAATCGGACTTAAGCAGCCGAGGATGACAGAGAACCAGGTGGATAGGAAATGTTAGAGATATCCTATGAAAGAGAAAAAAACGAAAACGAGAGAGAAAGATAATGGTCTCTATGGAGATGATGATAGCCTCGTTGTGGACACTAACAACCTCAGACTGACTAGTGGACGCTTATAAAGCAATGGGGTACATAAATGTTCAAATTTGGTCAAATAACTAAAGATTACAAAACATATCACCCGAGTGGTTTCGTGGGAAAACAGCGTAGAACCACTGCTTCTTTTCTTGAATGTCGTAAGATGCGATAAATGAAGGTTGCACGTAGGGTTTAGATCTTTATCCTGCGAAAAGCATTATTATGAAACTTCCCTGCAAATGATCGGATGCAGGTTTCCTAAAAGCGTAGTTAACTTAAGTAAAGTGCAGTGTTAGCCCATGCTCCATCAAATGGGCGAAGGAAACAGAGAAAAGGGAAGAATAAAGCATACATTTCTTAAAATATTAAAGACTAAAATTTAATTTCGTGAAATAACTTGCCCAAGTTGGCTGCAAAATTGTAAGCGTCCTATTTTCGATAGCAAATAGAAAAAATCAATCACAGTAAAGAAATAATGAGAAAAATAAAATAAAATTGATTTGAATAATTTATTTTGGATGTACTAACAGCCAAATTATTTATTTAAAAAATATCCTCTACAAAATCTGTAATAACAACACTCTTTAGTACAAAACACATGACCAAAACTTGGTTCCCTGTATATTGAAGAAAAAGCTAAAAACACACACACATTACTTGCAGTTCGTATATATTAACATATATGCATGTGTATATCTAAGCATAAAGTACAAAACTATGACCACAATACATGATTCAATAGAAAGTCGATGCTTAGGTACCCCTATCGTGTGTGTAGATGGCTTATCAGTGCATCTAGCCATATCCTTACGTTTGAGGTGTCGTCGTCCCCCATATCAGTTTGGGCTGTTGCTAATTTTCTTATTAAATGTTTTGTTTCGTTTAGAATTTTAGTTTTTTTTTAGTCAACAAAGTTATTTCTGTGGTATTCGTGCGATTTATGTAACTTTGTTTTTCATTTAATTGTGTATTATAATGTACCATGTTATTTATATTGTTTTGTTATCACATCATAACATTGTTGAATTCATATGCAGAGTTTTTAATGTCTTTCAGGGTTTTGGAATAAAGTTCGGGTCCAAAGATGTAGCGCATTGAATGAGCGAACCGTAACCAGCGACGCATATCTGGCTGCTTGAAGGGAGAGCAAACCAGTGCTGGCCAAGAGGCTAATACGCATCTAAGCGACTTGCCTAGGAACAGCCTGCACTAGTGTAGTATGGTTAAGAGAATAGGGATCGCAGTGGGGAGGTAAACTCTGTTCCCCCCCCAAAAAAAAAAACAAACAAAAAAGTCAGTTGGAACCGGATATGGCTGGCCGAAAGGCGCAGATATCGCAGCTTCGCTGTGAACTGCGACACAACGTCCATTTTTATGGACAAACGCCGGAAAAGAATGAAGAAATAACGTTCTTGTAACAGTTTGGGGTTTATGTATCTAGAAACAGTTTGGGGTTTATGTATCTAGAAACAGTTTGGGGTTTATGTATCTAGAAACAGTTTGGGGTTTATGTATCTAGAAACAGTTTGGGGTTTATGTATCTAGAAACAGTTTGGGGTTTATGTATCTAGAAACAGTTTGGGGTTTATGTATCTAGAAACAGTTCGGGGTTTATGTATCTAGAAACAGTTTGGGGTTTATCTATCTAGAAACAGTTTGGGGTTTATGTATCTAGAAACAGTTTGGGGTTTATGTATCTAGAAACAGTTTGGGATTTATGTATCTAGAAACAGTTTGGGATTTATGTATCTAGAAACAGTTTGGGACTTATGTATCTAGAAACAGTTTGGGGTTTATGTATCTAGAAACAGTTTGGGGTTTATGTATCTAGAAACAGTTTGGGGCTAATGTATTAAGAAACTCGATGAGAACAACTGGGGTTGTTTCTTTCTCCTGGTATCAGCAAGCCTAAAGTCACAAGATGAATTAACTAAGAAATAGAAGATGAAGAGGAGGAAGATTATATACATACGAGGCGTATTCAAATTAAACCTGACCAGGGAATCGAGGGAACGGCGTGGGCTAGTGTTAAAGTGACACGGCTCACAACCAGAAGATGCTGGGTTCGATCCCCATCACGACACCATCTGTTACCCCGGGGAAGCAAACCCTTAGAAAATGCAGGAGGAAGCAACCCGTTACATAAAATGCATGCTGAAGCCGGATGCACTGGGCCGACAGGTGCAAAATAAAAAAACCACTGTGTTACGCACATCGCCTTGGGGAATAGAGAAATAAGGCGAACGCAAAAGACCAAAAAACCAAAAAAACAAACCGGACCAAACTGCAACAAGTGAACATACGTACGATGCGCATGTTGACGTCACTTCTGGTGTAAACAGCACACGCCAACCGTCAAGTTTTGCCAAATTTAATTATCCTCTGACTCATAGTTTCCTCAGCAGTCCGTTGAAAACATGGCGAATGTGATACGGAATCCGTCCAGAGTTGATCAGAGAGTCGTGATCCGGTTTCTAACAGCTGAAGGATGTCGACCAGTTGACATTCATCGCAGAATGCAGACAGCGTATGGGGACAAACGTGTGTAGAAGACAACAGTGAAGAACTAGACAACGATGTTTAAAGAAGGACATGAGTTAACGCAACAATATACGCCTGACCTGGTCTCGAAAGATCTTTCGATAACATCCTTCTTTAAACATCATTGCCCAGTTCTTCACTGTTGTCTTCAACACACTTTTGTCACCATACACTGCCTGCATTCTGCGATGACTGTCAACTGGTCGACGCCCTTCAGCTGTTAGAAACCGAATCACCGCTCGTTGATCAACTCAGGACTCATTCCGAATCACACCCGCCATATTTTCAACGGTCTGCTGAGGAAACTATAAGTCGGAGGATAATTAAATTTTGCAAACTTGGCGGTTGGTATGTGCTGTTTACACCAGAAGTGACGTCATCCTGCGCATCGTACGTATGTTCCCTTTTTGCATTTTGGTCCGGTTTCATTTGAACACGCGTTGTATATTGTATTTTTTCACATACATCTATAACAGTGACATCTAGATTTCTTTCATTAGTGCATTTGTGAAGCATAATTCTGTTATTCCATTAGCGTGATCAGTTATTACGTCCAGTTAACCTTGTAGTGTAATCATACAGTCTCCGCATCCATTCGTTTGTTCTCTTCTTTTTGTTCCTATCTCTGGGATAAGAAATTATTCACTCTTTTATTCCGGTATCAAATTATAGGGGTATTGCGTTTTGTGCTTGATTTCAAATACATGAGGATACTCTGCAGTCGTGAGACGATCTGCCTGTGTATTCTTCTGCTTCTTTCTTCTTTTTCTTCTTCCTTTTTGTCTTCTTTTTCATCTTCTTTTCTGCTTCTTCTTCTTCTTCGTTTTCTTTTTCTTCATCTTCCCCTTATTTTTCTTCTTCTCCTGCTTCATCTTCTTCCTCTTTTTCTTCTTATTCTGCTCCTTCTTCTTTTCTTCTTTTGCTCTTTCCTCTTCTTCTTCTTCTTCTTCTGCTCCTCCTTCTTCTTCTTAATATTATTATTATTATTATTATTATTATTATTTTACTTCTTCTTCTTCTTCGTCTAATTTTTCTTCTTCTTCTACTTCTTCTTCTTTGTCTAATTCTTCTTTATCTTCTTCTTCTTCTGAATCTTCTTCTTCTTCTGAATCTTTTTCTTCTTCGACAATCGCCATGAAAAGGCAGTTGTTACACAATGTCGTAGTTTACAGCAAACTTGCTATATCTGTACCTTTCGGTCCGACACATCCGACCAGCAATCATATTAGAGTACCCGGTTAGCCTTCTCTACTTCTTAGCCAGTCTGCTCTGTTGCAGCCTTTGTTATCCAGGATCACCACGTGGAGGGGTAGACGGCTCTTGGCAGCTCTGGTTCGCTGGCCCTGACGCTAGCACCCAGCTATGGGTCGCTGACCACTGCAGCTCATACACTGCTCAACATCCTTGTCCCTTCTTGAACATTCCATATTTTGTAATTTTTATTTCTTGTTCCGTGGAAAAAACCACATTTGACACTTCTAGCAAAAATTGTGTAAATAAAAGTACTGGTGTCGCTTTGTCGACAGACTAATATTCTAATCGAGATGATAGTTGATCCGCACATAGTTTCTTACATCTTGTGTCCATTTCTCTGTAAAGCTTGTCGTATTTAGTAAAAAATACTTCCCAGGTGTTTAAACTGTCGGACCTGTTTTAAGTTTGATATTGTTTGCATGAACATTAAGTAGACCTGGTGTTTACTAATCTTCGTAGCTTTTTTCTTTGATGTGCTAATCTTCGTATTGTATCGTTTGTGCAAAGAGCATTTACTTGATTTGTGAAGTCTTATTTTCATCCTCGTATATTATACTTTGATCATCTTAAAAAACCTAGTTCAAGTTCAGTTCTTCGCGTCCGATACGGATGTTGCAATCTGGCTGGTTTCTGTTGTTCTGTCCATGCAAATGTTGAACCAGGCAACTATGAAAGCACACACCACTGTCGTACTCCTAGGGTTATTTCAAAATCACAATGGATGGCGTGGCCTAGTGGTCAAGTGGCACGGCTCACAACCCGAAGGTGCTGGGTTCGCTCCCCATCACAGCACCGGCCGTTATCCCGGGGACGCAAACCCTTAGAAAATGCAGGAGGAAGCAGATCCTTACATAAAATGCATGCCGAAGTCGGATGCACTGGGCTGAAAGGCGCAAATTCGAAACAGTGCAACCAACACCGCCTTGGGGAAAAGAGAAATAAGGCGAACGCAAACAAATTAATAAATAAAATAATGGACCCCATCAACTGTTCTAAATACATTTTTATTCATATGGTACAAAGCTCTCACATTTTCTAAGGGAATATTGGGAAATATCAGCGGGTTGTAAACAAAGTATGTTTGTTCGTGATAACGATCACCAGACACGCATTGATCTGCACTCGGAAACCTAAATAACGAAGAACAGAAAAGACCATGAAGTAATAGGTAACCTGAAATTTAAACACCGGACCTCCATGTGACCAATACGCCTTACCACAAGAGAGGGAAGAGTTTAAGGTACTAGACCAGCAGGACACCCAATGAAAGTGTCACAGCTGACCAATCTTTCTGTCATTGAACACTGGCGAAAATTGAATATAGACCTAGTCAGATCCAAACATATTTATAGACTCAATTAGCTCAGTTGTCCTTGTATTTCATTCTTTTAACATAGACCAAAGTTGTGTTCATATCAACTCTAACAAAAATTGTCTCCTGATCTTTAAATGGTACGCTTAAACGCGTGTCTTATTATATACATATATTTTTTTCTTAACTGTCTTAATATAAAAACGGTTTTTTTGCACGCCATTCTCTTGCGGAGTCCAAATTGAGCGTGGCTTCAGTTGCAGTTCAACAATTGGTGTCGTTGTGTGATCACGTCCTGTCGCATGCATTTTTCCTTATGGATTAGTAGTTAAACGCTTCTGTATGCATCAGCTTTTATTTTGCTGCTGTTTGTTTCTTCTCGAATGATATTGTTCTAACGTTTTTCCAAACATTTGATACTCTTCTTTTGTTTCATGTTGTTGTAAAGACTTGTTATAGTCGCTTCAGTCCTGTCTTTCATTAAGCTAAAATTGCTTCACTTAGTTGCGTTCATACCTGATGACTGAGAATTCACTGTGGCCTATGGGTGAAACATCTGTTTCACAATCCCAATGCACCGCGTTCGAATCCCACCGTGGTAAGGAAGGCAGACGTGTTTTTTTTTCTTTTCTTAGTGTGATCGCTTCTCCGCGTACGGAAAGTAATCGCAACCTAAGGTACTGAACACATACCAAGAAACTTGTCTCAACCAAATAATCTGGCAGAGTTGTCAGAAGCGTTGTCCTGTAAAGGGTAGGTTACTGGCATTTTATACACCTGATGACTTGTTTGTAAGGCTGATCTTAATAGCTGTTTTTAATTCTCAATCAGTATGTTAAGTTCTGATGACTTGTTTGTAAGGCTAATCTTAATAGCTGTTTTTAATTCTCAATCAGTTCCAAATGAACCTTATTCCTTGAGATAAATATTAATTGTCTCTGAGTGTCTGTTGGGTTCAAAACGTCTTGGAAGTACAATCTTAATTCTTACTGTCTTACATTCTCATGAAATATCGGAGTTCGCTTTTTCTCATTAATGATGAAGTAATATTAAAGTTATTATCTTCTAACCTTAATGTTTTCACGCATTAGAAAACAGATTGGTGTCTTTTCGCGGAATATTTCTTCTGTAATATATTTCCCTTCTCGTTTTTTAAAATTGATTTGTTAAATATTTTTAACTTTCTCTTTTCTGACTTCTCGTATGTGATTTCATTTGTGTCCTTACCAATGATCGATGATTAGGGTATATGTAGACGTTGGGGAATACTGTAGAGCGGGGGGTAGGTAACCTACAGCTCGCGGGCCAGAACTGGCAAACAATTTTTACCGACCTCCAACGTTGATTTTTTTTGTTTTGTTGCGTTCGCCTTATTTCTTTATTCCCCAAGGCGGTGTGCGTTACATTGTGGTTTTTATTTTGCGCCTGTCGGCCCATTGCATCCGACTTCAGCATGTATTTTATGTAAGGGTCTGCTTCCTCCTGCATTTTATAAGGGTTTGCTTCCCCGGGGTAACGGCCGGTGCTGTGATGAGGATCGAAACCAGTACCTTCTGGTTGGGAGCCGTGTCACTTAACCACTAGCCTACGCCGTCCCCTGCAAAGTTAATTGAAAATCACTGTTTTTTTAAGGAGTTACTAAACATTGTTGACAAAATGGAAATGGCTTCGTCAAATCTCTGAAAGTGCAAGTTGAACGTTGAACCCGTCTTTGGAAACATTGTCTTTTATAATGATAAACTGAGGCAATGACAGTGACATTTTTTTAAACGCTTAACATGTTTCTGAGATCAAAAGAACGATATGGCTTTGTCTATGGTACGGTATTTGTAAGGGGAAGGGATCGTGCGTGTGGAAGTGGATGATAGTTTCATTAAGGAAGACCTTGAAATGTTGATAATACGTTGTCACACATTCGTTACACAAGTCCAACGTCAAGCTAAAATGGATGATGAATCAAGAATGTGAAACTTTTCATAAAGGATGGACTTCGGATCATTTTTTTATTCTTAATCCCGATTTCCCTGAGTGTAAATAAAGGCATTTCTGTTCTTAAAGATTACTACCTGGCACGCCATTTTCAATCAAAACTTGAAAGCAATAGAGGAACCAGGAAGACATAAGAATCCTAATTTAAAGACATCTTTGTGAGGTCAGAAGAATGTTTTCAATGCAAATAAATGTTCAAGAATGCAATTTGTAGAAGCTATCACATTAATGAAAAACAAATTCCAACAGTTTGAAACGATTTTCGAATGGAGAATTTGTCAAAAAGTGTTTTAAAGAAGTGATTTGTTCTTATAAAAGCAAGCTGTTTGTTCAAATGTTTATCGCACATAACGTACAGAAAGTCACTAAGATGGCATGGCAGAAATGTTAAAAGAGATTAAAAGATCGTGCGTTGAACTTAGATAAGTCAACAGATATAACTGACAAACGATAACTAGTTATCTGAATCAGAGCTATTGCCAAATTATTGAACATCATGGAGGACATGTTAGCGTTACTACCAGTCAATGACACCGTTCAAGCGAGGACATGTTACCATTACAACACTCAATGACACCGTTCAAGCGAGGACATTTTCAAAGCATTGAGGCTCATTTTTAAAAGTATTGGATATGTTGGGTACACGCTCTGTAGAGGAGCAATAGGTAGATCACCAGCTGTAATCGACGAGGGAGCAGCAGGTAGAGCACCAGCTGTAATCAACGAGGGAGCAACAGGTAGAGCACCAGCTGTAATCGACGACGGAGCAACAGGTAGATCACCAGCTGTAATCGACGAGGGAGCAACAGGTAGATCACCAGCTGTAATTGACGAGGGAGCAGCAGGTAGATCAGCAGCTGTAATCGACGAGGGAGCAACAGGTAGATCACCAGCTGTAATCGACGAGGGAGCAACAGGTAGAGCACCAGCTGTAATCGACGAGGGAGCAACAGGTAGATCACCAGCTGTAATCGACGAGGGAGCAACAAGTAGATCTCCAGCTGTAATAGACGAGGGAGCAACAGATAGATCACCAGCTGTAATAGATGAGGGAGCAGCAGGTAGATCACCAGATTAAATCGACGAGGGAGTAGCTGATGGAGCACAAGCTATAATTAGCGAAGGAGCAACAGGTGTATCAACTGCTATTATCGGCAAACATTCAGAACAGGTTGGCAAAATTAAATCCCACGTGCCAGATTTGAGTTGAAATCATCTCATCATACACTATATTGCTCACCAAGAAAATGTGTGGTCAGAGAGTTTGGGTCGCGGCCATCATACCCAAGTTGGTATCGTGCGTAAACTTCAACTTCTTCCTTTTTTCGTTCTCAATCTCCCGCTACAAAGCCCTGGACAGGTCTTTGCAAGTAGCAGGATGTAGTCCGGAGAACGGAATGCGTTGTGTCGCTAGTTTACAGCTTGACTGTGATATTTGCACATTTCGGTCCGACACACACTCCTTCGGCAAATATGAACTTCAACAAGCCCAGACTCTCTGTGGATCCGGCAGCTGACCTTTTTTTGTTGGACTGACTCAACATCTGGGTGATCTTAATCCAAAGCTACAGACAAACGACAGCTGGTACACGGGCATTAAGGAATGTCAAGACTTCCCAAATGAAACTTAGACTGCGTGAGAGCAACTTGAACAGCTGGTGCACGAACATTCCCAGAACAAACTTAGACTTGGTGAGAGCAACTTGAAAAGCTGGTGCACGAACATTCCCAGAACAAACTTAGACTGGGTGAGAGCAACTTGAACAGCTGGTGCACGAACATTCCCAGAACAAACTTAGACTGGGTGAGAGCAGCTTGAACAGCTGGTGCACGAACATTCCCAGAACAAACTTAGACTGGGTGAGAGCAACTTGAACAGCTGGTGCACGAACATTCCCAGAACAAACTTAGACTGGGTGAGAGCAACTTGAACAGCTGGTGCACGAACATTCCAAGAACAAACTTAGACTGGGTGAGAGCAACTTGAACAGCTGGTGCACGAACATTCCCAGAACAAACTTAGACTGGGTGAGAGCAACTTGAACAGCTGGTGCACGAACATTCCCAGAACAAACTTAGACTATATGAGAGTGATCTGCTTGAACAACTGGTACACGAACATTCCTAGAACAAACTTAAACTGCATGATAGTAGCTTGCGTGAATGAAATGTAAGACTTTGAGAGTATCAGATATATCTTGATAATTGAACAAACTATGCCGACGCAGGTAATGATATTCACAGCCAGTTCGTGGAGTGTTTAAACGATTTTGCATCACAACAAACAAGGTTAAAGTGTTTCTCAGCATCTTTTTATGTCAACACACAATGCTGCTTCAGTGGACACGCAAATTGAAATAATCGGCTTGCAAAAGAAAGATATTCTAAAATCAAAGTAGAGGGACTCAAGGCTGCTGGAATTCAATGCACTTTATTTTCCCCGTGAATAATAACCGATGGCCATATCAAATGCCTAATAAGAGTTTTCACTGTTTGGTAGCACTAATGTCTGGGAATATGTTTTTTCAAAATGAACGGGACTAAATCCAAAACGAAGAAGTAGATTAAATGACGAACATCTGGGAAACACGTCCGAGTTAGCTAAACTCCACCAGATCTGGACAAGCTAGTGACTGACGAACATCTGGGAAACACGTCCGAGTTAGCTAAACTTCACCAGATCTGGTCAAGCTTGGACTGGCGAACATCTGGGAAACACGTCCGTGTTTGCTAAACTCCACCAGGTCTGGACAAGCTAGTGACTGACGAACATCTGGGAAACACGTCCGAGTTAGCTAAACTCCACCAGGTCTGGATACCAAGCTTGGACTGGAAGTTCAAGCGAAAACCCTCTCATTAAATCTGTGAGCTAACCATTTATAATTTATCTCTCTCTGTCTCTCTCTCTTTCTCTCTCTCCCTCTCTCTCTCTCTCTCTCTCTCTCACTCACACACACACTTTTCCTCTCTCTCTCTCTCTCTCTCTCTCTTCACCCTTGATCAGGACTTTCACTTTTCTGTTGCTGATATAATTTATACATTATACTTTCTTGTGCATGCAAATTGAGTAATTTACGAGATGGTTTCGAGGCTTCAATAGGTGAAAGTATCCGGCCCTATGCGTTCAAATATGTTTCGGGTCTGTCTCAATATATGCCCACGCCTGCTTTAAAGTGTTCTATAGTTCTTCTTTCTCGACGAGTAGTTAAAATATAATCAATTTATAATTTTATATCTATATTGTTTCACCCGTTGCATGTTTGATGTGATTTTTATGTTGTTAAAAGATGGCGGTTGTTATTATTAGTTTGTGCTCAGTACATACATTTATAAATGTTCCTCCATTGATAGTTCCGTCTAATGAGGTGTAACTAAATATTTCTTAAGCAATATTCATGTGATTACCTTTTTTTTGCCCTTCCTGGCCATTAAAATGGTCCATTACGATCGGATCATCCTTCTCAGTGACCCTTTTGATAACGTCTGAAAGCCACTCAAAAAGATCTCATCTGTCTTACTCGCTCGGAATTTTACGTGGGGCCTATACCTAGGTTGTTATTGTAGTGCTCCCGTCATTACATGGGGCCTAGAGCTGGGTTGTTGCTGTCGTGTTCCCATCATTACATGGAGGTCTAGAGCTGGATAGTTGCTGTCGTGTTCCTGTCATTACATGGAGGCCTAGAGCTGGGTTGTTGTCGTCTTCCCATCATTACATGGAGGTCTAGAGCTGGATAGTTGCTGTCGTGTTCCTGTCATTACATGGAGGCCTAGAGCTGGGTTGTTGCTGTCGTGTTCCTGTCATTACATGGAGGCCTAGAGCTGGGTTGTTGTCGTCTTCCCATCATTACATGGAGGTCTAGAGCTGGGTTGTTGCTGTCGTGTTCCTGTCATTACATGGAGGCCTAGAGCTGGGTTGCTGTCGTCTTCCTATCATTACATGGAGGCCTAGAGCTGGGCTGCTGTCGTGTTCCCGTCATTACATAGAGCCTAGACCTGAGCCTAGACAGAAGATGAAGCAATCCATGGGATTTAATATTTATTTGTATGTGGTAGTGAGGATAGAACGGAAAGCGCGAAACACGATATATAGATTTTCGTGTACATCCAGAGAAAACAAAGTTCATTGAAGTTCTTTTTTTCCGCTCTTCTCCTGCTTTGTCTTTCAGCGTTAGGTTATGAAGAAGTTTCTTGACCTGGCTCTAGTATATGCTTTGTACACAAGAAGCTGTGCTAGTTGTTATTTGTTCTTTCAATCTTTTGCACGGGCGACTCTTGCATTTATATTCATTGTGTACGTCTTCACAGCCGACATTGGAAACACAACAACTGCAAACAGGCACACGCATAGCTGAACAGTTATTTCAACACACGAGGAAGGATTTGGTTACTAATGCCTTGTGTAGTACAATGGTTTGTCACACTCTCGCTTAAAACTTTCAGGAGATTCGCCATGCTTGACTTACCTTTCAGTTCGGGATACTGCTATTCGTGTATTGTTGTTTAATCGATTGCGAAGTAATTGATTGATTTTTGTGTTTCTCCTTTGCAGTGCTCCCACAATGCCTGCTTTTTAAATTCAGCTTCATCATCATGTAGCATGTCCTGTATAGAACGTCGCTCCCATCACAGCCTGTCTGAAAGAAACTGTTTCCCATGCCAAAACTCCAGCCTTCGCCACAGTCATACCCAGGCATTCCTGGATATCTTGCTGCCATAAAATATATGTATATATGTATATACTGATTTCTGATGATGTTCTTGATTTCTCTGTATGGTACGCGATGATTAAATTGTGCCTTTTTTGCATCCATCTTTTGCCAGAGTGTCAGCTCTCTTGTTTCCCGTGATAATTCAGCATAACAGCGCTTTAATTACCGCTGGTCTCCAGCGCAACCAGAACTGTTGCTCTACTCAGTGACTGGAAGGTTTCAAATCCTTAATGGCTGCTATCAGCTCTTCAGTTGTCGTGACCCTTAGTATTACCAGGGAAAGCGAGGAGTGATCGGGGTTAGGTGAGATATACTGATCAAGGTCACACGTCGCCTTCTCGCTCGTGCATCTGAAAACAGGTTGTGTCTCAGCAGTCTAGTCAACCAAGTGGGGATTGAGACTGAAATCCTCATAGTGGTGAGCTCACCGAGTATCCTCGAATTGCACGATAGCTAGAAGGACCCCGGTACACCTCCTCAAGCACGTCGTGGGATGTATGAGAAGCCACTATAGCCTGCTACCTATGAAACGTCGTCTAGAACAACAACATTTCTGTTGTATAAGATGGCACAGCATCATGTTGGCTGTCGTTAGGTCCAGCATGACCAAACTGTATAAGATGGCACAGCATCATGTTAGCTGTCGTTAGGTCCAGCATGACCAAACTGTATAAGATGGCACAGCATCATGTTGGCTGTCGTTAGGTCTAGGATGACCAAACTGTATAAGATGGCACAGCATCATGTTGGCTGTCGTTAGGTCTAGGATGACCAAACTGTATAAGATGGCACAGCATAATGTTGGCTGTCGTTAGGTCTAGGATGACCAAACTGTATAAGATGGCACAGCATCATGTTGGCTGTCGTTAGGTCTAGGATGACCAAACTGTATAAGATGGAACAGCATCATGTTGGCTGTCGTTAGGTCTAGCATGACCACAACTGACTGTAGCTACATAAAGGCATTGGAAAATCTTTTCTGTATCTTTTTCTTCTTCGTCATTTTCTTCTTAGGCTGTGTCGATGCGTCATAGTTTACGCCAAGACTGGGAAATCTACGCCTTTCGACCCGACACATGCGGTCTCAGTTCTTCACTTTAAGAATTGGTTTGCCTTCCCATTCGATCCATATTGCCTCAGCCAGGCATTATGGGTGTAGACTGCTTCCAGGTCCGCCACTTGAATATAAATACTACCTTGTTCATTTATGATTCGTTTAACATGATGCTAGTTTCCAGCTGATACAAGTTTCTAGCTTGATGCAAGTTTCCAGTTGATATTAGTTTCCAGCTGATACAAGTTTCCAACTGATACAAGTTTCCAGCCAATACAAGCTTACGACTGGTACAAGTTTCCAGCCCATACAAGTTTCCAGCTGATACAAGTTTCCAGCTGATACATGTTTCCAGCTGATACAAGTTTCCGGCTGATACAAGTTTCCAGCTAATACAAGTTTCCAGCTGATACAAGTTTCCAGCTGATACAGGTTTCCAGCTGTTACAAGTTTCCAGCTATCAATCTCTGGCTGCTGTGAGCTCCTTCATTGTCGCGTCTGTGCCTTCACTCCCACGAGACCAGGCTACTATCAGCTAGTTCGCTGTCCTGAACCCCAATATTGTCAAGATAGTAGATCCACACAAGTCCCTGAAGGTTTATCACATACTCTCCGGAATATGTTGTGCTTCTAGCCACATGTGTTTTGGAAATATAAAGCTCCCGAGAGGAGGTAGAGGTACATTTATAAATTTGGGGAAAGTTGTTATTGAGAAACTATAAAATACTAATATGGCAATAGTTCAAGCCGGTATATCGGTGCTGCAGCGTTGTAAGAAAGGTTGCAAGTCGATGTATCGATGCTGTAGCACTGTAAGAAAGGTTGCAAACCGATATATCAGTGCTGTAGCACCGTAAGGAAGGTCGCAAACCGATATTTCGGTGCTGTTGCGCCGCAAGGAAGGTTGCAAGCCGATATATCGGATCTATAGCATTACAAGGAAGATTGCAAGCCGATATATCGGTGCTGTAGCGTTGTGAGAACGGTTGCAAGCCGATATATCGGTGCTGTAGCACTGTAAGAAAAGTTGCAAGCCGATATATCGGTGTTGTAGCACTGTAAGAAAAGTTGCAAGCCGGTATATCGATTCTACTGAGTATATAAGTAAATCATATATTTCTTCTATCAACTCTTTCCTTGCCGTGGCTCGTTTCATGACGTGGACTGTAGAGTAACACAGGGAAAGCATGCAACTACTGAATGATAGGTTTCGTCGATTGATCTAGTTTTATTGAAACATTTACATACTTATGACGCAC
Source organism: Ariolimax columbianus (assembly GCA_036924085.1). NCBI lineage: Eukaryota > Metazoa > Mollusca > Gastropoda > Stylommatophora > Arionidae > Ariolimax > Ariolimax columbianus. Next base: position 31,364,497 of record JAVGWX010000006.1, read on the forward strand.
ATATCTGAGTGAGAATGTGGAGTCGTATTCTTCTGGGATCCCCTACCTCCTTCAACCCCTCCCTTTCTTCGTGTCGGTCTGCGCATTGACGAAAATAGCTCGAACAGCGTGATACTCGTTGCCAAGGAAACGTCGCTTGTCTTGATAGAGTACAGTGTGTGGTTGTCTAGTGCTTTTGCCGCTCACGCGACCATGCAAGATTGGCTTTGATCTAAATGTCGGTTTCGTACATAGATCGATTCATAAATCATTATATTCAAGTTTGACTTAGCTGTGGAAGTTATTTTGGCTGGCGTGCTGGCCACTGCCTGATGTGGGATATTTGGTGGCGTGACTTATTTCTGCTTGTTCTCATTGGGACGTATCTCAATCGATTTCACTAGCGATAGTTTGAGTTTTCGTTGTAGCTGATCTGACTATAATGACCATATGTCTTCCCACACTCTAGTAGGTCATGGAGACTCTCATGCATTTGGTCTCCTGGCAGCGTCTGGAGTCTTCGTGTATCAACACAATGTGTTCATAGACTGATCATTCACTGCCAGTAAAGTTCTAGATCGATTACCATGGCAGGCATCTACCGTTACAGGTCAACATCAATGTATTTCTGAATAGCTACATTATCATTTACAATTTTCTCTCCAGTAGGAACATCGAATAACCATAGCAGTTGCCCCCCCCCCCCCCATTTCAGCAAGACAGCATCCAACCATTTGTGTGTCATTGTGAATATGGTTTCTGTATCCCTTTGTTTTGCATGATGAGGTTTCAAGCAGTTCCGGATTTAGGCTTAAGCTAAATAAGCTACAGCTTATGCCCTTATAATATGCAGAGCCCACCAAAATAGTCTCAACACGAACTGTCTGCACTTAAAACCACGTACGTACAAACAGAAACATCAAACAAGCAATGATATTTAGATACAACGGAATCAATGCCAATGGATTCAATGCCAGCGGATTCAGGCCAACGGATTCAAGGCCAAAGGATTCAAGGCCAGCGGATTCAAGGCCAGCGGATTCAAGGTCAGCGGATTCAAGGTCAGCGGATTCAAGGTCAGCGGATTCAAGGCCAACGGCCGATCACATAAAAATTGGTTTACATGAATAATTGAGGCGGGTGAATGTCATTGTGCATGAGACACGTGACTACACAAGGCCATCGCCTACAAGCAGTGGATAGTTTTACTTATCTTGGTAGTACCCTCCGAGTGGTCTGCCGGGCTCTTTGTGTATGACAAGATCAAGAATAGCACCACTGCCTCAGAGAGAGCATGTCGTAAAAGGCGATAAACTGTGTGACATGGCATAACACTGGTCATGGTTAGGTGATCTGTTTAGATGGCGCTTAACAGGCTGCAGGTCTACTTTGCTCTAGTGTTTGAGTCTATTAATATGGACTCGCAAATCGGTTAACCACCCTCCGTAAGTGCTTGTTCCAACGCAGCGGAGTATTAAGCTGCTCGAGCCTAACCCGATAAAGCAGAAAACTATTCTCCCGGCTACATCATACCAGAGCTGGGACCTACACATGAGCATCTGCTTCTGAAGAAGTACAGGTCGACTAAGAACTAAGAACCCTCACCAGAGAAGCGAATGTTGGCTCTGAAGTTCACAATATGATTTCCAAGACGTTTACTGCTTTTGGAAAAATACGAGTAAACGTTTGAGACCGGCAAATTAATAAATGTTGCCACCAATATAAGGGTGTATCGTACTGTTGTGCTAACCACCCTTCTGTAGACATGCGAAACATGGACAGGCAAATAGGGAAACTTAATAATTTCCATGTAAACTGTTTCCGCAGACAACACAGGAACGGCTGGCCGGATATAGTGTCCAACTCTGTAAGTTTGCAGGGCGAGACTCTCTGGCATCCGTACACTGCTGCAGGGAGAACAGATCGGATAAACTGGGCATGTTGTTCGCATGTCAGATGGACAGGGCATGTTGTTCGCATGTCAGATGGACAGGGCATGTTGTTCGCATGTCAGATGGACAGGGCATGTTGTTCGCATGTCAGATGGACAGGGCATGTTGTTCGCATGTCAGATGGATAGGGCATGTTGTTCGCATGTAAGATGGACAGGGCATGTTGTTCGCATGTCAGATGGACAGGGCATGTTGTTCGCATGTCAGATGAACGTCTCCCTAAACAACTGCTGTATGGTGAGCTCAGGACAGGATAGCGCTTGCTGTGGTGGGAGGGAGGGAGGGGGCGGGGCTGCACAAGAAACGATACAAAGACACTCTAAAAGTTTTTAAAAATAGTTTATCCATCGATGTCGCAGTCTGGCAGCTAGTTGCTCCGAATCGCTCAGTCTGGTGCACTATCATCACACAATGTGCTCGCATCGTGGAGCAGAGAACCATTACCGGGGCACAGGTTAAGATGAACTGTACAATAGAACTAATGCACGACGCCCAATTACTAAAGCTGATCATCTGGGCCTTACCTGCGCAAGGGTTTGTCACGCTCTGATCGAACTGTACAGTCATATGCGGTCACATCTGAATTAAACGTGTCTGACGCTGTTGCCATCTTCGCTTGCAGCTAACTAACTAGTTAACTAACTAAGCACAAGACACAGTCATGCCCGTTCTTGAGATCTCTCCATAACCTGACGCTGAAAGACAAAACAGAAAACGCGTCATGAGGAAGAAAGAAGACAAACCGATACGTTGCATTACATAATATCTGCTTCATGATTTTGAGAAATCAAGAAATAAATTGTTTTAAATTGACGGCCTATCTGATATCACGTTTCTCATTTTGCAAAAACTTTTATTATTATCGGTATTAATAAAAGCGACCTTTAGAATATATGTTGTCAACAGTGTGTCTGTATATTAATATATTTAAAACTTTTTCATAAATTGAAGTATTATTTCCAATTAGTATACTATTTTGTAATCTGTGATATATATAAAGTCAACCAAATGATAAATATTCAATCTGTAAATACAATAATTTAATAACAATGTTCTTTGTAATTTTAAATGCCTTGATATTAAATAGTTAAAGAGAAAATACGTGTTCAGGTTTGTGAGACCTTCTTTATCAAATGTATGTAGCAAAGAGCCTCTAAGTTTTGAATAGCTAAGATCAGTGCGCCTCAACCTTTTCATACATGGCGCTCATTTTTATTATTTCTGTAAGGGCACATTTTCCTTACGGCACACTAAGATCTAAATTGAAGAACATACTGTGATCATTGGCTGAATCTGTGTGTTCTGGATGTTTTTAATACAGCATATAATCCTTCTGCCACCGCCCAACCGGAAGTTTAAATTGCCCGCTTTTGGGTGGTAGCGCTCAGGTTGAAGAGCACTGGCTAAGGGCCTCTCCAAGTCCAGGTTGAAGAGCACTGACTTAGGGCCTCTCCAAGTCCAGGTTGAAGAGCACTGACGTAGGGCCTCTCCAAGTCCAGGTTGAAGAGCACTGGCTTAGGGCCTCTCAAAACCCAGGTTGAAGAGCACTGACGTAGGGCCTCTCCAAGTCCAGGTTGAAGAACACTGACGTAGGGTCTCTCCAAGTCCAGGTTGAAGAGCACTGGCTTAGGGCCTCTCAAAACCCAGGTTGAAGAGCACTGACGTAGGGCCTCTCCAAGTCCAGGTTGAAGAGCACTGACTTAGGGCCTCTCCAAGTCCAGGTTGAAGAGCACTGACGTAGGGCCTCTCCAAGTCTAGGTTGAAGAGCACTGGCTTAGGGCCTCTCCAAGTCCAGGTTGAAGAGCACTGACGTAGGGCCTCTCCAAGTCCAGGTTGAAGAGCAGTGGCTTAGGGCCTCTCCAAGCCTAGGTTGAAGAGCACTGACTTAGAGCCTCTCCAAGTCTAAGTCCGGTGCTGGTTGAAAGGCACATGTACAACTTTATTACATCGTCTTCAATGACATGTATGTTAAAGCAGTGGCTCTATTCTTTCGTCCGAAATAAGAATATGTCCCGTGATATACATAAGGATGATATTTCTGTAACATGGTTCAATACGCTTGGTTGTGACCTCAACCCAAGTCCCAAAACTGAGAATGTTGCGCAAGCCCAGTTTATCTAACCTTCCCCCAGTGACCTGCACGACGTGGTTGAACCCTTCAGAAGTACACAGAGCTTAATAGCATAATTATTCTCCTTGTTCAGATTGGCAGGAAAACTAATAATTTCCTCTTTATTTTTCCTTTACCATATAAGTGGTATTGTTTCTGGAGTAAGGAGCTACATTGACACTGCTCTGTCTCGGGTTATTGACAAAGATGACGAGGTGAATGCAAAAATAGCTAGGGCAAATGCCGTATTTGGTAGAGTTCATTTTAGAGTGTGGGGTTGGCGACGGATCTGGACTAAAATGAAGATCTACGCTGGAGTTGTTTTGCATATCCTCTTATATGCGTGTGAGATTTAGACTGTCTACAGTCGTCATGTCGGAAAACTAAACCACATCCACATGCACTGCCTGCGGAAACTATTGAGGATTTGATGGCAGGACATGATGCCAAATACAGATGTGCTAGCGCGATCAGACATGACAAGTATACACACCATGATATGTACAGCTGAGATGGGCAGACCTTATAGCACGCTTGTCGTGTCAACTTCTATCAAAAGAGCTGTTGTATGGTGAACTGCACAATGTGTGCGGTGGGCAGCGGAAAGTGTACAAAGACACGCTTAAAAGATCACGTATCCAGTGCAGGTTTAACCATGATGACTGGGAGAGAATCGCCACCAATCACACAGGCTGGTGCAGCACTAATGCGGAGGGAGTTCAAAAACATAAGGTATCAAGAATAAGGGAGGCTATCCAGAGACGATCGCTCCGCAAGTCGGCTCACAGCAACCCATTTTCAACTCATGTGAAAGAGGATGATCTATTTACTTGTACTGTACTAAGTGCGACAGACAATCCAGGAGTCTGATTGGCTTATTTTAGCCATCATCGATCTCATGCGAACAGTGAATGTTGATACAGTGATCCTCATGGATTACGATAGACGAACAGCATGGATATCAAACTCTTAAAGGTTTTCTTTGCTGTTTTGGAAGCCACTCGTACTGAGTTCATTCAATTCTTGACAACATTGCTTTTATAGCTGTTTACGGTGGCTCTTCTTACATCCCGGACCGAACATAAAATGGTGGACGTCGGTCCTCCTGGTTGTAGTGCACTACAAAGCGCCCCATCAGACTGACCACTAAAGGATTACACGTTTTCCTCGGAACGTTCTCGTAGTTTTCATCTTTAGCCGGTCTAACCCACTCACGCTTTCCTCGGAACGTCCTCATAGTTTTCATCTTTAGCCGGTCTAACCCACTCACGTTTTACTCGGAACGTCCTCATAGTTTTCATCTTTAGCCGGTCTAACCCACTCACGTTTTCCTCGGAACGTCCTCATAGTTTTCATGTTTGGCCGGTCCAACCCACCCAAGTTTTTCAGAGGGATCAAGAATTTAATTTTCGATAGCTTTCGATCGATTAGTTTGAAGACTTGATCTTTTGCTAATTGGGTATTTCTAAATGTGATCAACTAAGCCGTTGTTGTAACATTTCAAAATGAACTATTACTAGTGACTAATGAAACCATACAATTTGTAGATAAATAATAAAAATAAGGCGAGGCTGCAAGTGTTAGAGTGGAGTAGGAAGTTCAAAAAATACGTGAGTTCTGTAACAGACTCTAGACGACCAGGTCAGACACATCGAGTAGTGACTCAATAGTCTCGTAAATGAAAATCGCCGATTGACTGTGAGTGAAAGTCATGCATCACAGTACTGGGCCTTCATTCGCCGATACATTTCTATAGATTTCACCCCCAAAAAACGGATAACAGAGCACTTCTTTGGTGCATGCCAATAGTGGGCGGCCATCTTTTAACTGCAATTATGACGTCATGTTGTTCGTCTGCACCATAGTGGCACGTGCAGGACACTCTTGACATCCTTAGCAAACATTTACAATTCAAAGGCATGTTTTTTTTATCATTTCTATCCAACTTTCAAGGTTTTCATGTGAAGCTATATAAATATAAATATATGTTGAAAATCAGGCCACCGAATTATATAATCTGTTTCGTTCCCATCCTACTGCGCGGTTATGAAATTGTTCTGCTGAGTGATCGCTAGCGCAATGAAGCCTTACACATGTGAAGCCAGGAACTCATCTTTGCGATCCACTGGTATGACAGGGAATGACATGTCTTGACAGCATATTTACCATGTTAAACTGTCGCCGTTTGGCCCTAAGTAGCTCGCATTGCCGAGGACGACCCTACCCCCTTTCAGCTCTACAAGTAGACAGTATGCATCAATGATTGAAAACGATCATCTCCCTCGTGGTTTTGCTGCCTTTTATACATCACCTGGCTAGCCCACATTAGAGAACCATCATACTGGCTTCCTGCAGCCTAGGATCCAGCGAAGAGTCGTGCCCATGAGCGATTGGAGCGACGGACCATTGTCGCATAAGCGTGCTAACTACCTATTTGCCTATAGTATACAAATGTGGCAGAGTCTAGGTTTCGCTGAGTTGTTAGTTATATAAAGTGTTACAACTTGTATCCACACCACGATACGACTTCATACAGTAAAAAACACAGTAAACAAATTGTAACGGACTTAATAACATGAATCTCACACAAAAACAATATTAGCAAAAAGAATAAAATGCATCGCAACTAAATAATCATAATGTATTAATCTGTACTACAACGGAGGTTTCAGACACTAGCTTTTGTTAACTCCTCCAAACTAACCAACCCAAGATTTTCGCCGCTACCTTCTCCTTATATGCACACTTAACACACTCTCACAAACTTGCGTTAACGATCGTGGTATGTACTCTGTCGTTCTGTGCATTCACACACATTCAGATCCCTTCAGTTAGGTGATCTGTACATCCACATTCGATCGATTCACGAATACTCTGGTGATCTGTGCGTTCATATGAAATTAGATCACGTCACTTATAGTTGGAATCACGTACTCACTGTGGTCACGCACTCAGTCGATCTGTGCATACATATATCTCAGAACACACATCGTTCCCAAAAGTGTCCTGCACAATATCACAAACAATCCAGTATTCTTGCGTGCATATGTACTAGATCACGCATCGTTCACTCGATGTCCTGCATGTTCGACAAATATTCAGATCTCTTACTGTTCACAGTCTCCAAGATACACACGTAAAGAGCGACTAGCCAAAACTTGAAGGAGGGTGCTGGTTCAGTCACCCTGCAAACTCACACTCAACTCTCACTCTCCTAGTCAGCCTGCATCTAGCTACTAGCAGCCTATTAATCTCTCTCCAGGCCAGTCCACTGAGTTCATCTTTGCCGAGTATTTTATTGTCTCACGCACCTTCATGGCTGTTCAATGGACTTCCGTTGGTTGTCTTACCCATCACTTTAATTTGGATCGACCTCCAACTAGTTGTTATTGGACAAATAACTCCGAATTCATGTCACTCTAAATGTCGTAGCAGGCTGTGTCGGCCTCTGACTGTCACCAAACCCCCACTACGCTAAAACGGAACACCAGAGTAGTCAGCTACGAACCCCCACCTGTACTAGACACATTCTTCTACCTAACTTCTTGTTTCCTTTGTCTACCTAGTGTCGAGACGGTGAGTGACCTTGCCACACATCCAGGCAACCTTTGTTTCTAGAGTCGTCGGCCCAATCCCCTTAAAGCACATGCTCCGGCTGGAACTGTTACACAAATTAACATACGTGTATTTGTTTGTCCGTCTTGTCAGAAACTCGGCGACGGTAATCTCTACTTGAGTAATATTTTCACAGATCGTCTTGTCTGGAATTCCCAGGTCAGCGGGGCTATTTTCAGCTTTCTGCGACTTTCTGTTTCCCCGAGTTATTTAGAAATTGAAGCTCTCCAACGGCGAGTAATAGGAACCTGAAAATGCGCATCACTTTTATTCTGGTAATTTCCAAGTAAACTATGTTCTGTTCGCCGCATTGCAGTGTGCTTTCGAAACGGTGCCGTCAGAATAGATTCTTGACGTGTCGAAAGCGATATCTCATTTAGAATATGCAGCGAAGGTGTTGCAACGTTGAGCTTTGTCATCCAGCATTCTGGGATGTCGACTTTTCCGCTGAATGTCTGATTTATTTTGTTCATGACAGTAGAGACTTGTATCTATATATATCATCATGTAGCATGTCTTTTGCTGAACGTCGCTTTCATGACAGCGTGTCTGTAGGAAACTCTATTATTTGCCAGTTTTCCGGCCTGCTCCAAGGTCAATTCCAGCGTCTCCTTGATGTCCTGAGTCCATTGTCTTCTCGGTCGGACCCTGCTTCTTTTCCCAGTGACCATGCCTTTCATAACCACTCTCTCCAGTCCGTTGTGTCGTTTGACGTGTCCAAAAAACTTTACTTTTCGGGTCATTACGTCATTTATGATCCAATTCTCCGCTACATTCAGCTCATGCCGATGGATTTGTTTCTTTCTTTCTTTCTTTGTCCACAGGATTTTCATGACTCTTCTGTATGCGTGTGTGTGTGTGTGTGTATATATATATATATATATATATATATATATATATATATATATATATAATAAATGCATACATATTTACTTATAGATCAAATGTGGTATCCTGAATTATAAGAATAGGACCACTGTTGCCACCCAATCAGGTCGTAATATTCTACTAAAGAGAGATATGCTGGGTTAGGCAACTATGTCATCTAAAATAAAACATTGGTATAATAATCACCCCTCCCCCGCAAAAGCTGGAAGTCAGGTTTCCTGTAAAGAGACCAGATGCAGTCAAAACGCGTGTTTCACATTGGCGCGGAAAGGTGAATGATTGAAGAAACCTAGGAAACAGACTTCCTGTAGGAAAGGTCAGCTGTAGTGATGACGTGCGGTTGACATTACAGTTAAAGAGGTGGATGACATTTCTACAGCGCATATTTTAACACAAGCCGTACAGGTAGAGAAAACGATATGTCTCATTTTACAAAAGTTTTCAGTTTATTCTATGGTCTCATATCCTGCCATGTACTCCAGCTTGAGAGACAGACGTCGCACTAAGGAATATGCATTACACGTATATAATGAGGTATTCCTCCATTCTCGTAACATGGATACAAGTTTAGTGCTTTGTCTAGCATGAACACCCGTCACTCAGTGGTGTGGCTAAGCTGAGCTGATTATGTGGTTGTGCTAAATTATAAACTATATCATAATGTGTACGAGCAAGTATTGACGTATATAATACACGTACAAGTAAGCACGCACACACACGCACCCACACACACACAAATGCAGGTTAGTGGTGAAATAATGGCAACAGACATAGAGACCTAACTTAACGTATGGTTTAGAAGACTCTGCAGAGTCTATGTATAACAGTTTCATTTACATTTCCTTGCTCTAAAAATCTATGCGCATCCAATCTATTCTTAAATGCATTGTTTGTCCTTGCCTCCACTACTTCCTGTGGCAATGCATTTCAAGAATTCACCACTCTCTGACTAAATGAATATTTCCTAATATCTAATCTGGACTTCTCTTTAGTTAATGTGTAACTATGCCCTCTTGTTCTTGTAGGTGGTTGTGTTTTAAGAAAAACACTTGTCATGAGCTATTGTATCCCTTTGATTTTCTTATAAACCCCAGGAATTCTTCTCTCTTCTAGACACTGAAGGCCTGATGTTATGAGTATTTCCTCATAACTGTAATTCTGGAATCCCACAATCAGCTATGTCGCTATTTTATGTATCTTTTCCAGCATGTTTATATCTCCTCTACGATAAGGACTTCACACCTGTACACAGTTAGTGCTCCAATCTAGGTTTAACTAATGCTTTAAACAATTTGACAATTACGTCTTTGCTCCTAATTGGAAGGTGTTGGTTGAGAAACTGTGCTTCTCAGGGTGCTAGAACATTGCGATTGATTGATTGATTGATTTATACAGTACATGAACACTACTGTTCTTCCGATTATCACGTGATGGTTTCGTGCAACTGTTCCATTTCACTTTATTGATATTAGCATACCGATCTATCAATCGGGTTCGAGGACTCAGTGGCAGACGATAATCTGTCCACTGTCCTACTGAGAGGATATCGTGAAATGCGTAAAACAGTATTGTCTAATAACCTTAGTGTAGAAGATTCTCCAACTTGTGACATTGCACACTTAGCCACACATATCAAGGCCTCGGAACAGGACTCTTGCGATTTCAACAAAAGGGGTTTAGAATCAGCAAAATCATATTTGCTCTGCAACATCTATTTTTGTTTCACTTAAACATGATGATACGCTTATTAGTTCCAAACCAAGCTTAGTGTTACCACTACAGTTGTCTCCGTTTGAGGAATGTACAAGTATATCTGAGCAATTACATTAACGGTTTCGATAGCGATGGTTTACATTATGAGATGACTAGCACCACGCTCAATCCTCTTTAGCTAAATAATATAAGTTGGAGTGTCTTCTACCCAGGAGGTCCTAGACCACACCTTTAGTCGCTTCTTATGAAATGCTCGCATTGGGTGAAAGTTTACGATATTCTAGTACAACACACAGCACATTGATCCAGTTTGTCTTTGATAAAGATTTCAATTTTACTTGAGAGACACCCGTTTGTTTTCTCGTAAAAAGCAGCGATAGCGTACTCCATAATACATATCTACTTACCTTCTTACCTACCTTTTTCTGCCTACTTACCTACCAGGTAACCTTCCTAGCCACATGTCTTGTGTCTGTCCATCGGTGGACAGTTATGCATATTTGTCTGTCCACTGTTTTTCTGTATTTCTGTTAGTCAGTCTTTTTTTATGTATGTTCGTGTCTGTCTATCTATCAATCTGTAATCTGATATTTATATCACCTATTTTTGTCCCTATGGCTCTTTGATTCTATTTATGCTTAAATGTATGTTTGCGTGTATCTTATGAGTTATTGCTGTTCGATATCTAAATAACATATTGTCTGTCTGTCCGATGACTCTCTCCTGTTTTTCAGTAGTCTTACTGCTTGGCTGCCTGTATGTCTGTATGTCTGTCCCACTATCTGTCTTTCCGGTTTACCGATTGTTCAACTCTCAGTCTAGTTTCTAATATTGTCCGACTGTCTACTTCAATAACTGTGCCTCCATTGCTTAAATTGTCCGACTAACTTACAGACGTCTACTTTAATGACTGTGCCTCCAGGTCTTATATTGTCCGACTAACTTACATACGTTGCCTCACTTGCTGTATCTGATTTGTATAAAGTCCGACTGTCTAACTTACAGACGTCTGCTTTACTGTATGTCTCCAGTTCTTATAATGTCCGACTGTCTAAGTTACAGACGTCTGCTTTACTGTCTGTCTCCAATTCTTATAATGTCCGACTGTCTAAGTTACAGACGTCTGCTCCACTGTCTGTCTCCAATTCTTATAATGTCAGACTGTCTAAGCTACATACGTCTGCTCCACTGTCTGTCTCCAATTCTTATATTGTCCGACTGTCTAACTTACAGACGTCTGCACCACCCACTGGCTGTCTCCAATAATTATGTGTCCTGTCTAATACATTGTCTGTCTACTTCACTGTCTGTTACTCTGGCCTTTCAGTTTCCGATCTGTCTAACGGACTGTCTGTCTGACCCAGTATCTGTTTCTCCAGTATTTCAGTGTCGAATTGTTGAACTAATTGTCTGTTTAACCCAGTTATACGACTCTGTTCGATTATCCAACACTTTCAATCCGGAATATCTAGTCTGTGTACCCATCTGTCCGTATAAATACACAATCCATACACATCCACACGCTTCACACACATTCACACGCATCCATACGCATCCACACACATCCACAATGAAACATACAACAGAAACATGTACTTACATCACCACATCCACATTGCTACGCAAACCACACACATCAATACCCACACAACACAAACATTTACACACATATCCACACATTTCCACACATATCCACACAC